>JUJX01000247.1:0-78605 GCA_000800745.1 Diaporthe longicolla | reverse complement strand
TGTGTGTGTGTGTGTGTGTGTGTTTTGTGTGTGGTGTGGGGGGTGGCTGTCAATTCGGTCAGTGGTGACGCCGAAGCCAGTGGTTGCAGTGTGGCCAAGGCCCTTCAAATCAACATTGAATGAAGCCTGCAGGCAATTACACACTAGGCAGGCAGCCCCCCTGCAGAGATATCTTCTTTTGTTGTACTCTATCATTTCAATGTCTCTTTGCCACCTTCGAATTCTCCAACATCGTACTCGTCCGGGTACTTGTCCAGATGTTCCTTCAGCTCATTCATCTGCTTCTTCAGATCTGGTGTCAGCTCTTCGTACACGTCCTCAAACAATGCTCGAATTGGTGGCTTCTTTTCCTTCTCTGCTTCCTGGAACGCCTTGAGCAGCTCCCTTCGGGTGCTGTCCCGCGCCTCCTTCTCCTTTTGCTCGTCCCAGATCCCCTTGGCCTCCATCCACTTGCGCAATCTCGAGATTGGATTGTCCCTTCTCTTCCAATCTTCAACCTCCACACGTGCCCTATACGCGAACGAGTCGTCCGAAGTGCTGTGGTGGCCTACCCTGTACGTCAGCGCTTCGATGAGCACAGGTTTGCCGCCGTCTTGGAGGGCCATCTCCCTTGCTCTCTTGGTGGCCTCGCGGATAGCCCATATGTCATTGCCATCAACTCGTATTGTCTCGATACCGTAGCCTACTCCTCTACTGGCGATACCGTCCCCGCGATACTGTTCCAGCACCGGCGTCGAAATCGAGTAGCCATTGTTCCGGCAGATAAAGACCACAGGACAGGAACGCGTCGCGGCAATGTTAAGAGCCGCGTGGAAGTCACCTTCGGAGGCGGCGCCCTCGCCAAAGTAGACTGCGACCACCCGTTCTGGCGTGGCAGGGTTCTGCAAGCGCTGCATCTTGAGGGCGTATGCGGCACCGGACGCATGGGGGATCTGCGTCCCAAGGGGTGACGAAATTGTGTGCTGGGCAAGAAACTCGACGTTAGTCCAGGCTCGGCGTTACACTGCCTGGTCATAAGGGCAACAAGACCACAAAACGAGTGGCCAGAGATGGGACGTACGATGTTCAGCTCCTTGCTACCGTAGTGAACCGGCATGTTTCGCCCCTTTCCAGGGTCCATCCTGTTGGCAAACAACTGGTTCATGAAGTCTTTTGGAGTGAATCCTCTTTGCGCAAAGACACCCTGCTCCCTGTACTGGCAGAATATGACATCTTCCTTGGTCAACGCCGACGCCGACCCCACACAAACGGCTTCCTCGCCAGCTGATACCATATAGAAGCTGATGCGGCCTTGCCGCTGGGAGTCAAACATGATGATGTCCATTATCGAGACGAGTAGCATGTCCTTATATAACTTGATCACCTCCTCGTCGCCGAGGTCCGGCCTGAAGGACGGGTCAACGACGTTGCCGCTCTGGTCAACGGCTCGGTAGGTAGGCATGGCATCGTGGGACGAGGGCTGCTCGAACTGGAGCTTGGTGGTGAAGGCGGACTTGACGGCCCCGGGGAATTGGACGTAGCTTGAATCCGGCCGTTGGGAGAGCGAGGAAGCGGAGCGGCGCGTGGATGAGCCGATGGCAGTGGCTAGGCTGCCACTGAGCGGGAGCGAGCGGCGGGCACCACGCAGAGCCGGTGCGAGTCTGGCGGCTCGGATCTTCATCGTGCTGAAGCAATGGGGGCCTGGGCGAGACCTGGGCGGACCAGAGGTAACGTCGAAGTCGCGACTTGGTGGTGGGGAGTTTCTCGGGTATCTATGAAAGAGGGCAATTCACTTGAATGCCATGGATATAGTGTATAGGGAACCGCGGCTCAACGCCCTCGGCCAGAGACGGTCGTCATACTAAACCCGACAGAAGCCGAGCAACCTGGCCCTTAGCGAGGCGGATCGCTGATTGAAGAAATACCATATCGACAGTAACCTGGAAGATGGTAATAATAATCCATGCTGAAATGTAGCATTGTGAGGCTAACACCTTGCTTTACAAGCAACGAGGCTATTGCGAAGGTCAGACAGAGTGAGAGGATATGCAGACTGGAGACTAAGATGGGCCCATCAGTTCCGATTTCGGATTTGTGGGACCAGCAATAAGAATAACTGCTTCTTGCCGCCTGAAATTACTGTGTGATAACTACTGCTCCAAGGCTAGACATTTTCTGTAACTTGGCCCTCGGGCAGGTATTCTCGACTGCAGTAAAGCCCGAAGTTGGGATGGGACGACTTATTATTCGCTGTCTGAATGAGGCCCAGCGGTCCATACCCAATTGATGACCACGCGACGACCCTGTCTCCACCATTGCTACCTTGGATTCCGTCATTCGTCATAGATACGTGGCGGTGCATGTGAGAGAAAAGACTGGAACCAACACGGCAGACAGTGCAAGCAAAACGAGACATGGTGATAGGGCGCACACACACGATCAAAGAGACTTGAAAATATTTTCATGACATGACAATTCTGGCTTCACTGTAGAGGGCCCGGTGACGGGCCAGGCACAATGCGCCAGTGTCGGCCATCAACAAGCTTTGCTTCTCAAAGAGGCGGACGGCAGCGGTGGAATGCTACGGTGTGGGATCAGGGGTCCAGATGGGGCCCTGGACTGCTTACCTCGACCGCGTCCCCGGCCCTCACTCGCCTGATTTTGAGTGGAGGGTGGAGGGGGTCGAAACGATCTGCCGGGCTCATGGGGCAATTTAGGCGCCGCCTGGCCACTCATGAGGCGTGATCTGTCTGGCCTGGCACTGATGAGAGTGCTAGGCCTGTGTCGGGCTTGGGTGCTCGTGCCCGTGCCTGTGGTTTGTGCCTGTGGTCTGCTGTGATTATCCGCTCGCTAGACCCTGCAATGACATGACAAGCCCAGGACGGCCGTCGTCTATTCTCCCCCCCCGTGATCTATCTACCTGTCTATCTAGTCTATCTAGGAGACTTAGTCCGACATTGGATCTCATCACCACCCGGATCCCGGACCACGGGCCACGACTCTGCGGCCACGACTCACCCGACGACGCCACGACCACATCCCATCGCCACGACCACCACCTCGACAACGCCCAACGGTGAGCCCCCGACCCGATCCGGCTCCATCAAAACCACGCACACTGTGTCACCGTCTCAGCCTGCGACCTTCTAGAACTCGTCAGGACCAAATGAGCAAGGCCTTCCAGGGCCCGCCCCCCAGCGATTAAATCATATTGTTGCAAAACTGTACCCGTGAACTCTTGTCGCCTATCCCGATGGCGGCGTAATCCATGGCAGAACGAAGCACGACAAGCTGGAACTCGCGCTCGCCCAGAAGTACTGAACCTACCTCGTCGGCCTCTACTGCGACCTCGACCTCCTTCCCTCCCTTCCCGGCCTCCGCCGCGACCGATATCCCGCCGCCGAACTCGACCTCGAGCCCGAACCTGAGTCCTAGCCCACGAGCGATAGCAAAAACACACCCGGCGACGACGTCGACGACTAGTACAGCGCCGACGACAAGAGCAGGTGCACCCCTTGTAGCATCAGGCGCGACCGACACCCGGCCCAGTTGCTCTTCCTCGCCTAAAACAACAAGGTATATACAATATATATCCACACGCATACACACACTTGCAATCTCGCGCGCACATAGCACACCCATCATCCCTTGACGTACCCGTCCATATCCCACCACATATTAGCATCTCACATATACCATACCATAATACCCCCATCCAAAAGTAAATACGCCATATGCCCTCCCGAGCGGGCGGGCGCGCAGGCAGGGCAGGGCAGGCAGGCAGGCAGACATATCGCCAGCTACCTTGCCTTGCATTCACTGCATGGCACTGTGCTGCCGTGTCAGACCGGATCTATCCTGACTTCCCAAGAATCCCAAAAATGCTGCTCGCTCCTGCTTCACTCTGACATTTCACTCTGATAGCGCCTGCCTCTCGCAGCGACATCCCATCCCGCCTCCCCTGCCCTCGCTCCATCCATAGTCGTCTGTACTTCACCTCCAGCCATTCATCCCTCTTTCCTCCCCGCCTCTAGCGTGCCTGGTCCTGCCTTTTCTGCAGCCTGCCAGGACCTGACGAGGTTGGAACTTTGGCCGTCCTGAACCCCCCTCCCTCTTTCCCATAACCACCTCTCCACCTCCACTGGTCCCCTGCCGGCGCACCACCGGACTGGTCTGCCTGCCGTCTCCAAAAGAAAGCTGTCCACCCCAGGGCAACCAGGCTTGGGAGCTCCACCAGATCGGCCACAGGCCATCAGCTTTGGCACGGCACCGGGCACCAGCACTAGCACTGGACCGCACCTCCACCTGCACCACGTCTTGGCCCCAGAGCACTTCAAAGCTGCACGCAACCACAACATAGCACGCACCGCCAGGGAAACCAGTCTTAGGCATCTGCTCTCTGCGCAGGCAATCGTGTCCTCGACTCCCACTCCGCCCCAAAATATTTGACAGCGTCAACCACCTTCATCTCCTTGTCACCTACACAAACCATCTCCACAACTTCACCCACCTGCCTGCCGTTGGATGAGCTCAGGCGTATCGATACCTGCATCAAACCATGGTCTTCGGTCAACACTTTACTCATGTCTTCTTCTAATAGGCCTGCCACTCGCTCGTCAGCTCGCCAGGCAGCAAGGCAGGCAGAATCATCACGATCTGCTGGCGCTTCTGCCGCTGGCTCCCCGACCGAACCTGCCCCTCCTCCCCCCGCCCCTCGACGATCCGATCCCCGGAAGCGTAAGGTTACCGCCGATTTAGAGGTCGCACCCGAGCCTGCCCCCTCGACTAGACGTTCAAAGAGGGCAAAGGTCTCCGACCAACAGCCGCCTCAGCCAGCCGCTGCCCCCGCGCCACCTCCACAGCCCGCGTACTCTCTTAGGAAGAGAAAGGGAAAACAAGCTCCGACTATGTCGAGTCCAGAGTACGCGGCCCTTGGCGTTCCTTCTCCTGAGCCCCACCTGCTGACCCTGTCAAGATCTGCCGCAGGCCCGTCCAAACCCCCTTCGGAAATTGCGCAGTCTGCCTCGTCCAGTCGAAAGTCCAGTCGCAGCAAGAAGAATGCACAAGGTGAGACCTGCAAGCCGCCAGCAAGAGTCAAGGTTGTGGCAGCTGACACACACCCTCTTGAATCAGCTCCAGGGTCCTCGTCTTCGAACCGACGGTCGCGAAAGAAGTCAAACAACGCCGATGAGGACACTCCAATGACCGGCACCGATGACACCGAGAAAGCACCAGCACCGCCCCCACCTCCAGCGCACGAGGACAACTTCGACGAGGACAGCGAGGAGCATGACGACGAGGACCATCGATACGATGAGCACGACGATGACGACGTGTTTGGAGGGTTCGGCGGCCCGCCTGGAGGGCTTCACTCCAGCCTCGCCCTCCTCACAGGTATGATGTCTGGCATGGGATCCCGTCTCCGAGAGATATTGGCCAACCTTCGGCAAAAGGAGGATCCCAGTTTGCATCTCATCGCGCTGAACGAGCTATCTGAGCTCCTCCTGGTGTCCAACGAGGACAACCTCCAGGGTCATTTCTCAGCGGACTCGTTCGTGCGTGAACTGGTCGCGCTGATGAAGCCAGACGATTTCATGGAGGCCAACCCGGAAATTATGCTTCTCTCCTGCCGCTGCCTCGCGAACCTCATGGAGGCGCTGCCTTCCAGCGTCACCAACGTCGTGTACGCCGGCGCCGTGCCAGTTCTCTGCGAGAAGCTCAGGGACATTCAGTTCATAGATTTGGCTGAACAGGCTCTGAGCACATTGGAAAAGATCTCTGTCGAATACCCCTCCGCAATCGTCAAGGAAGGCGGTCTTGCCGCATGTCTCGAGTATCTCGACTTTTTCGCCATGAGCACACAACGAACCGCCGTAACGACTGCTGCAAACTGCTGTCGCAACCTGCCGCACGACTACTTCGACGTTGTGAAAGACGCAATGAAGATCCTACGCGATGTGCTGAAGAACAGTGACCAGCGGGTGGTGGAGCAAGCATCTATTTGCGTTTCTCGCATCGTGGACACCTGGCGCCATAATCCAAGCAAGCTAGAGGCTCTGGTGACGGAGGACCTACTGTCCTCTATTCTCCGGCTATTGCTGCCTGGCAGCACCAATCTGATCTCACCCAACATCCACACTCAATTTCTGCGAGTCTTGGCATCGACGGCGAGGGCGAGCCCCAGGCTGTCCGTGGAGCTGATGAAGATGAATGTGGTCGAGACTCTGTACCAGGTCCTGACAGGCGTGTCTCCTCCTAATGGGACGGAGGACATCGCATCAAAACTCGATAGTGTGCTGATCATGCAAGCACTCATCCACCGACCACGAGAACAAATTCTCGAGGCACTAAATGTCATCTGCGAACTCCTGCCTAAGCTTCCCACGGGCGCTGCTGATCCCACCAAGGGCGGCTTCAACGAGGTGGCTCCGCGGGAAGTGAATACTGGCTCACCCTCCACGTCGAGACGCAGAACGTCGGATGAAAAGCGCATCCACTTGTTGGAAGGCTGCAAGGCGGAGGTCCGGCGATTCGCCTTGATTCTGTTCCCAACTCTGACGGATGCCTTCTCCAGCACGGTGAACCTCAGTGTCAGGCAAAAAGTCTTGTTGGCTCAGCTTAAGATGTTGTACAACTTAGACGAGGGAATTCTCACGGAAGCCTTGGCACCCGTGCCCTACGCGTCGTTCCTCGCGTCAATCCTCTCCCAGAAAGACGACCTCACCCTTGTGACAGCGGCCCTACAAGCCACAGATCTTCTCATGACACGGCTTGGAAGCATTTACCAGTACCAGCTGTACAGGGAGGGTGTTATCGCAGAAATCTCAAAGGTGGCAGAAGAGACTGAGGCTGATGCCAAGGCAGTCACTGAATCTCAAGACTTGCCAAGGCGTCCATCTGCGGCTTCTGAAGACCGATCTTCACATAACGACTCGTCGGACGAAGAGGATGACGACGACGCAGCTGATGAGCATGACGAAGACGACGAGGATGACGAGCCCTCGCATCACTCATCCGAGGACGAGCACGACGAAGACAACGAGGAGGACGAAGATGAGGAGCACGAAAACGAGGGCCGACCTCAAGTGATGTCTGGGTCTCCCGATAGCTCCGGGGGATCTACCATGTCCATCGATGGGCCACCGCGGCCGCCTCAATTCACGAGCACTCAGTTGCTGCGGTCAAAGATCCATAAGGATGCGAAGCAATTCCTCGAGACGCACGAGACCGAGAAGAATGCCAAGTCCATGAAGAAGAGAGCTACTAAGATCTTGACAGACCTTACAGAGCTGGCATCAGAGATTGAAGCTTTCTATCTCCGCCCGACCTCATCTGGCAGCATCGCTGGTGAGAACGGAAAGAAGTTGTTCGAGAAGCTGGCGACATATTTCGACTCGGACTTGTTTGAGAGCGCAACGAGTGCGGAGCTGCTTGCGTCGGGTGTTGTACGAGTCCTTGAAGAGGTGTTCAGCAACCCCGACGAGGATCTTGCGATGGCTGCTCAGGCAGCGTTCATTGAGGTCTTCATGGGATACACCGTCAAATCGAAGCCCAAGACCGCAACTGCTGACTCGCCCGCTACTCCCTTCAGTATGATGGTACACAAGCTGCAAGATTTGCTGAGCCGATCGGAGCACTTCGAGGTCCTTACTGTGTCCAGCGCTGCGCACGGTGATAGCCACCGCAGCAGTCCGGCATCCATGCTGGCCAAACAAATCCGCCTCAAGCTCGTCGCTGATGACGACTCTGACATCCCCAAGGTTTACCGCAACATAATGGTGTCCATACATGCGATCGCGACATTCAAGTCCTTGGAGGACTATCTGCGTCCACGCATCAGCCTCTCCGACCGTCCGCGACCACCACGGGGCAACCGTGAGAGCTTGACGAGGGCCTTGGCAGCAATGACAGGAGGAGCCTTCCCCTTTGGCGCTGGCTCACCCTCTGGGTCCGGTCGCCTGCCCTCTCGCATGCCCCCGCAGCTTGGTAGTGCCACGCCGCCGCCGCCTCCTCCGCCAGTTCCACCTACGGCCTCGGGCTCTCGATCGTCCCGGAAGTCCAAGACGTCCAGGTCGCTCCCTGCGGCAGAGACACCATCCACACCGGACCCCGCTTCTTCGGCACCGGGCGCAAAGGTCATACTGCGTAGGTCCAGTCGACGCAGCGCGGCGCCAGCAGATTCACCGCAAGCAAGCCGGGCACCTCCAGCGGACGAAGACGACCTCGAGGATGCGCTCGAGTGTGCTGATGAAAAGCATATCACCGAAGACGAGGATACACCCGACCGCAGTGCTCTTGATGCTATCGTGGGCGATCTGGATGAAGACATGGGTGACGCACCAACTCCTGACCCTTCGGCCGTGAATCTTGAGGTAGCAGCGGGTGGCAGGATCACGGCGCGGAAAGAAGATGGTACCCGTGTTCCAACCCCATCTCAGGGCAGCAGCAGCAACAGCGCAAACCTGGCCCAGCGTTCAAGTCTTCTTGCCAACGCGCTGATGAACTCACCGTCGCCTTCTTCTCCTTCCCGCTCCATGTCCTACGCTGCTGCAATCCAGTCCGTGCCCCAAGACTGGCATCTGGAGTTCAGCCACCAGGGCAAGGTCTTGACCAATGATACGACTGTATACCGCGCTGTTCAGAAGCCCGCGATAGATTCGAATGACTACTCAAGCCGGAATGTTTGGATCTTGACACACGAGATCAAAATTCGGCGTGTCCCCGGGCCTCCGTCGGCCGAGAGACTGTCCTTTGGTTCGGCTTCCAACGAGGAGAGCGAGAATGGCGAAGGCAACAGCCCGGCCTCACTAGCCAAGCACCCTAGCACTGCTTCCATCCTTCGCCTGCTGAAGATCCTGCATAACCTGAATGCGAACATTGATGATGTGCTTGTGGAGAACAAGGCCACTCTCAAGCTGAATATCGAACCCCTATCGCAGTTCGTCAATACCAAGCTGACATCGAAGCTGAACCGGCAGCTTGAAGAGCCTCTGATCGTCGCCAGCAACTGCCTCCCAAGCTGGAGCGAAGACCTGGCGCGGCTGTATCCTTTCCTCTTCCCGTTCGAGACACGCCACTTGTTCCTCCAGTCAACTTCATTTGGCTACGCTCGGTCCATGAACCGGTGGCAGAACGCACAGTCCCAGGAAGAGCTGAGGCGTAACCGTGACGACCGCCCATTCCTTGGTCGTCTGCAGCGACAGAAGGTGCGCATCTCGCGTGCCAAGATCCTCGAGTCGGCCTTGAAGGTTATGGATCTGTATGGAAGCTCGCAGAGCATCCTGGAGGTGGAGTACTTTGAGGAAGTCGGTACCGGTCTCGGCCCAACCTTGGAGTTCTACTCGACGGTGTCCAAGGAATTTGCCATGAAGAAGCTCAGGCTTTGGAGAGATGCGGACCAGAATGAGTCCGATGAGTATGTCTCTGGACCCACTGGTCTGTTCCCGCGGCCGTTGAGCGAAGATGACGTGTCCACGCCCAATGGCGAACGCATCCTGCAACTTTTCAGGACACTTGGCAAGTTCACAGCTCGTTCGATGATTGATTCCCGAATCATCGACATCAACTTCAACCCCATCTTTTTCCGCATTGGCGATGAGACATCGGGTATCAAGCCTTCCCTCGGAGCCATGAAGCTTGTGGACCCAGTCCTGGCTAGATCGTTGGTTCTGGTGAAGAAGTTCGCTTTGGTCAAGAAGACAATTGCCGAGGATCCCAATCGGGACGCCACACAAAAGGTCAATGATATCCAGAACATAAGCGTGGACAATGGTGTGCGGGTCGAAGACTTGTCACTCGACTTCACCCTGCCCGGCTACCCGGAGATTGACCTGGTGCCCAACGGATCACAAATCATGTTGACCATCGACAACGTGGACAATTATCTGGAACGAGTGATTGACATGACACTGGGCAGCGGAGTCCGCCGTCAGGTTGATGCTTTCCGCACAGGCTTTTCTCAAGTCTTCCCGTACAGCGCTCTGAGAGCCTTTACGCCTGATGAGCTTTGCACGCTGTTCGGCCGCACTGAGGAGGATTGGTCACTTGCTAGTAAGCTCAACCTGTCCCATGGGCATGACAAGATGAAACTGACAGCCACCACAGCTCTTATGGACTCGATCAAAGCAGATCACGGCTTCAACATGGACAGCAAGAGTGTCAGGAATCTGTTGCAAACCATGAGTGAGATGACCCCGGTCCAGCGACGGGAGTTCCTGCAGTTCACAACCGGAAGCCCCAAGCTTCCCATTGGAGGTAAGTATCTGAAACGGATCGGGAAGTGTTGGGATTGTTCTAACGGCCACGCAGGATTCAAGAGTCTGACACCAATGTTCACTGTCGTCTGCAAGCCGGCGGAGGCGCCGTATACTTCGGATGACTACCTCCCTAGTGTCATGACCTGCGCCAACTATCTCAAGCTCCCCGACTACACCGATGTCAAGGTTCTGCAGAAGCGTCTTTTCACGGCGACCAAGGAAGGACAGGGCGCCTTCCACCTTTCGTAAAATGTCATGCCTGGGTGCGGACTCATCTTGCTCTTTCCATCACTCGATCCGCAATGTTGCAGCGGAGTTATGCCTTCGGCCTCTATACCCACATCAGTTTACCGTCTCCACTTGCTAGGAATTTGAAGGCGTCTTGTTTTTTTGGCGGACCAACAGCACCAATCGATCAGTCGACCAACCAGGAGGGAGGAGTACTCTTAGGGACAAAAATGGATTGCATGGAAAGGAGCCTCGAGGCCCTCTGATGTCTGAATTTCTGTAGTTTTCATGGTCGACAGGGCGGGCCATCTGGCAAGCGAGCACATCAACTCTTAGAGGGTGGACAAGGAGGCGTAATCCCAGATAGATTGGTAAACTCATTACACGCTCTTGTTAGACAACTGCCGGACTGACAGCGCCTGAGTGACTTGTGGAATACCCTACCGTGACCCCCAACCGGGGCCCTCCCTGACGCCCTTTGGACCACCCTCTGGCGCACCAAAGCCTCCCACTACAAGGGCTGCCTGCGGCTGGCCTTCGTTCTTGAATCACTTGCACTTGCCACTTTTCCCTCATATATTATCTGTAAATTTTTAGTAGTTCAATCGGACGCACTCGCATGTTCACTGCGTTTTCAGATCTGGCGAGGGTCAAGCACGATTGAATTTGATGACATAAGCGGGGCTGATGTCATTCTCATCTGATGAACCAGCTTGACGCGTCCCGGAAGAGCAGTCGCGTCTGGAGCTCGACTACCTGACCCGCGCGCTAAGTGGAAGTGGTCCACCCGCGTATAGGCAGGGGCACAGGGGCACTCCCGACCTCGTAACGACTGCCTGGCCGACGAGTACTAAGACTCTCAAGACCTGAATTAGACAGCATTCTTGCGGTGCCACTTCTTGACCACACCCGTTCGACATCTGATATTTCCGAATCAGAGCCTGGACGACCACGGCCCCTTCGCACACGCCCAGCTGCACCGCGCTGCGCTGCACCGTCGCCTCGCCACACAGGCGCAGTGACAATGGCGCCTCAGACGCGCTCTCGCACGTCCGGTGGCGCTGCACAAACGTCCATGGACAGCCTGGTGACCCGAACGGCTGGTGAGGCGTCGTCCAAGTCAGCGAAACCCAAAAAACTCAAAGTACATCATATCTCCGAACCCACCCCCAGACAAGTTTATTTTCCGGCCCGTAGCACGACAGTTCGCACATACGGCAAGGGCAAGGCTCGTCGAAGCCTACCCTCAAAGACCCCAGACCAGTCGACCTTGACGCAGATTGGCTGGATACCCAGCACCTACCAGGAAGACGAAGACGACGTTGGGGGGTTGATCGATCTGATCACAGACGACGAGGATGACGGCGCACAGAAACCCAAGGGCAAGGAATCCGCCAGGAGAAGCAGTAAGAGGAGGAGGACCACGGGTGACCTGAATGCGGTGCCCAACTCCACAGCCGGCTCCAGTTTTCACACTCAGACGTTGACCCAGATGCCATCGTTCACGTCTGGTCAACAGCCGGATGACGAGGAGCTGGATGAAGATTTCAAATTCGACGACCACAATGACGAACACAAGGTTGCGGTCAACACGGCAGACAGGGGAAGGAAATTGGAAGCTTCATCACCACTGCAGGAGAAAAAGGAGAGAGCAACACCCTCGCCACAGAAAGCTGCCTTACCCCTTCCACATAGCAAAGCACCATCGCCGGTTACTCAGACACCACGGAAACAGATCATCGAACGAGCAGTGATTCCTTCGTCCCAGCCGTCTCCTTTCACTCCTAACCTGGGAATTTCGGAACGGTATTGGTCGCAGTTGGACCGGACACCCTTGAAGGAGAGGTCGACAAATGTTGATGCCCCGACACCAACTGTTAGCAGAAAGAGACCTCGGACGCTGGAAATCGCGGATTCATGGAGCACGGTCAATGGTGGCATGAGCTCGAGTCCTTCCAAGGGTAAAAGCCAGAGGACTCCCTTGAAAGAGATGAGTCTGGGCGATGTTGCAGAAAGGAGCATCATCTTGGGAGAAACTCCTGGCCGCAACAATGATCAAACTGTCACCGAGGAGGTCAGTGAGCCCGGGGTGGCTTCGGGACCACGGAACGAGCGACGGGAGGACAAGCCAACGCGGTCAGCAGGAGACATCATTTCTGATTCCGAGGATGACTATGACTTCGGGCTCGAGGATGACAATGGGGCCAGTGACGAAGCTCCTGGTACACCCACACCAGCAGCCCGAGTACACACTCGAACGAATGCGGAAACCTTGCTTCAGGAGACTGGGGTGATCGTGCAGTCCCCACCCAAGCCCAGCACGCCGTCTCCTGAACGGCGTGCAACCCAACCAAAATCTACGCCAGTCCCTACACCGGAGGACGTCGAACCCGAGCCTGAGACGCCTAGCCCTTCGCCATTGAGACGCGCCAGCATCTCCAGTGCAGTCGAAGGTGACAAGGGCACGCCCCTGTCCTCACCGCAGAAGACATCCCCTCCTCCGCCACCACCCCAGCGCATTGAATCAACCCACAGATCACAGGCTTTGTTGGCTGTATCACACTCGCAGAATATATCGCCAGCTGTGCCAGTTTCTCAGCTTGGATTCAGGTACAAGTCGCAGGCTTTCGAATCACAACGCGTCCCGTTTGAGCGTATACAACGGTTGGGACCACAGACCGACCGCTCCGACATTATCATCTCAATCCACCCCGAACACGTTGAACTGATTGTCGAAGGCCACAAAACCCATGAATTCCGCAACTATCGAATACCGCAGACGGTTGGGCGAATCTGGATCTACGTCACGCGACCAGCCTGTGCCCTCAAATACATGGCGACAATCAGCGTCGCCAAACAACCCGGGGAGATCTGCCACGAAGATCCAGGCATCGGCAACGCAGAGTTCAATGAGGGCAAAGGGTCGCAATTTGCGTATGAGCTGAAACAGGTTTACGAGCTCAATAACCCGGTCTCGTTAGCCAGAATGAAGGAAAATGGCTGGGTGGAAGAGGCACCGGCCAAATATGTATATATACCACCTGCGGTTCTGGGAGAGCTGATGGCCAATCTCAGGCGTGCCATATTTGTGGAGCCGGGAGAGCCCCAGTCAAGTCAGGCCGACATGACAGAATCACAGGAGGTAGACATGCAGCTGCGAAGCGATATTGCGCACTCGACGCAAGTAGGCCATGCGGGATCTTCACCGCCGCAAAGCCAGAGGCGCGAGGCGCGAGGCAACGCCAATACCATCCCCTCCAGCCAGAGGAACGACGACGAGGAGCGTAACAGCAGCCTGCCGCACTCGACTGCCGCCGCGAACAACAAGCCGGTCTTTGCTAAGCCCACCGTACCGGCCAGCCGGTCGCAGAGGAGCGTCCGCTGGGCCGGGAATAGTCCCGTGCAAGGGCGGGCACAGCCAGCTTCACAGCGCGGGGAAGGCTTCACCGTGCGCCCCTCTCAGGCCACGACGGCCAGCGCGCCGTCCAGTCCATCGCAGCGGCTGCCGTCCTGCCGTGACCAGCCTATCTTGATCTCATCGCAGAGCCAGCCGTCCATACCCGTCTCGCCGCCCACGAAAGCCGCGCCCTCTGGGCCGCCGCAGATTGCTCGTGGGTCCAGCGGACTCATCTCGGACATTGGGAGTTTGGGAGAGGACGATGCTATCGTGGGCGACAGTCCCGTGCGGAGGCACACGAACGGTACTCAGAGCTCGCCTGCAGTGCTCGGCCCATCTCAAGGAGCCCTCGCGTTGGGGAGCGGGGAGCCGGACAGCCTGCTGGACGACTCGCGGGTGAGGCAGCCACCTGATATTGTGTGGGACTCGGATGGTGAGATTGAATGATTTTTTTTTGTGCTCGTTTTCACGGTTGCTTAGCAGTATAGCGGACATTCTGTCAAAGTGAGGGCACCGAGCATGTGGGCAGGTTGGCGTTGTGGTAGTCAAGACATAGGGTTTTGGGCCGGCGTGCTGCTGTGCTAGGCTTGGTTCAGGGCGGAGGCACTGAGAAGTGGGCAGATTTGACTTGTATGGATGGATGCCCACGAGGTGGACTGTAAAGGGCGGGCCAGAAAGGCGATTGATGGTGCTTGCGATGTCTCCGACTGTTTTTGCGAGACCCAATGTTGCCTTGAACATTCGTGGCTAGTACGCCCAAGCAAAACGCGCTGAACACAGCTTCTGACAAGGGACACACACAAACCAAAGGCAGATAGGAGGTTGGGAATACAGAGGGTGTGTCGTTTTGGAATTAGTGCAAGGCGACACCAGAGAAAGCTGTGCAGGAATTACAGCGTACAAGTGTGATGCCACACCACGGGTAACCGGCCTTCTACCCACACTGGTTGATTGTCCCACATGAGGTCATCTTATAGAAGACGGTTGTTTTATTTGAGCCAGGAGAGATGAACATGCAGGCAGTCACTCTAGAAGAATCCGTCCCACTTGCAAGACTTTGCAAGTCTCGGTCTTGCTGGGGTACATGTTGGCTGAGATGTAAGTTGATAGGCCATGTCAATGCTTAGGGGGGCAGTCACATTATGACGGGTCATGGTGAGCCCTGGCGGGAGGCGGTTGGCTCTGGTCTGACAGTCACCGTCGGCCGTGGGAGAGGCCTATTAGTGTATATCTGCTACAATAGAAGCAATCGCGCATTGGATCTGAGTGACAACCAGAATGACGAATGCTGGGGATGCTGGCATCCTGGTGGCCAGCGGTTGAGTGTGGCAGTGTCAGCACAAAATGGACCTTGGCCTGGACGCATAGGGAGACGATTTCCACAGGAACAGGCTGACAGGGGATGCAGGGCTGCGAGACAGTAGGAAAACAGGTTCACACCCCTCCCAGGAGAGGCCTGGGCTTTGGGACTGGCCGTGGCTGCCCAGGCTGGATGATTGTTTTTTTTTTTTTTTTGGAGATGTGACCCCAGCGGGCTCTGGTTTCACGCACGCGGGTATGACCTCATCTCACAGCTCCACTCCAGCTTCCCGGCCCGATCGATACTGACAGCGACGGGACGTAGGCAGGCCATATGACGACTGTCTCCCTTGCTGGCTGTAAGTAATTATGGCACACGACCGCATCCGAGTCTCTTAGCTGGACTTGAGACGATTCAAACCATCAACTGCACACTAGTGTTATAATTTCCTAGCTGCATGCTCGTCACTCGACCTCCTTCTTCAGGCCGGACCAGAGCCTCGACTTGAAGTTTGTCTACTGCCCCTGCTGCACTTGTGTCGACTTACACCTTGCAGCTCCGGACGACACGCGCACCATGGCCGAACAGCCACAGGACTTCGACGAGCAGCAGTCACGGAGGTCGCATGTGGGGCCTCACTCTGGCGGCCACCCCATCCCTACCATCCAGGGCTACAGGCAGCACAGGAAGGACCTGAACGACCGGCAACAGCAGACAGAGGCAGCACAGCAGGGCCCCGAGGATGAATCGAAGCCCAAGAAGGCATTCGAATCTGCCAAGACCATCTTCAAGGGCGAGGATGATCGCGCAGGGAGCCATGAGCCGTACTCTGCGACAAATCGCCATTATGTCGTGCCCCCAGGCCAGGATCACCAGGGCCAACAGTCCCAGCTCCAGGAACAGGAGCAGAAGCGGGGGATGGAGCAGGGACAGGTGCAGGGACAGGGACCGGAGCAGTCACCACAGGACGACCAAGGTGTAGATTCTCGTCACTTCGAGGAGACCAACCAGGAAGACGGCCGACAATCACAAGACTCACAACTGCAGCAGTCGCAAAAGCGGTCCAAAGATGGAGGGGACCAGCGAGAAAAGACCGCCACCGAGCAGGTAGCAAGCTCTGCCGACCCAAAGGAGAAGCGCAAGGCTATGAAGAAGAGTAAACGACAGACCGGAGGCCGCGAGGTGACTGACCCGGTCACCCATCTACCCATCGTCATCCACGATCAGACCGACAAAGACCTGAAGTCTGTGCCCGAGAATGAACCAGAGCCAGGCGAGCATCACACCACCGCCACAGGCCCACAGGGGGCTTCCAAGACGGACGAGGAGCTCCAAAAGGAGCGTGACATGGTCCAAAGGGGACACAACGGCATCCAGAAGCTCTTCCCGCCGCCCAAGTTCGCCGACCTCAAGGAAGAGCTGGCCTCGGCGTACCAGTCCACCGTGCGGGCCGGCCTCTCGGTCATCGGCGTCGTCGCGGCTCTCCCATTCCTGATATCATCGCTCCAGGGCCATCTGATCCCGCACTGGTCGACGCTGCTCACCGTGCTCGGTTTTCTCTCCGTCACACTCGGCACGGCCTGGGGCATGGGCGAGTGGATCTCGAAAAAGGTCGATGATATTGTTGAGGATGAGACGTGGGATGCCTCGAGGAGGGGGGAGGAGGCCATGGTCGACTCTGACGCCGAGCTGCCTGAATCTGTGCAGTGGCTCAATAGCTTTGTGGCTTCGATATGGCCACTCGTGAACCCGGATTTGTTCTCTTCCTTGATCGATATGGTGGAAGACATTATGCAGGCGTCCCTTCCAAAAGTCGTCAAGATGGTCTCCGTTGATGACATGGGGCAAGGAAACCAGTCACTGCGGATATTGGGGATCCGCTGGCTACCTTCTGGTGCCGCGAGCCGCACTGTCGGCCCCAATGGAAAGCTAGAAAAGGCCGAGAAGGACAAGACGAGCGACCGCACAGATCCGGAGGCTGGGCAAGAAAGCGCCCATGACGAGACATCCAATGAGAAAAAAGATAACGACGACGACGGTAACAAGACCAAGGAGGAGGAGCAGTCTGAGGCTGCGATGCGCGAGGGGATGGAGGCCGAAGAGGGCGACTTCATCAACCTGGAGCTTGCAGTTGCCTACCGGAGTCGGGCCACTGGCAAGTCTATCAGGGCCAAGGCCAAGAATGCTCATCTATTCTTGAAATTCTATTCGGTTGGAGGTGTGGCACTTCCAGTCTGGGTCGAGGTTAGGGGCTTCATTGCAACTCTTCGCCTGCGACTACAACTCACCGTAAGTGCTTCAAACCAGAACTAGGCAGGATCCCACATATGCTTCTCTGTAGCTAACATCTATCCAGCCCGATCCACCCTTTGTCAGCCTTTGTACCCTGACCTTCTTGGGGCAACCTAAGGCGTCCTTGTCATGCGTTCCTCTGTCGAAGCACGGGCTCAACTTGATGGACGTACCGATGTTGTCATCTTTCGTCCAGTCTGCTATTGATGCCGCTCTCGCTGAGTATGTTGCCCCTAAGAGTCTGACCCTGAACCTCAAGGACATGCTTGTGGGTGAGGACTTCAAGAAGAATACCACTAGCCACGGTGTTGTATTCATCTTGATCAAGCGAGCTCGTGGGTTTAAGCAGGGCGACGGTGGGATTGGATCCTCAGGAGGTTCAAGTGACGCCTATGTCACCGTTGGCTGGGGTAAATTCGGCAAGACGGTGGCCTCAACACGCATTATTGAGAGCACGCAGGAGCCCGACTGGCACGAATACGCGAACATCTTGGTGTCAGCAGAGGAGTTGAATGCTGAGGAGAAGCTTCGATTGACGCTCTGGGATTCGGATAAACATACTGCAGACGATGACCTTGGCCGGGTCGAGGTCGACCTCAAGAAGTTGATGAGCGCTCCCGAGAGCTACAATCAGATGCAGGACCGAGAGGACCGATTCACAGGCCAAGACCCCGACGAAAAAATGCCCGGCACGCTGCAGTGGTCTGTCGGGTATTTCTCCAAGGTCAGAATTCTTCAGAAGCAGCTCGAGCAGCAGACTGTTCTCGAGCACATCCGCAGCCATCAGCAGCTCAAGGAGCATGTCTCTGAGGAGTCCGCCAATAAGCTCAGGGAGGCCGGGAAGGCACCAGATGACGAGGAGCTCCATCAGCAGCGTGTTCAGGACTATGCGGAGCTCGAGGACAACATGATAATTTCTGCGCCGCCGCCACTGGACTTTCCCTCTGGCATCCTGAGCGTGCAGGTTCACAACATCACTGGCTTGGAGGTCCAGAAGCTGCGTAAGCGGGACAGCAAGAACGGCGATTCGGATATCGAAGAGGAAACAGAGACGGATGACGATATGCCCGATAGCTACTGCAACATTATCTTGAACCACAAGAAGATCTACCGGACCCGCACGAAGCCGAAGAACTCTAAGCCGTTCTTCAACGCCGGCACAGAGAGGTTTGTTCGAGACTGGCGAAACTGTGAAGTTATCGTTGCGGTTCGTGATGCCCGCGCGCGCGAAGATGACCCCCTCATCGGAATAGTATACCTGCCGATTGGCAAGGTTCTCAAGAACAGGAGTCAATTAATGTCAATGTTCCCCTTGGTCGGCGGTATCGGCTTCGGACGAGCACGTATCTCGATCGTCTGGCGAAGTGTCGAGCTGAAGCTTCCCCCAACCCTTCTGGGATGGGACTACGGAACGGTTGAGATCCGAGGTTCAGTCCGGGCCAAGGGCCAGCTTCCAGAAAAGCCTACCAAGAGCCGAATAAAGATCCGTAGCGATCTTGGCAGGATAAAGATGTACCCGAACGACAATCAGGGAGAATGGGTTCTGAAAGGAAGAGACAGCAGGAACCAGAGCGTATTCCTACCTGTGCGGAAGCGTTACAGCTCCTCGCTGGTTCTCGAATTTCGCGAGTCGACGCTTGGGCCGGACAAGTCACCTGCTTTTGCGGTAATGTGGCTGCGTGACCTCGTTGACGAGGAGAGCGAAACGAAGGTACTGAAGGTATGGAAAGGCGGCAAGGACCAGATAGCCAGGGCTGAGTCGAATTGTGATTACAACGGTATGGAGGACGGAGAGCAGCCGCTTGGTGAGGTAGAGATGGAACTCAAGTTCTGGCGAGGGCTCTCCGGATATCACAAGCGGTTCGCTGCGTCGTCGAGGAGAGGAAACATGAAGCAGGTGATGGAATGTCTGGATACCATAACAGACGAGAGCCTAATCAGAGACGAGGATGAGGTCGAAGATGACGAAAATGATTACTCGAGCTCGGAGAACTCCCGCAGCAGCGAAGACAAGGCGGCCAAGAAGAGACTCAAGGTCCACACGAATGACGACTCCTCGGCCGCCGAGGACATAGACTCGGACACAGACGGCGAGGGGAACAAGCAGAGGACCAACTCTGACTTCTCGCTCGGCAAAGTGCGCAAGACGCCCAAGAAGATCCTGCGCAACCCGGTCGAGGGCGTGACCTCGACTGCGGCGTCGGTCATCGCCCCTGGCCACAACGATCCCGACGACGGCTCGCGCGGCTTGCGCAACCAGCTTCGAGACTACAAGGACCACCACAAGCAACTGCACCGAAAGCACCGTGGCATCATGCAGTGGCGCATAGCCCGTGAGGCAGACCACCTCGGCAGCAAGCTAAGCGACCTCAAGGGGCACGTCAGCGGGCTTTTCAAGCATAGCGAGAAGGGCGATGGGGTTGAAACGGAGGTGTAAGAGATTGGACGACTTGGCTCAAGGGATGTAGAGTCAACAATGACGAGATAATATATGGTTGGCTCGAGATACAAGACGCAAATGGGGCGGACCCTGGATGATGAGGAGCAGGAACAACGTGTGCAAATAGTCGCAAATGAATTAATTGCCCAAGACTGGACGGTTGATCAGAGATACCACGCCTAATTTATCGATCAGACTCATGTTGTGTCGCCCATGGGACAGAATGGATATCCGATCCGCTAGGGAACGCGTCATATGATGCCTTCTGTCAAACATCTGCATAGTCCGTAGTGGGCTCATGTTTTTCGATACATCCCAGGTGGCCTGTATATTATTTTCCAAGTTCTTCTCAGGCCAAATTGGGGGAGGGGGGGCTAAAGGTCTCTCACCCTCTCCAGTTCTCACATTTATGCAATCCAAGGGTTGGTAGTTTCGCCAGTGCTTCTACGCGTAGGATCCCCATGACTAAGGGTTGATTGTTCTCATGCGCCGAGCCACATGCTCGACTTTACAGGTTGTCGGACGTGCGAATCCAGCCACCCATCGGAAGATCGGCACGTTGCAGTATCAATCTCGACGGTTCTTCATATACGACTTGCTCCATCTGGCCTAGCGATACGGTTGTGGCCGCTGGCACTACCCAATTCCTGCTGCCCCATGCAGCACGTTTCTATCCGTCGCTGGAACCATTTTATAAACTTTAATTGCCGATAAAGCCCTCGCCTATCCACGAGAACGTAAGAGATTCGCTGCGACCATTTGGACGGGCCCGTCCCCGACGTCTCCGAGTTATTATCGGAATCTGTTTTCCGGCAAGGGGGTCTTAGCACACGCCATGGGTTGGAATGGACATGAGGTTCAAAAGATGGTGGCTCGTCAGCACCCTCAAGGGAGCCCTCGGGCGAGGGAGGATATTGGTATTAATAGATCACTCCGGCTCTCAAAACACATACTCGAAACGGGTGACAAGAAGATTATGGCTCTCTTCGCCTTTGCTGCGTTGCTTTGGTTCATTTCTCCCTCGTTACAGGCAGTTTTGCCAACGAGATTTGTCAGCCCCAACGGCAGCGGTCTATATGGTCCGCTGAGGTTTCGGGAGGACGGAACGTTCCAAATATCCATCTTTGCGGATCTTCACTTTGGCGAGAGTAAGTAACTTGCACTTACAGGCCTTGCGATTAAAGTTACTGTCTGGCTTATAGGACTGATATGTACTGACCACCGCATAGATGCATGGGATTCATGGGGCCCTCAACAAGATATCAACTCTGTGAAGGTTATAAATCAGATTTTGGACATTGAGTCTCCGGGACTTGTCGTCTTAAATGGCGACTTAATCACCGGCGAGAACACCTTCAAAGAGAACAGCACAACATATATCGACCAAATCGTTGGCCCTCTAGTTAAGCGCAACTTGACCTGGGCTTCCACATACGGCAACCACGACAGTGACTACAACATCACACGTGAAGGCATTTTGTCCCGGGAAAAATTATGGCCCAACTCGCGCACAACTAGCATGGTCCCAGGGCCCAAAGCCGGTGTTACCAACTACTACCTCCCAGTATATGCGGCAAACTGCACTCTCGCATCAATGACCGCAGCTCAGTGCGCGCCGAGCCTGATCCTCTGGTTCTTTGACAGCCGCGGTGGTCACCTTTACCAAGCGCTCGACTCTGACGGTAATATGGTGGGCATGCAGAACTGGGTGGACGCGAGCGTGGTCAACTGGTTCCAGCAGACAAATGCGGAGCTCATACAGCGCCACGGGGTGGTCATCCCCTCGCTGGCGTTCGTACACATCCCTACCAACGGGTCACAGGCTATCCAAACCGAGGCTGGCGTCAATACCAGCCTTCAGCCAGGCATAAACGATGACTACATACTGGCGGCGCAGGGCCAAGGTTGGTGTGCTGATGGGGTCACTAACGATGGATCGTGTGACTACGGGGCCCAGGATGTCCCTTTCATGCAGGCTTTAACCACAACTCAGGGATTGATGGCGGTGTTTTCTGGGCACGATCACGGTGAGCTTCAGTGTTGTTGAATACTCTAGTGCACAATTCCCTTATTCTCGGATTTCCAACTAACTCTGTGGTTCTGCTTAGGCAACACGTGGTGCTACAAATGGGAGGGTGTATTACCCGGCATGACAGTTGCTGGAACCGGACTCAACTTGTGCTTCGGGCAGCATTCGGGCTACGGCGGATACGGGAACTGGATCCGAGGCTCACGCCAGGTCCTTGTATCCCAAGAGCAGCTCAAGGCTCTGGCTGTTGACACCTGGATCCGAACTGAGGCTGGAGGCGTGGTTGGGGCCGTATCCCTCAATTCGACTTACGGAGCGGACTCATACCCAGCAACGCCAAATGACAAGACATATTGTCCTACTTGTGACTATTCATGATTATACAGCTGGTTGTCGGGGATCGAAAAGATTGTGTCGGAACCTGGTCGTGTGCTAGAATGACAATCTTGACCAGAGCGTCCTCAAACAGTGGCGCCTATAGGCAGGGCCATAAACTTGATCAAACTGAATGCAATTGCATGGCCGCTCAACATTATTCACTCATGCAACATGCAAGCAGCGGGCGCTCACGTGTTGCTTGCTAGGAGAGGAGACAAGTTAATGGAGTCCATCCCCAAAACATGAAGAGTCATTCGGCCATCATAGATCAGGTGCAGTCTGTATGAGACTAAAGGTGACTCCCCCAACCAGTCGCTCGAAGCTAGTATCCAACAGCCTTCCATGTAAATCAACTGCGAGACCCACTGACCTGTGAAGCTCACCGTCTCTCAGTGTCGCGGGCCCAGCGGGCATGGTCGATGGTCGCTTTGTGGCAGTGAAAAGATCCAGTTGCATTGGAAGTTGTCCCCTGACCTTGTAAATCTTGCCACCATCTGTCGACCTGACATAACCCTGGGGCTGTTCTTGCGGGCCAAAAGCTTTGTTTATTCGATCAAGTTTCTTGTCCACTGTATGAAGACACCACGTACATTTTATATGTATGGGGGATTGGAAGCGCAACCGGCAAGTTTCTTGTTCAGCCCACATCAATTAGAAGACTTGAATCGAACATCGGCGTCGACGAGAAGTCTGTATAACTGCTCCCTCGTGTCCCGGTCCCCATCCACTTTAGCCACAATGCTGGTCGAGTAGGCATGCCACATGTCCTTCCTCACGGATTCCTCCAGGTTGTGGAGAGTATCTGCCATGCTGTTGCACTTGTTCCAAAGGATGCTCTCAACCCTGGATGCAGCACAAGTGTATATCTCTGCTCCACCGTCACGGAGGTGGCGTTCTACGATGCCCTGTTGGCGCTGGTGAGAGCCGCGGCCTGTTTCAAATCAGGTGCTGCTCGTCTGATACAGGGAATTGCTCAGAGGTAGGACGTACCGGTCGTTTTGACGCACTCTTTCCAAACGTAACTCATCTCGTCCTTCATCGCGGCTTCAAGTCGTTTCCTCAACATTCCCCGGATGCTACCGCCGGTTAGAGTCCTTTGCATATTATTCACCGACTCACTGATGCGGTCAATTTGTCCTCTCATCTGAACTCGAAGCTTCTGGCGCGCTGGCTCCGTCATGTAGCTTTGCATTCGCTGGTCAGCTTCATCACCCAAGTCGAAGATGCTGTTTGCAGAATTGATCTGGAGGCCCGTGAATGCGCTTGGAAGGAGGTTGTTGAATGTGTTATCCCAGTCATACGCGATCTCGTCAACAAGTGATGATGCAAGCTCTGAAAGGGAAGTCAGTAAAGTTACAGCCTAAGTCACAATACATTTAATATTTCTAAATCATGAAGTCTGAAGAATCAACTCGGACTCGTGTGGATGAGAGGTCGAAGGCTGCCACTCATGAAAGTATAGGCTGTGGACAAGGTGACCAAAACCTTAAATGCAAAGAATTGAAACTCGGACGATGAGAGCAGCTCTGTGAAACAAGGAAATTATACCGAGAACCGCCGCCTGGGCTGAAAATCTAAGGGGATGTGAGACTGCAAGTCATCTTGAGAAGTTGAAACGTACCTTCGTTGAGGTTCCACGGGCTTTTCTTGACACGACCTTTGCCCTCGTAAACTCCTCTACACGCCTTTCGTCAGCCTAAATGAGCTCTGTCCCTAAAAACCCATGTAGACTTACCCCCTTCTGCAGGCAGATCGGTAAGACAAAGCAGTCAACAGCTGATCTCCTCTTTTCCTTGAGGGCCACGTGCCGGCGACCACCACGGCGGACTCGATGACGGTAGGCAACACATCTTTTATGCGGTCCGAGAACAGACGCTTGATTATATCGCGGCAGTCACGAATGAAAGCGTCGAAATGGAAGCCCAGACGCTTACTCGGTCAATAATTGGGAATCCGCTTGAGAAAGGTCTTGTGTTGGGATTAAAATACCTTGACGCAAACATCCAAATCCCGCTTGTAGGTCGCAAGCTCCTGTTTCTCCTGCTCAGAGGTAAGGCTGATGCCTGAGCCGTTGTCACACCATATGGCCATCTGGTAGAAGCATCTGAGGACAGCCTTTAGGAAGGCCTGACATTTGCGTCGGCGTGCTGGCACAGTGAGTTGCTTGAGATGCTCTCGCCACGCCGGAATTCCTGACAGTTCTACCGAGTTAGCTGTCCAGAATTGACCTCTACGGTGTCGCTGTTGGCAGTCGAAGTAGCCACGGGCCGAGATGGTGTGGACCACGGGAGGCTGTGGTTCGAATATGTCGCCAACATCAAGATGAGGACGTGCGACGTCGGATTTGGAGTCTACCTGACGTGATAGAAGCCTATGTTGATCCATTTAGAACAGGTGTTCAGCAACGATTATGCGATGGGCATCCATCATGTATCAATATACGAAGATGGGCTGAGATAACTCACTCTTTGGCTGCGTGAACAAAATCTCGCTTGATGGCCGAAATCGTGAGAATATTTCGGGCTCGAATGCATGATGCCCTCAGAAAAGAGTTGTTCTCCATGAGTTGTCTTTGTAATCCGTCACAATGCGCTTTTATGTCTTGAGATCTTCTCCGCAGTCCTTCGGTATCGCCTGTCTCCATCTCAACCCCAAGCGTTTCGGCCGAATTTTCACATGGAGTTGTTTTCGGATCAAGACTCGAGGAGCAGCTGATTTCGCCTGGTGAAACGGCCAGCGAGTCTCTTCTCGGCCTCTTTCCGCGCAAGTTCGGAGAAGTTAGGCTCCTCTTTCGCTTGCCACCTGTTGCTTTAGCCGCAATGGTGCCTTCTGAAGTTGTTGATGTGTCCTGCAAGGCGTGGAGTTGTTCGTTTGTCATAGCAAAGGCGGTTTCGCATGCATCCAGTTCATCCTCCAACCTTCTTGTCACTTCGAGGTGCTCAAGCAGGCCAAATTCCTCCGCGTCTCTTTCTATCTCAATGGAGTCGTCAGTCATGGTGCATACATACGTGATGTCGCCGAGCCTTCCATCGAATTTGATCCAGTTCTTGAAAGTGCTTGCATCATTGAAAGGCTTCTTGACAATCTGCTCACTAATGGCTCGCTTGACTGGGACGAGCACGCACAAATGGTCGCATTGGTCGCCGTCTGCAGCTGCACGAGCGGACCGCGCGGAGTTTCCGTCTCGGCCACCAGGCTATGGCAGAGAGATAAGTCAATCGTGCAACTACACGGAAATGGGAGTGGTTTAAAAGATACACCGAGACTTACCATGTCCTTGATTACTGCGCCAGTGGAGAGTACGTCGGCCTTCACAAAGATATCGACCTTGTCAACCAGCGGCCACAGCTGCTGTTCTGAGTTCGCGCCCTCGGCTCTCCTCGCAAGTGAGGCGTTGTCCCTATTTGCGACGAACCTCTCCAGGTCCTTGCAGAGCGCGGCAGCAGTCGCGTGGCATACCTGGTGCGTCTCACCAAGGCACACGCGGATGAGTGGGTCGTCAAGCAACTCATGGATATCGAAGCCCGGCTCGGCGAGCTCGGATCTAGTCAAGCGAGGCCCTGTACAGTATGTTTTAGCCACTTGCCGCGGGCCTTCAAGCGTCATATTCTGGGGAAATCTTTGTTTTCAGAACACAATACCTAGGTAAATGAAGAAGCATAGAAGCAAAAGAGGAGCGTGGCACTTACACACTGCGTGGATCTTACTCCAGGCCACCTCGACAAGGCTGCTGTCATCATCATCGGCTACTGATATTCCTGTTGGGACATCAACTTTGTGGATGGAGATCACATCATCCCTCAGGATGAGCAACTCGTTGAGCAGCTCGTCCTCCGTGATGAATGTTATCTCAGCTCTGTACGCCTCGGCCGGGTCTGAGGAGTAGTTGTATCGTACTTCGGTCGCAACAGAGGTGCAGGCGTCGTAACCGCTCGTGGGCAGCAGGCGGACCTCATCGAGCAGGGCGTTAATGGCCGTACTCTTACCTGCACCCATACTTCCAACCACCATGATCAGCGTCTCGGCAGGTCTCGCATGCAAGTGGCTGCCATCTGCCAGCCTGACCAGCTCCTCATGCCAGTGGTATATGTCATCTGTTTTTTTTGTTTGGGTGTATAGAAAGTCGGACAAGGACTTTGCGAGTGTGACAGCGGTCTCTTGATGCTTCTCGAGGATATCGATGCTGTTCTCCGCGGCTGCAGCCTCTGAGTGGTGGAAGCTGGGATTCATTGTTTAGCTGGACTTTGCTTGCCGGAAGCGAGATCAAATCCCTCTTGTTCAAGATAGCTGACCGTCCAACGAGAATATGCTGCGCGATACCAGAGAAGATGTTCTGAGATGACGGAAGATTTTGCGAGCCTAACGGTGAGAAGGAATCATGTGTCATTGAGGCATGCGTGGTCTTCTCAATTTGTCTCTCTTTATTGAGGAGAGGCCAAACGTTAATCTTCCCTGCCAATTACCTGAAAAGATATTGCGCACATACGATGCCCCCAGGCCTTAGGCATAAGTCTGACAGGGCGCTTTTGAGTGCGTCAACTGCGGGCCGGGGAAAAAAGGACAGAAGCTTCAGAATGTGTGAAAGCCCATCCACTCAGTGCTTGGACCTCACTGTATATCTAGACACACCGCCCTGCAAGGTAAGTGAGATATATTTGACACGTCGCAAATCACATGGCCCTTCTTTGTTGCTGCCATAACAGTTGCTCGTTCGCCAAGGGTCAGGTTTCACCGTCTAGGCTAGTTCAAACAGCATGTTCAGCAACTCAATCAACGCAAGCCTTTCCTTTCCTTTCCTGATGCCACTGAGACGTCAGTCCTAAACAACTAGCCAGAAGTATGATGTACGGTGTTGGTCATAGCCAGGAGAAATTGATTCAAAGGAACCGCAAGTGTCGCACTCTGTAGTCACTGATGTCGAAGAGATCGAGTCTATTGCACAATGTCAAGCACTATTGACAGGAGACTAAGGCAGACAATGTCGTTGAAGAATCGGAGCCCGATATTTGCTTGCCTCACCGGTCCGTTGCCGGGACTATCTTCCTGGGTAAACACCCAGAGTCCACACAGCGAGGACGAGGAGAAATATTAGAGCAAGCAAGGGGGCCCACAAGCGAGGCGCGTGCATAGTCGTACAGATCCGTCACCGTCCGCCTCAATTTCATTCAGTCCTTGCGGTTTCTCCATTCCGTGTAGCTACCCCCCTGAGCCTCGGTATCATGAGTTTTCCGGTTCATTGCTCATCAGTATATCCTGTACAGAAGAAAAAGAAATGTCGGTTGTTCGTCGCGAACTGGATGGCACATCATGCGTAGCCGTATTCTGACTTTGTGGGAGTGGCAAAGTCCTCAAAGTAAGGGTGATTGCAGGCGGCCTTGGCGGAGATTCGGCCTGCCGGGTCGTAGACAAGCATCATCTCCAGCAAATCCAGACCATGACGGTCCAGGTTCTGGCAGAGAGGTTGGCTGTAGTCACGGTTCCACTTGGGGAAGGACGACTTGAAGTCAGGGTAGCTGGTCACACCGGGCCAGACATCCTCTGTGGGTGTGCCGAGAACTCTGCAGATGCCGTCAGTGAAGTTGAGATAGGGATGGAAGCAGCGAATAGGCTCACCTGAAGATCTTGAAGATCTCGTCGATTTCGGAGTCGCCTGGAAACAAAGCCTTGCGCGTGCACATTTCGGCAAAGATGCAACCGACGGACCACATGTCCACGCCTGTGGAGTACTGTCGACCTCCCAGCAGGATCTCCGGGGCTCGGTACCACAACGTTACGACTTCGTGAGTGTACGTCCTAAGAGGAACTCCAAAGGCCCTAGCCAGACCGAAATCCGCCAGCTTCAGGTTGCCCTCGCGGTCAATGAGCAGGTTCTGGGGCTTCAGGTCGCGATGCAGCACGCGGTGCGAGTGGCAGAACCTTATGCCGTCACACAGCTGCTTCATGAACTTCTTGATGATGGCCGACCCCAGCCCCAGCTGGGCCAGCTCGCCGCTTGTGCCCTCAGGGAGCGCCCTGCCTCGACCTCCATCCGACACCGGCAAGGCCTCCATGTACTTCTTGAGGTCAAGATCGAGGAACTCGAAGACGAGGTAGAGCTTGTGGCTGTCGGCGTGCACGATGTTGAACAGACGGACGATGTTGGGGTCACGCATCTCCTTGAGCAGGGAGATTTCTCGGATGGCGGTGGAAGGAACGCCCTCATCTTCGGCTTCAAGTCTGATTTTCTTCAATGCGACGATTCTGTTCTCATGGAGAAGATCCCGGGCCTTGTAAACCACACCATATGTTCCTGGGAGACAGGCATAGGTCAGCCTTGGGCATGCGGCACTGGGAGGGAGAAAAGGGGTAGTAGGTATGACACTTACCCTCCCCGATTTTCTCCAACTTCTGGTAGTTCTCCATGTTGCTTCCTTGATTCCTGCCGCAGATGGTCAGTCATGCAAGGACAGTTCCATAACACAAAGGACAAGTACATGGTCGCTGTTGAGGCACGCAGAGTGCGTGTGCAGTCTGATTTGGTAGAGACGGGTCGAATCGCAGACGGGTTGAACTGCTCAATCTTCCTAATCCACTTGGGTGTCTCGTACGCTCAAAAGAGAAAGGGATCCTTCGGAGATTGTGACAGTCGAGAGCGGCACACCAAGCCAGGCTGTTGCGACTTGTATTGCCAGGTTGGATTTAACTCGTCGCTGCTAGAGCCTGCTTGAATGTTTGCCACAATGTGTGACTGCCAGACTGCCAGACTGCCAGGCGGGACCAAGGGAAGGGTTCCAGTGCTGCATGCAGTTCTCCTCGTACACAATGCGCAAAGTGACGACGGCTCGAGCGATGCGAAGAAAAAGGTGTTGGCTTTGTACCTTGAGGTCTGGTCCAAGGTCGAGTCGGCGGGCAGGTGGCCGGTGTGCAGATGACCTGCCGTTCAGGGAGACCGGCCGGTGCAAGTACGCTGTTCAAATGCCAACCGAGGGGACGATTGACGGTGCGAACGGGCGTTCGAGACACAAGGGCCACTGTCGTGCGGTGGTTGCTGTTGCAACAATAGGGGCCGTCTGCAGTTGAGGCAGAGGGGTCGAATGTGAGGGACTGGCGGTGGGATGGAATGTTTGGTCGGGGACGCGGTTCCAGGTTTACTTTCGGCTGGCAGACGCGTCGCCCAGTGGAAGGAAGCCAGCCATTGGGGGTTGGCTAGCCGGGCCTTGTTTTGGGTGACTGCAAGGTTTCTAGGGTGATGATGGTGGGGGTTGCTCAGCTCTCAGGGGGTCACTTAGGCCCAGCCGCCAGGCCTTGCCCATGCAAGACAATCGATAACAGCAGGAAAGGTCCACGGACTCGCCCGAGAACCCTAACCCAGCATGTGCTGACTCTGAGGGTGAAGGCCATCGTCATGACTGCACAGACAATAGACAATCTTCACCACGTGGGATTGCACTCGTCTACTTGAAGCACGTATGTACGGCCTAAGCCAAGCCAAAGCCAGTCAAACTGGGCCAGGTGGCACTACAAGTGTTTGGAAACTGACTGGCAATCAAAGGACTGACTTTTAGGGAGCAACACTGGATAATATTGGATGGTCCATAATCCGAAAGTGTGAGAGTCTGTGGAGGGCCATCGAGAGCGATATGACTGTGGATCTCACAACCTTGGATGCCCATGAGCAGCCCTCTGTTTATATGAGGAAAAAATGGAAGGGCTACACCCGAGGAGACGGTGCTGAAACCCTCATCGGAGGCGACGTCGACGATCTGTCTGTGCCGGAGAAGCTTGCAGAGTTTCAAAAAGCAGGCACCATACCTGCAGAAAAGATCCGCGATGCGCTTTCCCGCCTAGATGAACATGACCCATCTATCGCTGAGGTCAAGGAAGATATCATTATCTACCACCACCCCCTGATTCCAGGTGAGTTGGTGGTTCCTCTCCCGTGGCTGGTGGCAGATTTTCTGACCCAAGTTCAGGACTGCTGATAGTACCATCAATTTTACCACCCACGATCCAGAAGACCCTACTGTCTCGTCTTATTCACCGGGACCTGAGCATGCCTCATCACCAGACCAACATGCACCTGCACTACGACATCCCGTATCCTGAGAAGAATGTCGCCACCAATGAGCCGCGGTCTTTTTTCACGTACGCGCCAGCATCAGAAACCATGTTTGTCCCCAAGGACCCATCAGTGCATAAGACTCTGTCTATGAAGCAGGTCTTGGAGCGGAAATTACACTGGGTCACGCTGGGTGGGCAGTATGACTGGACAAATCGAGTCTACCCAGGTGAACAACCGCCCGCCTTTCCGCAAGACGTGGCTGGTCTCTTGGAAACTCTTTTCCCAGAGACTCAGGCCCAAGCGGCCATTGTCAACTTCTACACCCCGGGAGACACAATGATGATGCATCGGGATGTGTCTGAGGAGACGGACAAGGGCCTTGTGAGCGTCAGTATGGGTTGCGACGCTTTGTTCAGTAAGCCCCGTTCTCCTGGCTAACCAGCCATAGCTAACCGTCTCTAGTGATAGCACCCAACGACGTGGGCAAGCTTCCCGAGGCAGAAAGGCCTGCGCATGGAGAGAGGGATCATTTGATCTTGCGTGTTCGGTCTGGAGACGCCATTTACATGACGCAGGAGGCACGATACGCATGGCATGGAGTACCCAAGGTCATCAAGGGGACATGTCCTGACTATCTGGCGAACTGGCCAGCAGAAGATGGCAAGTACGAGGAGTGGAGCGGGTGGATGTCAAACAAGAGAATCAACCTCAACGTGAGGCAGATGAGAGACTGAAGCAGCACATACTCATCATGGACGCCTTGGCCCACTTGGATCTCGAGTGTCAACGCAACGAGAACATCTGCCAGTCTTGGAACCGATCTACAACATCCACGATTGGTAAGGCCAACTGGACCGAAGGCCTATTCTTACAATTCCCACTACTCTGGTCTTTTTCCGTAGAATCGGCATGGCGCCAGGAAATCGTGGCTAAGCCCGCTGGCCCTTCCACCGGGGAATGACGCGGCTCCCGACGCGTGCTGATGCCCATGCCCACCGAGCTCTCGCGCAGATCTGCGTCCCAGCTGCCAAACAATGAGGACGACACACCACACACGAGATGCTTGTGATCCACCTCCAACCGGTGGTGTCCCCAGAACTGCTCAGCCACGACGCCAAATCGATGTGGGGCAAACACCACGAGATCCACGTGGGATCCATCTAGCGACGATGCAATGCCACGATACCGAGCCTTCGATAAGCTTGGGCTTAGCAAATATCTCGTATGAGGCGCACTTGTGCTTGTGCATGTGCTTGTGCACATGAGAAGTCACTGTTTTCTACTGTGTACCTGTCAGGATCGTGTCAGGAGGAAATGAAGAAGCCGGGGCAATGAGTCTATCGTGACATGTAGCCAGGCTGCGCCTCCCCCGGTCAGAACTTTGGCCCGTGACGCCGGGAAGTTCGGTTAACCACGGCGATCATGGGTTCATCAGTGTACATCTCGTTGAATCGAGCGCTCTGTGGCCTCATCAAACATCTCTCATATGAAGATTGCCACCGAGGTGTTCTCGCAGGGGCGGAAGAGGTTCAAGCCAGCGATGTTTGGCTGTCCGGGGCCGTGGACTGCGCCACACTTACCCGACCAGCGCCACAGAAGAGGCAGCCAGCAACGAGCCCAATTGGTCGGTTCCGAGCGACCCGCATCTCCGAACAGGTTTGTATACCACCACTCACTATGTACGGCGTATTCTGTGCACCGTGCAGGATAGAGACAAGAATCTGACTGCGACCATCGGACTACAATCCGAACGCGACGCGTACCAGGTGCTCCGGCGAAAGTAAGCACCAGTCAAGCTGGACTTTGGCATCTGCCGGTGGTTATCCCCGGTCTGGCCCTTCTGCTCTCCCATCAGACGAAGCCCTGGGCATCCGTTTGGTTGTCTATGCCGTGGCTGAGCATGCATATTGCTCGACCCGGCCCCCAGAATGCCCACAACCAGTACTGCGACCCTGGATCATGTCAGCTCGCCATGGATTGTTAACCCGCCCATTGATTGTGGATAGTCAGATCCCTTTCGGATCCAGAGTCCGACCCCATATTCGATATTTGTCGATGGACCAGCACTGCGGGATGCAAGGGCAGGGAAGCAAGCGGTTCTCGCCCCACGCCGGAAGGTGCTGACTGAACGGCTCTGTACTGCATTCATTCGGCCTTTGCTTGGGATGAGGAAATCCGGAAGCAGCAACGCAGGATGGCGGGACTATTGCTGTTACGACATGGCCGCAACACGCCCCCTAGTGTACGCAACCAACATAAGACCTATCTGCGATTTCAGATGTACCATCCATCCTGCGAAGGAGACAGCCCACTAGCCATTCCCCGGCCGGCTGGGGTCCAGCCACGATCTGCTCGACGCCGCAGACTATTGAGATCTTGGCTCCGTCAATGACTTCACGCGTCGCGATGGTCAACAGTTTGCAACCTCCCCCAAAGCCTATTCTCATGAAGATGCCATCATGTCAAGAAGGCTTGGCGCCCTGGCCCTGCATGGATCTCCTGCGCCGCAGCCGTGCACCGGACAAGGTTGTGTGCGGGATTCAATAGGGGATCAATGAATCCTACCTGGGCAATTCCATCAAGGAAGGGATTTAGTAGCTTGGTTACCTCACTGGGCCGCGCTCCAATCCCTTTGCCAAAGAACATTCGACAGGTACCACTTTACGGCATCTGCCTCTGTGCGGCGCTGCACGTGGGAACACAATAAGATTGGCCCGTGAACGAGCAACCGATCAGCCGCACCAGGGCTAGGCACAGGGCAAACCTGCCGCCTGGCATTCTGGACTGGTCCGAGCACGACCCTTCCCAGCGTGGTGGTAACAAACACCGGCTACCCGGCGAGCACGAGGGCAGCCGTAGATGTCAGACCGCTCAGACGATGGGAACGTGTTGCGGGAGGAAGGGACACGATCGCAATTCCGGCTTTTGCCCCATGATCCTCACGGGCAGGCGCGCCGCGCCATTGACTCTTTTTTCAGCCTTGCGCAGGCCGGATCGGGAAAGGGAAGGATCTGGAGCACACGCCGCGCCCGGGGCTAACGCGACGCGGCTCGAGCTGGGTGGCTTGCGCGCTAAAAGAATCCGGCGCCTGCGTGGACCAGACTGTCACCAGTCCAGGTCGACCCAGACTCCCGGACAGGCCACGATCCCGCACAGTCGGCGCCAGCGGCGGCTTCGCAGGTAGTCAGTCGTCGCCCGGGCACCTGCCCGACTGTCAGGGAAAGAGAGGGCTTCCTCGAGGCCTTTGCTGTCCGTGTGCCCGGCATTCCCATAGCATCGGGTTGGTGACTACCGTGCTGGCCAGAACGCTCGGGAGACTCTCTGACCCTTCCAGTCCCTTGCTGAAGCCCAAGCCCTTCCTCTGATGACCCAACTGCGTGTCCGGGTTGCGGTGCTAGCCTAGCCACAAGGCACATAAACCTCCTTTGTTTCTCTACTTTGGCCCTGCGCGCATCCTGTGAGCAACGGATAGGATGGCCATTGTGATCCGGGCTGTTGGGAGCGCCCCTCATCCGTCGCGCGCCGATCCCTGTCCCGGCGGGTTGGTATGTAGGCACGTTGGTCACTGTCAGATGGACAAGTGCGCAGGCCAGGCAGGCAGGCAGGCTAGTTGGGACGTGGCCGGGCTGCTAGCAGCGCCCTTTGTCTCTCGGCCCGTCACTTGAACTTTTCGGATGATGCTCTTACCTTGTTATTGTCTGTCTTGTCTGTCTTGTCTGCCTGTTCTATCCGTGTGGGGAAGAAAGGCCTCTTGGGCCTGCCAAGCCCGGCGGTAAGTAACTACGAGCAGCTGCAGGTCATCGGGTACTGGCGATCAGGAGGGTCACCCATGCAGTCCTGACAGCCTAGTCTCGCTGGTCTTGCGGAGATCTGGAATCTGGTTCGGAGAGTCACGCACCCACGTTTGCGCCTGGCGCGGCTACCTCTGCTGCCTACCTAGCGTGTGTTGGGCTTGTACAGCACAGTGTATGCTTGACCTCACTGACCGCCAAACCTGGGACTGCAACCCGCGCGTGATGCGATGCTTGCATGAAGAGACGGGCATCTGCTGGCATGGATGCTCGCCTCAAAGTCTGCACTGCGCTGCACGTCCACTCAAAACATCCAAGTCCCCTGGGCCCCGTCATGCGGCCCCGAAGAATCCCCGCCAACACAAGGTTATCGGGTGCCGGGCCCGGAGAATAAAACACCTTTATGTGGGGATTTCCTGTGGTGGATGGGTGGTGAGCAATCTTTCTGGTCATTGTGGCGGCCGGCGCATTTGATGTTGCATGTGTTGTATGTTGTCCGTCGCATGCGAGATATCTCGTCGGTCTGGACCCCACGAATCGAATCGTATCGAACCCGGCAATCGACATTGAGTCAACAAACTTGGCAGATATGTATGTGTGTTGTGCCGTATCCGACGTCGATGTTGCTGTCTTCCGCCCAGCGTGCTGGGCGTGCTGGGAAAAGATTCCTCCCTCCTTGCCTCCCCAAGCACCAACCCGGCAAGGTCCCGTTGCCACAACCCAGCCCGGCTTGCCCAGCACTTGAGCCTAGCCAGCCCCCGGCCCACTTGATCGACAGCCCTGCCACACGCATCGCGACCCGACATCGCGACCGCTTCTTTTTGGGCCTATGTGATTCATGTTGGACGCGGGGTGCCGCCTCACTACGGCAAAACAATGGCACAGAGTGAGAAATAACAAACACACTAGTCCGGTGGCTGGCTGGGCCGGCGCTCGAAGGCTGGCTTGTTTGCCTGACAGCGAATGTACGTCTTGTTATTCGGCTGTGATTGTAACGGTGTGACAGAGACCGTGGTCGGGTTGCCCGTCACACAGATCGTGTCCCATGTCAACAAGCACCTCACCGTATCTGGGGTTCACCTGTACACAAATCACACACAGTGGCAAGCAGAGTTTTGCTTCGAGTCTCATGGTTTGTACCTGGACCAATGGCGGTCTGGCAGTTGGTCTCTCATTTTGATGAAATCTGCCTGGGCTCATCAAGATGGACAAAAGAGCTATGCAGATGGTATCACGAATCCAATCATCCATCTCTCTCGTCTCTCATACTCGCTCCATGCTATGACCATCATGATCTCCCTCTCATAACCTGCTCCATGCACACACACACACAAAAGGTAAAAAAACCAAAAACATTCTCGTGATTCCACACTTTTTGCTCCAGAGTGATCACTGGTCTCCCCAGCAGTGATATTATTAGGAAAAGTAGTCGTCGATCGTACCATGATCCCAGATTTCCCTCATGAAACGCCGTGCGGAAGCGCATTAAAAAGCAAAAGCGCATGCCCTTCCCGCCCTGAACACCTATGTATGCTTGTGCCTGCCGTCTATTCGTGTCGCTGCAAAAACAGTCATGGTTGAAATTGACTGCTCTCCAAAATGCCATTACCGTGCGGTGGCATTGGAGCCGCCGAACACACGGCCGAGCATGCCCCTCATCCTCTTGACCCGGCTGCCGCCCTCCTGCAGGTCTCTCAGCTCCTCGGCGCTGATCTCGTAGGGGAGGAGGGACCTCTGCTTTGTCAGGGCGGGCGCGGGCCGGTTCAGCATAGGCTGCTGCTTGTGCTGCTCCAGGACGATCTCGACGGGCGGGTCGTACAGGCTGCCCGTGTGGAGCGTGCCGTCGTAGATGTAAGGCGCCTCGCCGTCTGAAGACAGCGGCGTGGTCGCCTCGCTGCCCCGCGATGACGAGAGCGAAGACGCGTACGAGTGCGAACTATGGATGCTGCGCGATCCGTAGCTGCTGCTCAGGCCGGGGAGCGAGTCTGGGCTATCCTGCCTCATCTGCCTAGACGAGCACCTTGACCTGGATTCGGGCGTTGCCGGGGGTGTCGAGTAAATGTTCTTGCTGGCAGTGTGCGCCGCGAGCCATGCCGCCGCCGCTGCTTCCTCCTCCTCGGCGCGCCTTCGCTCCTCCTCGGCGGCCTGGGCAGCCTTCCTGCGCTGCCTGCGCTCGTGGCGTGCAGCCACGTCGTCCCTAAGTGGTGCCAGGAACGGGTCCAACTCGCGGTACAGATCCTCCTCCGTGATGCGCAGGTCCCAGTCCAGCAGGAACAGCAGCTGCTTCTCCATCAGGTTGACCTCGGTCCGCGAGAATCCAAAAGAGAAGCCCGCACAGGGCATCACCGAGTAGTTGGCCCAGTGCTTGTTCTTGGGCGAGCTGTCGTTCAGGTACTTTGCTGCCAAAATTAGTGAGGCCAGGAAGATCCTGTGCGTTGTGCAGCGAAGACCCTTTGCCATGGGTTGCAGGCGGGACCGGAGTCGGTTGAGATAGACCAGGGTTGACATGAGCGTCGGCACCTGGACGTTGGACGAAACGACAAGCTGCGTGATGAATTCCTCCAGAGTCGGCAACCCAGCATCTTCTGCCGGTACAGCGCGTGGTGGCGGGGTCTTTGGCGGTGTGGGTGGTAACCTGGAGTTCTGCGGTGTCGTGGTTGGTGGTGGTGGCATCATTGTTGGGTCGCACTGGATGACGCTACATGCTGCAGAGGCGAGATATGAGATCATGCTCCTTGACACGGGCGTGTAGATGAAGTGGTCCAGGGCGGCAGCGTTGAGCTCGTCGATGCTGAGAGTCGAGCATGCTGAAGATGAATGCTGTCGTATTTGTGAAGCCATGGTGGGCTGTGGTGTGAGTGGGAGTGTGAAATGTGTGGGCTGTAGCCCCTTGGTGGAGAGGCTGCACTTTTTTCTCTCCTTCGTCTGCGAGGAGCGACTGCTCAGAGAATTCCCGTGGAAAGCCCTTGGGAGCGGGAGTGCCGGTGGGGAAATAGGTGCCAGGACAATGGGAGTGTGGGAAAAAGGTGTCAGCAGTCGAAGGATCTCCGGTTGCTGTTATTCCCAGTAATGGATTTATGCGGGTGTTGGGCGAAGTGCGGTGTGGTAGTACTGAATGCCGTGCCAGCTGATGCAAGTCAAGGGTCGTGGTAAAAAAGCCTAGGTGCAGCAAAGTTCCATGTGGCTAAGTTGCCGGAGTATCTGATGTGTCCGGTGGGACTTCAAAAGAGTGAGACGTGAGATATGGGCGTGAGCTGCTTCCTGAGGCGAAGGGTTGCAACGGCTGATGGGTTGCGAGAAAGGGTCAGTCAGGTGTGTGTGCCTCGAGGTATGGCTTGGGCTGGATGTGGGACCGATATGCCTTGGTGACTCGGCCACCAGGTGTTCGTGGTTGGGAACCAAGGGGGGTGAGCGAGCAGGGCGGAGGCTGTGATGGAGCAGAAGACAAAGAAAGTCGAGGCACGGAGGCACATATGCAGGTGCAGCGGCACTCGAGGGTATATGACTTTCTTGGGAGGTCGAAAAGGGCAAAATGGGACAATGAATAAACCTCGAACCTGAAAAATAGAAGGCCGACTTACAAGTGACTTGTCTTAGGCCTTGGCCGGTGGGGGGCTTGGGGTCAGGCGTAGATGGGCCTCCTGAGCTGGGGCTTGTACGGCTTGTTCGTCAGAGGGTGACGTGCGACTCGCTGGGCCCACGAGGCTGAGTATGGGAGGGGTGATTGATGCGAGTGCACAGGGGTTCCTTGAAGGGGTCGGGGGAGGCGACAGGGAAGAGCGATCCCGAGGTATAGTCTGGTCTGGCGGTACTTGGGTACGTACGTCGCCCTGCAGCAGGGTAGGGGTGCAGGGGTGGGCGGTGGGGTGACAGGTGGTGTGAAGGAGGGATGGGCCTAGTCAGCGATCGACCGTTCTGGCTTTGTGGGCTGGGCTCTATCCTGTGGACGCTGTAGCACCGGTGCTATGGTAGTGCAGACTGGACCTTGGCGAAGGCCGGGTCGATCGCGTCGGGGGCAGGGCACAGAGGGAGGGAAAGGCGGCGCTCTGACTGGCTCAACGCTCTCAACGGGCTGCCAAATAGGGGGCCACGAGAAAAGCAGGCCTGACTCGAAATGCAAGACGGTCTGGCCGTAGATCAAGCAGCGATTCGCTCTCAGGCGCTCACTCTGTCTTGCGCCTTGTCTCAGTCCAGCGAGGTCAAAGTCCACTCAGGACACTCTGAAATGGTCCTTGTGCGAGTTTGACAGCAGCCGAAACTCTGTATGTGGTCCTGAGACGGGTGAGCTTGGCCTGTGACTTGCAGTGTGCCTGTTGTCGTGTGGCGGTCGATCGACGTTGGGCTGCTCGTGAAGCGACGAGCGAAACTTGGTGGTGGCGACTGGTTGTCGTATCGACAAAACTTGACCGCGGTCGCTGGAGTGGCTGAGGCCGATTGCGAAAGCGGGTCCGCACCGAGGGGGGAAGCTGATTGAGGGTGAAGAAAGAAAAATGGTTGCTCCCAAGAAAAGAATCAAGTCCACAACAGCCACTCAAAAAGAGGAGCCGATCAAAAGTTTGGTGTTTCAACCGAACAGTGAACTCTTGGTGTTTTCTCACTTGGATGAGCTCTTGGCCCGGGTCTCTAGTGGGGTGAATCCGGGGTTGCTGGGGCTGGCGTCGACGACAGTTTCGATAGCGTCGGCCAGTGGGCGAGTCAGATTTCTAATTCGAGGAGCGATCGCGTGCCCCGTGCTCTATTATTCTTCAATGCCCGCCGGGGACAATGCCAAAAACGAAGGGGGCTTAAAGGTGAATTACGAGAAGGTTGTCGGCAGAAGTCCGGTCCAGCGGAGTAACTGTCGAGTGTAGTAGGAAAAGGTAAAGGGGAAAGGATGAGGAAAGAAAGCTTGGGCGATGCGACCCTAGGTGGAAGCTGTCGTGGACAGGTGAGCCTTTCAAGAAGAGCTTCCTCGACGGTTTTCAGGGCCCGCTGCCAGCTTAATACACGAGCTCGTGGACAGGGGGGTCGGGCGAGCTGCCGCAGGATGAAGTGATGAGTCCAAGTCCGCGCGGGTAAAGTGAATTATTTCCAGAACTCGAGATCCGCAGGCGACGGCGCGGTCCCGCCTGGCGTCTAGAGATTGGGTGAAGCGCTTCGTTAGAGGAGACGCTGGTTCAGGGGTGCTGCACGCCGACGGGGGCAATGATTCGCTGGCGGCGCTTCGTGGGAGGACGCAGCTGCGAGGCCAAGCTTCGTTCGTCTCCCAACCTGGGTGGCGCTGCGAGAATGGTTGGCTCGAGAAGAAAAGGAGAGGATCCGTTTATGCCTGGGCGGGCACAAGGCCTTTGAAGCAGGTTGATTGCTGTGAAATAAGGGGATCTATGCCTCTCGGGCGCTGGATCTGGAAAAGGCAAAGCAGATATGCCGATTACGTTCCCGCTTTCGTACGGGTACCACGCACTTTACTTACTGTGTAGCTTTTCGGGGCCAAGGTGGTATTCGGGATGCGGACAGCAGGCGGTTGGGGCTGGTGTGTTGCAAACATGGCATTCCCTGGTCTGAATGCGGCTGTTCTTGTACGTGCGTACGTGCGCATGTATGTATATGTCTGCATTGCACACTGCTCTTATTAATGGCAGAAGATGTGGTTCGCCATCAACATGTGGAAGCTGTGGAATCTTGGACGAGATAGATCAAGGTCCAGATCTCAGAAGGGAGTTCAGGTTCCGACTCGGCCTGTACAAAGGGTCAGTCGCTGTAGGTCTTTGCGGACACAAGGGATGGTACCCTGAGGAGGATCGCAATTACAGCCGAGCACCCCGAGCAAATATTTGGCAGAGCTCGTCATGCTCAGGGAGCGACCAAAGACGATGGCCCCGTCGAGGAGGCCATCGTCAAGTCCCCATTCCAGCATCGACCTGGGATGCGTGCGGAAACCTCCGTTTTCCCACCAGCCAGGCACGGCCAGGGAGGAAGAAAGAACCAGGTGGTTGTGCACAACCCTTGGCTTGTCGCTTGACTCTCCCTTCCTGGCAGCCAGCAGATGCCCTGTGCAGCTCTGTGCAAATCATCGGCCGGAGCTTGGGGACGACTAGGTTCGAATTCGGGTTCCAGACCGAGGCCGTCGAGTCCGCGACCGGTCAACAGCCGAGAACAGCCTTGCAGATGCACAGCCTGTCAGCTGGTGGGAAAAAGAGACCATGGGCCTCGGTGCCAATGTCCTGCGGTCCTGCGGGTCTGCGGTCCTGGCTCACCGACACATGATCAGGAGCGGCACTTGGGCGTTGCAACCAGATTGATGGACGATGAGTAGCTTCGTGCATGACCTCTGAAATTGGGACCGGCTCGGTGCTGGCAATGGTTGGCGAACAACCTGTCGACACATGAAACATGGAGGGGGAGAAAGGGGACCAGGGGTTGGCTGTGCATGGCCGAAAGCAGAAAGACACATTTGACGCGAGGCCGGTTATGGCTAGCGGCCCGGATATACATGTGGAGGTACCGCCCTCCTACCGGCCTGAAAGTCAGGGCAAGAGAAGGCCACTATCAAACCGGCCAAGAGACACAGGGCAAACACGGGCCATACGCTTCATGACAAACCTCACACGTCGCCAGCCTCGAGAGGCCGGTTACAGCCTCCAGGCAGGCAATATTTGGTGTCGTGCCAATATGTCGGGGGATATTCTACCATCCACAATGGCTTCCTGCACCACTGCCACTCCGAATCGGGCCATGTATTCGATTGTGGACCTCCAAGCCTGAAACCCGAGGCAGACCTATTCCGCTGCATCTGGTGGGCACACTACTACCTAGGTATTACCAGAAATATTGCCCAACATATCTGCAGTCCTTCACGGCCTCGGCATCTAGATCTTTGCTTGGTGGTCAGATGCGTGGGAGGGCTGACGCCTTCTTGGATCATCCGCTGGCGGACCCGTCCCGAATGCAGACCACTGCCCCAGGGGCCTCCGAGCCCAGAGCCACAATTGGCTAGCTGCCCATGTCAATGACCCCAAAAAGCATTCAGTTGACAGCTGCGCACCCATCAACGCTGAACTTGCCCTCGCCGGCCGGGGCTAATGCAACCCCCTGCCTGCATCACTGGCATCTTCAGACTTTAGCCTGTCAGGCATGTTTGCTTGTGTGGAGAGGCGGGAAATCAACAGGGACGTCCCCCAGAAATCTGACGGCTGGCGATCCCATCGCGGACATCGTGAAACGAAACGGCAACCAACACAACGGCTCTGGTGGACCACAGCGCCTGTCCTTCCGCGTCGTTCCTCGACGATCTGCAGCACGCATGAGATCTAAGGACCAGACCACGCCCGCTCGTTCAACCACGTATCGTGGCCTTCCACTGCCTCGGCATCCCATCGACGATCTTGGCGCTGATTGCGACGACGCCCCGACAAACCTCACGCCAGTGTTCCGTAGGGCTGGGTCTTGAATCGAACCATTGCCCATCGGCTCGAAACAGACCTTGGCGAGGGCGACTGGAGGCTCCCGGCCATCTCTGTTCTGGTCAAGCTTGGTCAAGCGCATTGAAGCTGTCGACAAGCTCGAGCCCCGTCCGGTAGGGTAGCCAAAGACAATTTGGGGTTCCCACCCATTCGGCCTGATCAATCTTGGGTCCGAGTGCCTATTTTGGGGTCCATGAACCAAGTGACGTCGCGCATGTCGTTGGCAAACACCGCTGTCATGCTACTACGAATGCTCTTGGGTCTGCATGAAACCCGACTCATCATCAATTTCCTGGAATAAATCCAAAGTGGCAGGTTCATCACAATATTGCGACGCTGTTTCATGTGCCTGTCAACACCTGCCCATCTTCTGGTCAGAGACGATAAGATCAGCTCCACCCTAACCCCTGAGCCGATCCCAAAAATGTGGGCGGTCGATCCTCGCGGGAAATCCAGTCAGTCCAGATTCGGCATCGCAGACCAAGCTCCGGGGCGGAACGCATGGGCACGGCTGCGAGCTGTCAGCGCTTGTGCGTCTGGGCTCGGGAGCCACCACAATCGGAAATGTAGCTTCTTCTGGGCTCTTGTAGCACTCAGCTAATAATGAGGCTGCGGTCCTACCTTTGCTAGCTAGGCGGGTTCTCCGAGCTGCAATACGGAGGTAGTCAGCTCTTCCGACGGCGACTTCCTCGGAACTGGACGAGTTCTTGGAGCCCGGTCCGTCGCTTCACTATAGACCTGCTGTATTTACCGAGAGCGAGAGCTTGATAGGATGGAGCGGAGAGGTCGCGAAACACATGCATCTCTCCACCAATCTGTGTCGGTGACTGGGGACGGTCGGGGTGGAGCCTGAATCTCCCCCAAGGACCGCAGAGCCTCACACATATTGGACGTTCCTTGGCCCCGTCATGTCTCCGAATTGAGTTTTCTTCGCGAGCTCCATCATGAATAAGGGCCACACAAGATATCCTCATCGCCGGGGCGCTGGCTGTCAAAGCTGTGTTGATGGCTGTCTGCTCTGTTACTGCACGGCTTCGAGCGTACAGGTCGTCGAGCACAGCAGGCTCTCCCTACATCTGCCTTAGCGCACGACCGATCTGGCATAGCAAGATGCAGCTGCACGTGTCCATGTGGAGCAGCAGATCTGCAGGTCATGGTGGCACCGTCGGAGGGCATGCCGAGATGTGGCCTGCGCGCGCCGCCATTGGGCCGTGTGCCTTCTGAAACATACAGGGCTCATTAGCAGGCACCTCCGGCTCCAATCACCCTGCCCCGTTCAGGTCCCGACTCGGGGCGCCGGCGACCGGCGGGTGATGCCGGGGAAACTTTTCCAAGACTGAGCCACGAGACTGGCGGTAGGCAAAAGTGTTGGCGATGGTGGCAGTTTCTTGGCTACCTCAATTAAATTGGTGCAAGCGATTGTGATGGTGCTCTCGCGGATACTAGTTGGACGGTAACGTTTCCCGCTGCGCGCTGCCTGGCGGGCTGTGCGTTACGTCGGTCAGTCGTTCGGGAACCCTCACCCAACTCTTGGCTGGCCTCTGAAACGGTCATACAAAGTTTGGCTGGCATACCTAACTTCCCGTCGAAAACTTGCTCGTTCGGCTGGTGGTAGGCAATTCTTTCAAAGCGTTCAGATGGGTGCCCGATGAAGAATAGGCGACAATATTCTTGTCATCGGATGAAGCATCACAGTCGTCTCTCGGGTGAACCGGGAACACTTTACCTATCCGCCGTCACTTGGCACATCCTTCAGAAGTCGATGGGCTGCTTGGGCAAGGGAAGATTATAGTGACCTGTGTGTATGGATGGATGGTGGCGGCTGCAGTGGCTGACAATGCAGATTGCCTCGGCTGCCGAAAAGCCGGTGCCACCTTCAAGCTTTTGGCATTTGACGATTTGCAGCGTCTCACCCGACGGTTCATGTTAGACTTGCACCCACACTCGGCCTTGGGCGGCGAGATGTCTCGGAACTCTACGCACCAGCCACACTTGGCCTTGCTGGGCCACCCGCCTTGGCCGAGAGCCATTCCATGCACTCAAATTTGGCTTCAACGGCTTGCGGGGCGCGCGCGGAGTGTCACAAACGCCAGAAACTCCAGGGAGGGCATCGTCGAAGGCCGCACGCATAGTCAACGAGCGTTGCACCTTGATTTCACTCACTGGCTGCATCGTCATCGCATCATCGCCTCATCGCGCCTCGGAATCAGTACATAGCCCGAGTCAGCCCTTGTCAGCCGGGATCGTGCGTTTTCGGATACTGACCGCCAGGTGGCCATTGTTCCATGCAAGCAGTCCTGCGGTGAGATGAAGCGCGTTTGGCGCAAACCACGAGGTTTCGGGACCCCCTGCCCGATACATCGTAGGGGCCTGTATTGTACCGCAAGAGCAAGAGGCTGTTGTTCACACTGCAAGGCGGAACTTGACCGATTACCACACTGAGCATTGAACATGATGCTTACCCGACATTTGATGCTAGGCCGGCCTCGCTGCGACCATGGCTGGGCGGCTGATCAAACCAGCAAATTTCGTCAAATTCCTGTCGCTTGTGGCATGGCCCGTCTTGTACCGCGTTTCTTTCATTTCCCACGGGGCGCTTAATAAATCAACAACAGTTTGTGCTTTTTCGGGCGCCGGGGTTCAAAACAGCCGCGCGCATCATCGCCAAACCAACCCCCCTGGCGGAGATCATTATTGACGCTGCACTGCCTGGCCAGCTCGACAACAACAGCAACAACAACAACAAGGAACGAGCAACTCATACATGTAGTGACCGAGATGCAAAGAGCGGCCGCCTCCTTTCCGAGAGAACCGTATTCCATGCACGGAGTCAGCTCAGTGAGCAGCGTGCATTCATTGGATTTCTTATCATCGACCATCGCCTACCTCACACCCCGACTCCCATCCAGCACGGGCAGCGCATGTAAGCCTGTTAGACGCTCGCTAATGCGCTCCTTCCCGCGCCCCAGAATAGCTGGGACCCAGCCTCTTCTATCGTGGGGTCCGGCTCAATACGGGCCCTTGTGAAAAGAGCACGACCTGTGGCGTGTAATCTCCCCCGTGCATGCTTAATTGCATTCTTGCTTATTCCATGCGCGCCCGGGGCACATCAGCAGCGCCACCCGCCCGCGATCTTGCAGCTCAGCTCAGCTCTCTTCGGCCGCGTTAGGTACGCGCATCGTGGTTGATTGGCGGTGCTAGCCGCAAGCTGTGGGGGGTTTTCATTGCGCTTTTCTTCTTCCTTTCCATATTTGCACTGCGCCGCCTGCTGCTCGGTACCAGCAAAAATCACGGGGTCGGAATCCTTCCGTCTTTCAGTTGTTGTTTTCTCTCTCCCCGGGCGTCATGATTCCTCTCGGGTCAGACGATTCCCGAGGCCTTCGCGTCTGCGACCGCAAAGTAGCATGCACCGCCAGTGTACTTTGCATCCTGGGAGAGGTGGCAGGTGCCGCCGCGCCTTTGAAACTAGGGGTCTGCCAGGCCTTTTCTTCAAAGTCAGGTGGTCGACTTCCACGCCCGGCCGCTGACAGCTGTCGAGAATCATGTCTGAGACCCGTCGCAATGGCGTGGGGCGCTGAGACAGGGTTCCGTATGGAGCTGTCCAGAGCGACCTGGTGATGTTGAACCGAGGGCCTGGCCCGGGGATCGGATCAGGGCAGGGCTTTCGTGGCTCGATTTTATCGGACCGCCCTGCGCCCTGCGCGCTGTGGTGGTCTCTGCTGTGATCAATATTGGTCTGGTCGATGGGCTCGTTTGGTTAGGCAATATCTTCCTTCCGTCCTGTGAGGCAGCCTGCAAGGGTGTCGGCGGTCTCCTAAATGGGCTCGGTCTGCGCACGGCTATGCTCGATGGCGACCTCCTAAGCAAAAGAGTGATCTCGATGAGCTGCCTCCAAGTATTCTGAAGGCCAAAATATCCAGAACTGGTGGTGAGACTGCAGCTATGTGTTGTTCTGAAGCTGCATAGGGTCTCTAGAGCATCACTGGCCGGGATATGAGAGGTAAACCTGTGCACGCTGTGTCGGACACAGATCGCTCGGCTGCAATATTCGTGACACATGGAGTGAACTTGTACCTCACGAGCCGGTGGCAGAATTTGACTAGTTAACGACAAGCAGTAGTTCCGAGTTGGACAGAACGCCCGTTTCGCAGAAGAAGGTCCAGTGAAACTGAACTCAAACTCTTATCGCAAACTTGACCGCGATGCCATGTGGCGCTTGCTATTTTCCTCTTCCTGCGGAGATACCATGTTGATGATCACTGTTATGGATTCTCAAGCATTTCGAAGTTCCCACGTCGGAGAACATGCGCAGGAGGCAATGCAGAATTGGCCAGGTGCAGTAAATAACATGTGATACCTTGGAAGGTTTTACGTGATTCAGATTCTCTTTATTAGTATCTCAGGGGTCCTCTGCTTCCTTCTCGGTCATCCATCTGGGGCCAAACATCAAGGGGTTGAAGTGGAAGTGCCAAATAGCCAGAACGGATCCCTCGTTCTTGAGAAATATACGGCCCCTTTCACCATCAAATTCTACCTATTACGAAAAGTTTCTACAGAGCATGTCTCAAAAGAAGCCACCTCTAAGAGTGCAGTGACCCAAGAGCCTCGCACGCGTACGTAGACCAGCCTTCAACACAAGTGAGGCTGTAAGATATGTCAATCGCAACACCAATGCTTTGGAGGCTGCAGTCCAATGAGTTTCTAAATTTGCAGTCGAAGTTCATCTACCCCCCGTAAGTGCTTCTATTTCAAATGAAGAGGAAAGTGGCTATGCCAGCCGCTATTTGTTGGTCAAGGCTGTTGAAGCTTTGTATACATCTATTGCGTATTATTGTACAATCTAAGGAGATTCTGAGCAATGTATCTCAATGACACCCAGAAGAAATTCTTTGGGTAGCCAAAAGTAATGCGCTGACACCTGCTCATTTATCAATGTCGAGCCTGCCACGAAGGGTAGCGATGCAATTTGTTTCAACACTTGAAAAAGCATCTATATTTGCTGGTAATAAGTTTACGTCTCTCGATCTCAATGTGTGGTTAATCTATCAGCGGGGCCCTTGACTCATTTCACTAGAACAGAGGGAAATGGATGTACCCACATCCTCTGAGCATGGCTTGACCCTAAATAGGTAACTGGATGGATTTAATACCCGGTTCTATTCAAACAACGCTAGAGTTCCTCTATCAGACCAGCAACATATCAACGTCGTAGCTCCCTGTGGCATTTCCCCTTTATGTGATGTGAAGATTCAAGGGAGCATATGTTGTCTGTGGTTGTGTTTGTATGTGCTCAGATTCGAGTTCGACATCGTATAATCGATTCCAGGCACGAGCGTATTAGCATGGGCTGATCATTCACATTCATGAGAGTTTCAACTCTGTGCAAACAATAACCTGGTCGCTCCAGGAGGTGTGCTTGAAAATTCAGAAATGTTGTGATCTTCCGTTCGTGGTATCATCAGTCATTAGTGTCCACTCAAGTGACCCATGTACTCAACTGTTAGTCGATTTGCTACTAAGCCCAGGTGCCATTTGTCAACATCTACTCCGGACTCAGGACCACCCACAGTGAGAAAATCCGGCTTGCTAAACGTTTTTCGCATGGCCCATGTTCTTTATTGAGATCGGAAATTCGCACAGCAAAAAACGGAAGGTACACAGGTACGTTGTTTACACCTACACTACAGCCAATCAGAGCGCTCCATTTAACGTCACCTCATATACACACCACCCATACTAAGTACTTCTAATACCCCCAACCTACAGACCTACCAATCCCTCTATACCTAGTAAACAACACTCCCTTGCCAACCACCTACAACGTACGATACATATAAAATTCTTCTTACAATCGATCGTTTGGCCATCGAAAATACATCTTTATCAGTTAGAATTGAATTTTCTAGTGTTACAGCGATAAGCCCCCAACTATACCCACCTCAAGGCGCAGTAGCAGACAAGGCAAGAAGTAGCAAAACACCAGGGCAGAAGAAACAATAGGGGCAAGCAGAAGCAACGATAGTAGTATATGTATAGTGATAGATATATATAGTTAATGACTGTGTCTTGTTGTTTTGTATGGTGAATTGGTGGTGTAAATTAAGGTTGGCACACCGGGGGTGCACTTGTACCTGTATACCTTCTGTTTTTTGCTGTGCGAATTTCCGATCTCTCTTTATTTTAGTGATCGGTGGTAATTTTCAACCAGTCTTGCCCGAAGTCGGCAGCTTATCAGTCCGGTGGATCTTCGGGAAAGCCGATGATAATTGTGGACTCCTGTAGGAGACAAGCAATTGATACAAATGCTCTGGGGCAAAGATCGTTTGTTTTCGAATCGTTCCGCGTCTGGTCTGAATCCCACACATACATTCTTTGTTGGCGTCCAATTAACATGAAAACCACGCTTTTATTTCTGGGCCTGGCATCTGTTGCCACTGCAGCTCCAAGCGGACGCGGTTTCCAGCAGGTTGAGTATGTCACAAATCCTCTGGACGCTCGGAATGTCTCAACCGCCGGTAAAAAGATCATCTTAGACAATGATTGGAGTACTGCCGGTTTCATCCCGTACCTCCTCGCTCTTGATGCTGGCTGGGATGTTCTTGGTCTCGTTGGTGATACCGGCGACTCCTGGGCTCTCCAGACCAGTCTACATGGCCTGGCAACCCTGGAAGCTGGCAACTTGTCTTCTTGCATTCCGGTGTACAAGGGCTCTGATTATCCTCTGATCAATACTCCGGAGCTGTTCCAGAAATGGGAAGACCTCCACGGAGATTTGCCCTGGGTGAGTTGATGATCACGGAGTGAAAAACATGGAACTCTACTCACAGTCCCAATAGCAAGGTGCTTTTGCTCCTGAAAACCATACTGCTGAAGCACTTGGTAATGACCCAACATCTGGCAACCCAGAGAGAATTGTCAAGGCGGCCTTCGACGAGGGATTCCCTAACGGAACCTTGGCCGGAAACAACTCTGCTGCTTGGATGGTCGAGCAAGTGCGCAGATATCCAGGCGAGGTCATGATATTCAGCGGTGGTGCTTTGACCAACATCGCCCTGGCTGTTCGACTGGATCCACAGTTTGCATCCTTGGCTAAAGGACTGGTGATCATGGGAGGTTATCTCGATGTGACTCTTCTGCAGACTTCTGGGTCTGTTTTGCAAGCAGACCTCAGCTCGGATGTGAGTTTCCCGGCACTGGTGGCTGGAAAAGACGAAAATCCACGGATTGTCCAAAACAAGCTTGCTGACTTTGACCTAAGATCAACCTCAAGATCGATCCTGAGGGAGCAAAAGTTGCTTTGACCGCCAACTTTCCAAGTATCAGTAAGTACCATTGAATCAGTGATGTTTGTAACTGTGATACTGAGTACGAAAGCAATCGTCGGCAATGCTGCCAACCAGGTCATGTCAACCCAGGACTACTTAGATGAAGTCTACGAAGTTCAGACTCCGTACACCAAGCTTTTCCATGAATATTACGGTACGGAGTTCCCTTTTTGGGATGAGACTGCAATGTTCTCTGTATTGGATAGCAATAATGTGCTAAACTCTACGACTTGTAAGCACATGTGACTTCCTAATTGTACGCACGGCTTGAGTCCAGCTTACCATGAACTGCAGTCTACCTCGACGTCGATGTTTCTTATGCATCTCCTTACTACGGAAACATCATTGGATACCAGGAAGCGTTGAAACCACGTGCGCAGAAGCTGCAGAAAGTCAACTTTATCTATGAGATCGATGGCAACAAGCTGAAGACGACGATGAAACATGCATTGCAGTATCCTAAGACTTGTTCGGACTTGGCTTAATCTGACTGCACCCTGTATATGATAACCTCGTGTTAGGGGATCTCCAAATCCTTTTAAGCAGGATAAGGTCAAGTGGTGGTGTAGCAACCCCATGGGTGCATCATGTGAGGCGAACTTGAAGCTAGAATAACTAAGGGTCGATAACAAGGCGGAAACTGTGGAAGAAACGCCCCTAACCCTGGTTTTAGAGCGTTCTTACAGGCACTATAAAACACCTATAAGGTTAAGAACTACTATCTAGACTAATTTAGAAAGTAGATAAGTTAAATATATTCCTTCCCCTCCTATAGAATATTTTTATAAGTTTCTCTATAGTTATAAGCTTAGTATATAACTAATAAGCTTAGAATAGATAATCTAAGGTATTACTTATCTTATATACTCCTTTTATAACCTATCCTACCTTATAGGTAGTTCTAATATAATATCTTTATTATTTAATTTAAAGGTAATTTATTAAGATTTATACTTATTTCCTAAATAATATATACTTTTAAAAACCTATTACTAGCTTAAGAATTATTAGTATTTAGTTAATTTAACTATACTTTTAAATAAAAAAATAAATAGTACTAATATTTAGGAACTTTTAAATTAAGTCCCTATATATAAGAAATCCTAATAAGAAATATTCTAAGTAAGATATAATACTTTTCTAGCTTACTAAGTAGCTAGAATACTTAAAGATAGGGAAATAGAACCTTATTAAACCCCTTCTATCTAAAAGGAGTTAGAAAAAGTCTATAATTAAGAGATATAATAAAGACTAATACTTACTTTAAATTAAATATTAAAAGTATTAGATTTATAGAAAATATAGGACTAGATATAAAAGATAGTTTTAAGTAATATTCTATTTATATATATAATAGATTTATTAAATTTAAACTTATTTTTAATATAATAAATTATTAGAAAAATTAAAAAAAACCTTACTCTTTTAAAGTTAAATAAGATTAATACTATTTATTTAGTATATATATAATACCTAAAGAAAGCTTAAAAAACTAGAATTAAGCTAGATATATAGTATTAAAAGTTTAATAAGGTTTATTTATAAGTATATATTTATTATATACTTAAAGTTAAAGGGTTTTTAAATATAGATAACTTTTTATAAGCTATATTAACTTAAATTACTTCTAGATAAGCTTAATTAAAAAGACTTTATATAATTAAATAAAAAGCTTTTAGAAAGAATATTCTAATAATTAAAGAACTTTTTAAAATACTAGAGACTCTACTATATATAAATAAGTAATCTAATTAATTTAAAAATACTTTAATCTTTACTATACTAGTAGAAATAGAAGTATTTAAAATAAGTATAAAATTAAAAACCTTTAAGCTAAATATATTAAATAAGGAGTAGGATAAAAAGAATACTTTTAAGTATCTTTATTAAAGTAATAAGTATTTTAAATACTATAAATAAAATCTAACTAAATACTAAGTACTTAAATATATATATATAGATAAAAAGAACCTATAATTTAAGAGAGAAATCTTAAATATTAAGTATAAGGAAATTAAAGAGTATTTAAAATTTAAGAAATTTTAAAATCTAATTCTATAGTTTAAGAAATCTAGTATATAGTTAGAAATAAGGAATATAGTATCCTAAGTAAAAAAAAGTATTTCTATATTACTATATTTAGGAACTTTTAAGTTAAAGTAGAAATATACTTAACTATACCTCTTTTATATATATAATTACTATTCTATAGAGTTTATTATATCTATCTTTACCCTATAATACTTAAATCTTTTTAAGAAATATTATTTAAAGTATTTAAATATAAAATATATACTATAATTAACCTAAATAACCTTTTTACTAAACTATTAATATAGAGAATATATATAATATTAAAAGAGGTATAATATACTCTTTTAGAGAATATTATTTTAAATAACTATAAAGCTATATACTTAGTTAATATAGTTAAAAAACTTAAACTAGAGACTTTCTATTCTAATTTAAATAATAATATAGTTAAAGCTAGTACTTTAACTTTAGAGATATATAGATATAGAACTTAATATTTTAAAAATATTATCTATAGTATATAAGAAAAATATACTAAGAATCTAGTATTTAAGAATATAATAGTAATAAAGAATTTCTATATAAATATAGTATTTAAAGTACTCTTATAAAAAATAGGTATTTAGTACTATAGGAAAGATATTATATTATATTTTAGATTAATTAAAAATAGTATATTAATAGTAAAACTTATTTAAAAATATAATTTAGTATTTATTAAATATAAGCTACTCTCCTTCTTCTATTTTTAAACTCTTACTATTACTAAAAGTATAGCTAAAATTATAAACTTCTAAGTATTTACTACTATAAAAATATACCTATTTTAGCCCTTTTAGAATAAATACTTTAATTAAAAAGACTCTATATAACTATAGTATATTTAAATAGAATATCTTAGTATATAAGCTTTAGAATATTTAATTAAATAAGGTAGAGGAGTAAAAATCTCTAGAATTAAGAGGATTAACTATAAAGTATACTTATATATCTATATAATAAAATATATTTAAAGAGTATTATTAGAAAATAGAAGCTCTAGACCTTTCTTCTATATTTTTTAAAACTTATTTATATACCTATAAGCTTTAAATAGAGTTTTATATACTCTTATTATTAGTAATAAGTATAATAGAAAGCTTTTTACCTACTCTTTATATTTAAAGATTTAAAAAATAGTATTTAAAGTACTTTAATACTTTAAAATATATATATATAAGTAATTTAGATTTATAATTTATAAAATATAATAAAATATTAAAATAGTAGTTATAAGTTAAATAATAGATACTAAATATATTAAATAAGTAAAATAAAGTAGTATTAACTTTAAAATTACTCTTTTAAAAATATTAGAAATAAATAAAGGAGGTAAGAGAGCTAGAAAAACCCTTATTAAGAAGATATTTATATTATTACTTAGTATAAATCTACCCTTTAAGTTATAATTAGAAGCTATATTAGTTATAACTATATTATATAATATATCCCTAGTATTTAAGAAATAAAGATAAGCTTTAAATACTATACTATATAAGTAGTTCTAATACTATTTCTACTAGTATAAACTACTTTAAATAAAGGATAAGCTTTAAAGCTTACTTCTTAACTAAAGAAATATTTATACCTATAAATATAGAGTATATACTCTTATTTAAAAGTATAAAAATAATATAATTAAATATTATTTAAAAACTTATAAAAGGGCTTATATAGGCTATCTAGTAGAGTATATAATATTAAATATATATAGAATATAGGTTCTTATAAGAGAAAAGGTTATTTCTACTTAAAATATAGTATTTAAAGAGAACTTCTTCTATAATAATAAGGCTAATAAGAAGGAAAATAGATTATAAGCCTTTAAAGTAAAGTATATATTAGTTAAAATAGCTACTTTAAAAGAGATCTAGGAGGTTATATATATTATTAATAGGATAGAAAATAAGAATATAGTAAATAGTTAAAAAACTTTAAATAAAGAGCTTAAAGCTAGAATTCTACTTAGAAGTAGTATTTTTATAAAATTAATAAAAGGTATATTAGAAGGTAATAAATTAAGCTTACTATCTATTCTAGTTAACTTTAAAGAGTTATATATAAAGCTCTTTACCCTAGAAAATACTTTAAAAGCTTTTAATAAGAGTATATTATTATAATAGAAAATAGTTTTTAATAAAAAAATAAAGAGAGAAAGCTAAGAGTTTCCTAGTTAAAAAGTATACTAACTTAATAATAAGGGGAATTTTAGTAATTAAGGAAGGAATAGATAAATATATTTAAAAGTATAAGGAATAGAACTTATATAATATTCTATATAAGTTTAAGATTAATAAAATTAAGCTTAAGATTATTCCCCTATTACTATAAATATTAAATCTATATATATAGTAAAATTATATAAAGATATCTATATATAGATAAAATTTATAACTATATATATATTAGAATAACTAAAAAGATATATTTAAAGTACTAAATAGGATAAATACTTAAAAATAATAAATTATATCTTTATAGCTACTTTTAAATACTATATTAAAGAGAGGAAAACTTTATTAGTTAGTTTTAGAATAAGGTAATATATTAGTACCTTTCTAATAAAACCTATATTATAAAAATAAACTTAAAATACCCTTTTTAAAGATAAGTAGCTTATAGCTATATATAGTAAGTTTAAAATACTTATAAAAATAGATATATAGAAAATAATTAAATAGAAAAAAGTAACTTTAAAGCTTTTCTTACTAAAATAGGTATATAAATATAAGCTTAATAAGGATAGTTTTTTAACCTCTTTTAAAACTTATATATATATTTAAAAAGACCTATAACTATTATCTATAACTAAGAGTATATATATAGCTATACTTATTATAAAAACCTTTTAAATTATAATAGCTATTATAGTATACTTTAATTTAAAAACTATATAACTTAATATTATAGATACTTTCCTTTATACTAATAGAAAGGGGTATAAGCCTATATTTTATAATCTTTTAAATAGATTTAAGGAGATTAGAAAATATAGTAAGTTTAAAAAAGCTTTATATAAGCTATAGAACTTTCTATTTCTTTAGTATAAGGAGTTTTCTATTATACTCTTTAAGTTTAGCTTAATACTAGCTTTAGAAAAGCCTTATCTCTTTATAAACTTAGAAATAAAACTTATAGTCTTTTTTTATATAGATAATATCTTTATAATATACTTAAAAAAAAGTAAGAATAAGTATAAAAGCCTTAAAGTAAGTATCTAAATAAAGTATAAGTTTAAGGATTAAGGACCTACTAAGTAGTTTCTAGGTATATATATTCTAAAAGATAGAATTAAAAGAACTATTTTCTTTATTTATAACTTATATATTAAAAAGGTTACTTAAAAGTTTAGTTTATAAGATAATTTAGATATACTACTATATATACTAATAATATTTAAAGATTTAAAGCTATTTAAAGAGTAAGCTTTAAATAAAGAAATTAAGATATACTAAGAGAGAGTAGGCTTTATATTATATACTTCTATTATAATATACTTAAATATTACTTTTATCTATATTAGGCTTTTTTAAATACTTATAAACTTAAAATTAAACTACTTTAAAGCTATAAATTAAGTAATAAAGTATTTATATATAACTTAATACTTTAGACTATAATATAAAGGGTATAAAGAAGCTTAAGTACTTATAATAGCTAGAGATACTTTATTTATAAATAATAAGAAAAACTAGAAGTCTTTATAAAAGTATATAATACTCCTTTTTAGTAAACTAATCTATTAAAAAGTAATTAAATAAATAACTATATCTATTTTAACTATTAAAGCTAAATTATTAGTTCTAGAACTTATTATAAAAAAAACTATAGCTTTATAATAACTATTCTAAAATATATACTTAAATTTAGATAAGCCTTAAACTATATATTTAGATAATTAATAAACTATATAATTAGTTATAAGTAAAGCTAAAAAACTTAGTATAAAGTTTTATTATATAGATATCTAATAAATATAGTTAAAGTAAGAATATAAATATAAAAGTTTTAATATAATATATTTAGAAATATTAAAAATACTAATAAATAGACTAACTAAAGTTTTTATATATACTTAATTTAAATAATTTAAAGAGTATTTAAATCTAAGGGATATATATAATATAATAGAATAATAAGTTAATTCTAAAAATATTAAAGCTTTTAAAAAGCTATATCCTAAGCTCTACTAATACTTAAGAACCTAATTCCTAACTAAGTTAATACCTAGTATATTTTAAAAGAATTAATTTAAATACCTTTTTTAACTATCTATTATTTTAATTATATATAGTCTTTATTAAGATATATAAAATAAAAGAGTTTAAAAGCTAGTTTTAAGTATATACCTTTAGTAGTATTAAAAGGTTAGAAAGTTTAGATTAAGTTTTACTATTAAAGTTAATCTACTTATTAGCTTTATTTAAGCTATATAAGTATTTAAACTTTATCTAAGATTAGTTAACTATAATATTATCCTTACTAAATAAAATCTAACCTTTAAAATAACTATTTAGCTTTATTTAATATATATATTTATATATAGTATAAACTTTATTATAAATATTCTTATAGTTAAAATAGAACTTCTAAACTTCCTCCTTAAAAGTATCCTTAGCTAGCTTTTTATTTAAAGCTATATAAGCTATATATACCTCTTTAGTAAAAACCTATATAAATCTAGAGAGCTCCTTATACTTATTACTACCTTTAAAATAGTAGAAATAATACTTACTATTATTATTATAGTTAGAGTAGTCTATAATATTAAACTTAATTTAACTATATAATATAGAATTAATATAGTAGTAATAGATAATCTTATATTTATTAGTAGTATAAACCTTAAGCTTTATATAAGCTTTATAAATAATCTTATTATATTTAAAATAAAAATCTTTAAACTTAGCTAAAGTAAAAATAATCTCTTTATTATACTTCTCTATAGCTATATTAAAATATTAGTTAAACTAAAGAAGTAATAATAGTAATATACTAAGAATATATACTATTAGAATTAGCTTTATAACTTATATTAGCCTTTTACTTCTTAGTTAATTTAAAAGTAAAAGCTATAGAAATATTTAGAGTAATAGGCTTAAAAGTATTTTTCTTAAGCTTACTAAAGTTATTAGTATTACTTAAATTAGTATTATATTTATATTTATATTTAAAGATAATTAGTATAAAGGCTATTTATTTTTTTAGATTAATAAGTATTAAAATATAGTTTAAAAGGTTAGTTTTAAGAGTATTTTTTAATAAAATTTAGTAAAGAATTATTTAAAAAGTTTAAATCTAAGCTTTAATTTAATAAAATAAAGTATATATAGGCTATAAAGGTACTTAAAGATATAGGATATAATAGTATAGGAAAGAAGGATTACTAAAATTAGATCTATATAAGTAGCTAAAAGAAAGTTAGTTAATATAGAGTACTTACCTACTAGTATATTTTTTACTACTAAAAAAGTAGAGTAATAATAAGCTTAAAATTAAGGTCTAATACTAAAAGGTATATAAAAGAAATACTCTTAACTCTAGTTTTAGAGTATTCTTATAGGTACTATAAAATACCTATAAGGTTAAGAACTACTATCTAGACTGATTTAGAAAGTAGATAAGTTAAATATATTCCTTCCCCTCCTATAGAACGTTTTTACAAGTTCCTCCACAGAAATATCAACCCCACAAGTTTTGAATAACATCAATCCTCATTTCCGCATTCCTTCCGAACTTCCCCACAGATGATCACCTGGAATCGGAATAGTCCTTGGTGGGTATGGCAGTCATGACGCGCCATCGCCGAGGCGCTTCACCCTCACCCGTACCCCGCTTAGCATCCCCGCGGGGTGCGCAGGAATAGCGCATTGCATCTGGTGTATTATGGGGCACAGAAATACATGACGCTCAAGTATGTGAAACCCAACGCGGCGTAAACCGGATGCTCCCCTCTTCTTCCTGAACACACATGATGATGAGCATTTGAAGCCATATCCTTCACTGTCAACTATACTAGATATTGAAACACCAAGCTTGATCATACTTCATATACGGACATAAAGAGCTACAATGGGCGACTCACTCCCTACCAAGTATAAAGCGATGGTCTACGACCAACCGGGAAAGATATCGACCAAACTCGTTGAGTTGGACATGCCAGAACCCGGGGCGGGGGATGTCTTGATCAAGCTGTACGCAAACACCTTCATGGTGTTACTTCACAAACACCCCACAGTAGGGACTAACACAAGTCGTAGCACCCATTCAGGAGTGTGTCACAGCGACCTTGGGATCATGGTGAACGGATGGGCACAGTTACCATTCCCCACTGAAGCTGGCCAGGTTGGTTGAAGGCTCTCAAGGGGATGCAATACAGGCAGATACTAACATGATTGATTGTCAGGTGGGTGGCCATGAGGGTGTTGGTGTCATCGTTAAAATGGGCCCAGGGACTGAAAAGTCCGAGGTGAAGGTGGGTGATCGGGTTGGTATAAAGTGGCTTGCTGACATCTGCGGGAGCTGCCGTGAGTTCTGCCTGGGCCCCTTGCCCTTATCACTGTGACCACTCGGCCAATTAATGGACATCAGCACCTTGTTTGGCTGGGTATGAGGCAGCCTGCTTCAAGCAAAAGATCTCGGGTTACTATTGGCCGGGAACATTCCAACAATATGTAACCAGCTCTGCGTTCTACGTGACCCCTATACCCGAGGGTCTGCCGTCTGACGCTGCTGCGCCAATGTGGGTACTTCTCTCAGGTCTTGTTTGCACCTAGCCTTTCAAGGATGCTAATTGCGACTTAGGCTGTGTGCCGGTGTCACGGTCTATAGTGCTCTCCGAAAGTCAAACACACAAAGCGGTGAATGGGTCGTCCTTCTCGGCGCAGGTGGTGGTAGGTAATTCCGCAATCATCGTGGTCTCCCGATATATTCTAACCTTACATAGGCCTTGGTCACCTCGCAGTGCAGATTGCGTCTCGTAGTATGGGTCTTAGGGTGATCGGCATCGATAATGGAAGCAAGCAAGACATCGTCCTCGAGTCCGGCGCCGAGCATTTCATCGATTTTACCGCCAGTAAAGACGTGACCAAGGAGGTGATGGATTTGACAGGAGGACATGGCGCGCACTCTGTAATTGTTCTTACAGCTGCCAATGCGGCCTACACGATGTGAGTTTTGTCGTGAAGGACGTGTCCTTTTCAAAACACGTACCAAAAAAAGGCGAATCTGCTGACGCGAGTTGGCAAATCCAGGGGAATGGATCTTCTTCGGTTTGGAGGAACCCTTGTCTGTATCGGAATCCCAGAAGGAAACTTAAAGGCTATCGGTGCCGCCTACCCGCAGACTCTGATCGCTAAAGCGCAGACAATTGTCGGTGTTGCGGTCGGGAACCGGAAGGAAGCCATCGAGACTCTTGACCTTGCCGCAAGAGGGATTATCAAGACGCATTTCCGGACCGAAAAGATGGAGAAGCTCACTGAGGCTTTTGAGCAGATGCATAGGGGTGAATTAAACGGGCGTGTAGTTCTGGACCTCCAATAAGATTTGACAGTCTGTGTCAATGGATCGAGCGAAATTAACCGGTTTCTGTTATTCTGGATAGTGTAGTTGTTGCACTTGTTGCACTTGCTTATCGCACATTGTCACTCTCACTCTGATTCAACTTCTTGCTAGGAAACTTTTCACGAGAGCCACAATATTGCGAACACGATGCTCCCCTGTCGTTATGCCTGCGGGGAATATCTGCATCTTGAGCTTAGACATTCGAAGACAGTATATGGATGGGGACACCACCCAGACCATACCAAATGCATTACAAATTTCCGATAAGTTTGAGCACGCCGCCCTTATTTGAGTTGCTATCACTGCACTGAATTTATAAACGTATCTATTGGGTGGTAATTCGTATATCTGCAACCAGGTTTGATGAGCGTGTCCGCTTTGGGACGCCGAAAAACACTAGCGCTGCTGGCGCTCTCGAAGGATTCCCGCACCTGGGCAGTGACTCACCTGACCGTCCTCTCGCTCCAGCACTGACTTTAGATCATACAATCCGAGCATATCTTGGCCGGATTCTCCAAATACTTCTGGCGTACCGAGTAATCTACTTTATAAATGAAGACACAACGTAGCGTAATGATATCTTAACTGCTCACCCTGATCTTTTGTTTACGATCCGTAACGATGGTGCTTAAAGTATTACCCGCCGAGGATGCCGACCAGTACCGCTCCGCAGTGATCGAGCATGAGGCCTACAAACCACTGGAGACCAACCGGATCCTGTTTCCTGGGCCGTTCCCGCCCGATGTCTTGAAGCACCGAGCCAATGAGCTGAAGGCGCAATCTACTGAGCCCAACACCTTCTATTATAAGGTCATTGACACAGAGCTGGAGGGTGAGCAGATGATAGCTTTCTCGAAATGGTACGTGGCCCATAATCACGATGGTGTGAAGAGAGCGATGCCCGTACTGATGCCATGACCCAGGGTTGTGTATGATGGGACAAATTTGCCGAAGCCAAGGCCCACAAGGCAGTGGCCCCCAGGTGTCAACGGCCAAGCGTGTGAGCTGCTGTTTGGAGGCCTGACCAAGCTTAAGGAGAGAGCAATGGGAGACAGAAATCACTTATGTAAGTGTTCAAACATATCGCCTTAACGCATAAGTCGCACTATCCGGAAGAGCTGCAAGATTCTGCCAGTACTGAGCTCGGGGAATTATTTACTAACCTGCTTGGGCGAAGATATGCATCTGCTTCATACCGATCCAAAGCACCAAGGACGTGGAGCAGGCGGTATGTTGACATCACGGGCCATTGAAGAGGCAGCCAGAAGGGGGCTTCCAGCATATTTGGAATCCTCTGAGGCGGCCCATCATTTGTACCTGAAGCATGGCTTCAAGGACTTGGAGGAGCTGGTCACGGACTTCAGTTCGTGGGGACTCAAGACTCCTCATCGGGTTTGGGCTATGATACACGACAATGGCTCTTGAGGCTTATCGTATGAGTGGATTTTCGCTTGGGTCGTCTCGCTCGCAGGCTCAGAAATACGACGGAATCGATTGAGGCTTGATCTCTTCATACCCGTGGACATTTGCAGATGCCCATGTCAGAGCTGCAAGGGGAATTAGACTTTTCATCCGGCTAAGGTAGTAAATAGGCATCTGGGTACTGGATTCTGGGGTATGGGACGACAGCACCTGACCCAAGGCTGATTCTTGCTTTTTTGCCATGAAGAAATACAATATGTGTTTGTGATTTGCAAGCATGATCCTCTCCAACCTCCGCTGAGCAATCCGAACACAATTATGTGCTCAGTAGAGCTGGCCACATTTTCCGTCATGCCGAAAAGTTTCTCAGTGGACAGAAGGTGCTGCGTGATGCCATCTCAACAAATACGCACATGCGTAGCCGCCGACCAGCACGTCAGAATGAGGATCTTATCTCAAGACACAGCACTTGCCCAAAAAATTCTTTAGTCGTCAGCAGCCAGAATTTCGTGGCTAGCGTCAGCTGGGCGAGCTAACTGAGGCCTTGGAGACTCTAGAATAGGACTTATAGCGTCTTGACCGGGATAAGAACTCGCTCCCGGCTTCTTCTCCTCCGTGTAGATATCGGTCATCCCTTCAGCCATCGTGGGAAGTGCGTCAATAGACGTTGAAATGCAATACCTCCTGCAACTATAGGTCCTCGGGATGGAATATAACCACCGTGTCTTTGATAGATGGTGACAGACTCATGGGGGACATCGAGGCTTCGGGAATGATTGGCTAAGTTCACTCCAGGAGGCTCATCTCACAGGAACAGAGTCTGCACATGTCTCATCGGCCCGTCCTCGCAAGACTTCGCGTGCTGTGTCATTCCTAGATACTTCCATCGATAGCAAGATACACTGGTTCCACAGACCGTGGTCGTGTGACGCCTGGATCCCGAACGGCGGGTTCGAAGGCTAATCCCGTCTATGTGGTGGAACACATCAGAGCTGACATAAGGGGATCAAGCGGAATCGGGTAACCAAAGCTCTGGCGGAATTCGGTGTGGCTACACTAGTCAGACACGGGCTGATATATCCCACCTCAACTACCGCGCGATCTACCTCAAGAGCAAAGAGAAGAAAACGGAAATAAATCATTTGTTGACCTGAACAGGAGAAATGGACACGTGAAACTCGCGAGAATCACCGCAGCGTGACCGTAGCATGCAGACCGCCTCATGCACTGACAAGCGATTCTGCTAGATAGAAGGATGGCCCTCTGCTGGCGGCATCGTGTAAGGATATACTCAGTCTGGGTGGGCCCTGCTGGAGCCGGGCCTTCCTTAGCGTAAAATGAGTGATAGAAGGTTCGAAGAGCTTCACCGGAAGCTTGAGTGATGATGAACCAAGGTCGCACAGCCCGAAGGTACATAAGTGGCTCAGTGACTGACCGCATGATATGTGGTCAACGTAATCGGCGTTCAAGGAATTCCATTTCACAATGACCGTGCAACATGCACGACTGCTGGGCTCGAGCCAGGCAACGAAGAGCGCCGACATCGACGCTCAAGCCCAAGGGGGTCCTGAGGGGGTATATAGAGAAATAATGGGGATGGAAGGGGTGCATGAGGTGCATAGGGTGAGGTGGAAACTGACAGGGGTTTAAGGGCAGCTCGGACCATGATTGGTTATATCGAGGCGAGTCCTCCCACTCGAGTCTGCCCGTATAAAAGCCCCGTCCCACCTCCATTTTCTTTTCCTTATTCTTCCCTCTTTCTTGAACCAAGTTCCAAGATCATCAAGAATTCACCATAAACCGCATTGAAACTTCAAGTGGGCATCAGATTCCACTTGGAAGACCACCCCCGAGGACACTTGACCTCGTTTTGCCCGCCCCCCCCCATTCTGCACACTGTTCTCCTCGGCGGCACCTGTTCATATCACACTTTTCCTTGTGTGCAGTGGCACACCTCCAATAATTTTGGGGAAGGCAGAATTCCACCACTTATCAGCACCACTCATCAACCAACGATGGCACGATCAGGGTTTGGCTCCGGTTCGGCTCCCACCCCTCCGCCAGACTATCACCCGCGTCGACAAGAACGAGGGCAGCCAAGAAGCAGCTCATCTTCATACCAGCGGCCGCACTGGTCAACAGTACCAGATAGTGATATGAGACGCCCACCTGAAGACGTCACTGACGTCGTGCTTGCGAGTGAGTACTATTGGTCGCCAGAGGTATGGCCACAGCCAAGGGGCCACACCACGAAGCCGCACAGTGCAAGCATTGCGAGCACATCTACGCGAAATTCAGGCGATGATGCGAGTTCTGGCCACAGAAATGCATCTGCCAGAAGAAGTCCTAGGCATGGAAGCTGGGGAGATGTCAATGAGGAGCAGTACAGGCTGTCGACACAGCCGAGGACTCCTCAGCTGGGCCGACTCGGCACCCCCGAGCTGGAATTGACGCAGAAATGCGACAAATTCTGCGACTGCTGTTCTGATGAGCAGAGGTACAAGGAAGACAGGTCAAAGATGGATTTCCAAAGTAGGTTCACCCACATTTTCTCTTTCGGCTGGAGCACGTCGATGTGGCTGTGGTTCGCCGTAGGACTTGGTGTGATTGCGTGTCATGACTAAGCCATGCTAACCAATGGGAAGTCGAAGCTGCCTTGGCTCACATGCGTGGTTCTTCAGGCAGAAAGCTGTTGACTTCTGGGAATGACGTTCGCCGGGTGAGATAAGATCCTCCAGGACGAGTCCCAAGTAGAAATAATGAGCAGGGAAGCTAGCGGGTGGGATAGGATCTGGGTATGGGGTAATAGTTGGCGTCCGGCGTCCTCCCTTTGGCTGATATTGTGGCTTTCTGGTTTGTCTGTGTTGTTTGCCTGCGGTACGTATTGTACGACGGCTGAGATTGTTTGAGCATTGCACCAACGTGTGATTTGTGTCCAAGGCGAGGCGAATACGTAGTTTGATTATCGCGTATGTGGTTTGGCCCTTGTGATCATGACCACAGCCGCGTTTGTAGGTGCCAACCCCGGATGGTTCTCTCGCACCGAGGTTCTCCGGGGACAGCCAGTAGCTGCCAGGTTCGTGAGACTCGGCAAGATTTAAACCAGAAGGAGCCAATATGTTTGGGGCCAAACGGATGGCCTATCGACCAGTCTGATGTGGTCGGTGCTCAGAGGGTGGGAGCAGGCAAGACGGTCAAGCAGGGGAGCAAAGCTGGATGTGGAAAGAGGACGGATCGACGTTGGACGTTGGATGTGTGGGGCCCTGTGTCTTGCGCAGGCAGCAGGCAACTCCGTGCACCACTCTGGAGTGCTCGGGCCACCCTACCTACTTGGTGGGTACCTAGGTACCTAGGCACATAGGCACTTAGTCAGCCGGATGGCGCAGCGTAAGTACTGCACCCAAAAGGCATGAGCAGCGACGTACTTAGGCAACAGGATCGTCCTCCAACAGTCCGATACTCCGGACTGGTTTGCTGTATGCGTGCAGATATAAAAGCTCTGTGATGCATGAAAGCTGTGTGATGCAGAATCAATCTCGGACGGTGGCGCCCTGAGCTCATGGCTTCCACGCGATTGCGTTCCATGGCTCACGGTAAAACGTTCGACAAGATGATGCCATCGGTCTCCCGGCGCGAGCTCTGGACATATGCCGGTGCAAACTATAGGCTCTCTTGTGATTGATGAGCTGTGTCAATAACGCTCGTTTTGTGTGCCGTCGCTGAGGCTTGATAACGTGGACAGCATCGTCCGTGATACTTAAGCACCACCGTCGCGGGACAGACCGGGATCTCCCGACTGATCAACCCTTGCAATCTCAGCATGTGTAACTATCATTGAGTTTCGCGTCTTGGGAACAATACTGGCCCTGGATCCCTTTCTGACTAAAGATTCCACGGCAAACCGGCGGTGTACACCAGTCGAGTGCAACGCCAAGCCTTCAACGAGCCCGGCGGCTTGCTGCTTCTGGACATTTGATGGCCGCATCAACACCCTTGGGCTACTCACTTGTCTGAAGTCGGCTTTGGTGATACACACGGTTTATGGCAGCAATGTTTGCTCCTCTAACATGAATGTGTTGAGCGCTTGAAATGGCACGAGTCGGTGAAGAAGCCACCACTGAGTTGGAGATGTGAAAGATGCCATGGCCTGGGGCCTAATAATTTCGGATATAGAAGGGAAGCTCCCTCACAAAAGCAAACGGGTGCGGCCGAAGCAGGCAGGCTGCGAACTCCATCGCTTTCCAACTCTTTTGAATCCAAGATCGTCAAGACACACGATGCATTTGGCCTTATGCTTGGCCGCCCTTTTGGGCGTTGGCCTCACTACATCCGCGCTTAGCACTAGTTCAATCAACCCCAGGAACGAGACTATAATTCCCGGCGCCTATATTGTCGAGTTCATGGCCGGCCACGACCACACCTCCTTCTACAGCAGCCTTTTGGTTGACGGTGTGGATACCCTAGGTATCTTGCCGCGGATGAACATGTCTTTCAAGCTGTTCAATGGCTCTTCTTTCTCCATTGCAAACCGCGGCGGTCATAACGGAATTGCCTCCAAGATTTCTATCATGCCATCTGTTAAACGAATTTGGCCGATGCGCCTCTATCCAGCCCCGACACTGGCAGCTCACGGACTGCGTGGCCATGTTCGCGACACGCCCTTCCTTAACTCTGATGATCTTGGGCATGCTTCGAAGGATGTGAAAGGTACTACCGCACGCAACCACTCCAACTCTCCACATTCGATGACCCAGGTCGACCGCCTACATGCTGCAGGATATACCGGGAAAGGAGCTCGCATCGCAATAGTCGACACCGGAGTTGACTACAAACACCCTGTGCTGGGAGGATGCTTCGGCAAGGGATGTTTGATTTCTGGTGGTTACGACCTTGCGGGCCACAAATACGATGGTACCAGTCCTCCTGAGCCAGCTCCTTACCCATACGATAGTTGTAACGGCCACGGCACTCATGTGGCTGGAATCATCGGCGCCAGGCCCAACGGAATGGGGTTCACAGGCGTGGCCCCTGGAGCCGCTCTTTCAATGTATAAGGTTTTCAGCTGTCTGGGGCTCACCTCGTCATCCACCGACGACATCCTGATCGCTGCATTTAATATGGCCTATGAGGATGGTGCCGATATCATCACCGCCTCGATTGGAGGGCACGGCGGATGGAGTGAGTCCCCGTGGTCTTCGGTTGTCGGACGTATCGTGGAGAACGGCGTCCCTTGCACCCTTGCGGCTGGAAACAGTGGGTGGCAAGGGATGTGGGCGCCCAGTCAGGCCGCCGACGGCAAGGGCGTGACTGCTGTAGCCTCCTTCGATAATGTGAGATCACCGTACATTTTGTACAAGGGCAGCTACTCGACCAACTCGTCGTCTTCAGGGTCAAAGTTAGGGTCCGCCTCGAAATCCTTTGGATGGTTGCCTGGCTACCCAAGATTTGTTGAGAATCTCACACTGCCCCTCTTCGCTACCAGTCGGAACGCAAGCGTGGAAGCCGATGCATGTGCTCCTCTTCCTCGCGATACGCCGGTTCTATCGGACCTGCTCGTTTTGATCCGGATTAGCAAAGCTTGCAGCATCCTCCAGCAACTGAAAAACGTGTTGGTCTACAACGCACAAAACGTTCTCTTCTATGGCAATTCCATGGATGAGTAAGTGACCCTGATATCATGTCCGTACTTCTACTAACAAACCAAAGCCTCTTGCGTTTCGGCAGCGGTGGTCTTGCTGTTGGATACCGGTTAAACGGATTAGGTTGTGTACTCCCTGAACAAGGTGAAGAGTGGGTAGGCCTATTGAACAAAGGCATAGACGTGCGTATATCCATATTCGAAGAGTCAAATGCGGAGCTCATGGTGATGGACACAAAAAATCATTTCACAGGAGGGTTTGTAAGCGAATATACAAGCTGGGGCCCAACGCTCGAGCTAGATGTCTTCCCTACACTTGGCGCACCGGGCGGCAACATACTTTCTACCTACCTCCTCAGCGAAGGTGGTTACGCAGTTGACTCCGGTACATCGATGGCCACGCCGTTTATGGCGGGGGTCTATGCCCTTGTCGGTCAAGTACGTGGTACCTTGAATCCCACGGAGTTGATACAATATCTTTCCACCACGTCCCGGGCTCAACTCTATAATGACGGGACTGGGACATTGAACGGTCTTGCCCCGGTCCCTCAACAGGGTGCAGGGCTGGTACAAGCGTACGATGCGGCATTCACGACGACGCAAATTAATTCCAGAGGTATATCCTTCAATGACACAGACAACTTTCGAATGGCGACCTTCACCATTCGGAACATGGGGTCTGAAGCTGTGACGTACAAGCTTGGCAACAGTCCTGCTCTGAGTATGCTCACACTCGGCAGGGATTCCAATCGCCCACTAGACTTTCCGAACGCCATCATCGCTACGACTGCGGATCTGGGCTTCTCCAATACTTCTGTGAGAATACCAGCAAACGGACGCGCCAACATCACCGTGAGGCCTACTCTTGCGAAAGCCGCTGAATTAAGGGAAGGGCTCCTGCCAATATACTCAGGGTACATAACTATCAATGGGTCGAACGGCGAGGACCTGTCTATACCTTATTTCGGCGTGGTCGGAAGTATGCACAAGACGTTAGTGATGACCAGAAATGACTATTCGGCCCATTACTGTCCGGCAGACGCGTCCTCCTCCTCTGAAGACAAGACCACCTTCACTGTACCATATCCAACTTCGCAGAAACTTGCGCTTGGACCAAACTCCGAGATGCGTGGAATGTATCCTTCGGTCAGTTTCAACCTAAATCTTGGGACGCGTATTCTCCGGGCCGATGTCATAGCCTTGTCATCCAACTACAGCCGCCCGACGACAACAGTCCTGGGCCAGAAGATCGCAGGCAGTGTCTATGGCTTTCCCGAACAGTACGTACCACGCATTCCCAAGTACGTGTACTTCACCGGGATGCTGGACGACGGAACCATCGTTCCTGAGGGCGATTATCGCCTTTCAATCAGGGCTTTAAGGCTTTTCGGAGACCCGGAGAAACCTCACGATTATGAAGAACTCTTCGTGAACAGTTTCACACTGCTGTACCAGGATTGACGGAGACGGACGGTGTGCGGCAACGGCCCAGACGGATTTGTGCTCCAAGTGCGGCTGCGTGCCCGGTTGTGGACGGGTGTGCTTAACGGACACGCGTGCACAGGGCATTTCCCTGCTAGTCGCATCGTTAGTTGGCAAACATCACAGAAGGTTGCCTAGTTTGTGGGCTTCGGAGCTGCCGAGCTCGGTTGCTAGGAGCATATAGTGAAATGACACATGCTGTTTTTGGTCTACCTTCTCTCTGCTATGCTCTCCCGGCATCCTCGACTGTGACCAAATAACAAAGAAAAACAGAATGCATTCACACCCACTCGGCCATATTTCCATAGGTGTGAGGAACTACGAGACAGCCAAGCGCTTCTATCGCGCCACGCTTCCCCTCATCGGCCTAGATCTCGTCTACGATAGCATCGCCACCACACAAGATGCTCCCTCTGGCGACAATGGTCCTCGAACGCTAGGTTTCGGACCAGACGCGGACAATGAGCTGCTCAACATCTTCGAGTACGGCCCGCACGCGTCAGCCCCCGGGCCCGGCAGCCACATCGCTTTCAACACGGACAGCCGGGCCGTCGTGGACCATTTCTACGAGGCGGCAATCCGGAACGGCGGGAAAAGCAATGGCGCACCGGGCGTGAGGCCGCACTATGGGAAGAACTATTATGCTGCGTTTGTTATTGATCCGGATGGGTGGAGGTTGGAGGTTGTTTGTCGAGATACCTAAGTAATACAATCACCACCGTATCTCGAGTCTGACCTCGAATTACGACGCGTCAGCTGCCTTGGTTAGTTTGCAATTTCCCCGGGTGATTTTGGAGGTATCGAGAGGAACGTGAAACACACAAATATGGAGCCCCTTATTCAAATGCTTGCAACCTTGGGGTTGATATTGTGACGAAAATACAATAGAAACCCTTGATAGCCTGAGGGCTTCTCTACTCCGTCCAGAGGACAATTGGTTGTATGAGTCAACTCGCACTGTCCGGCAGGTTAGTGGTTGCAAAGTGCAGGTCCACACTGGCTGCCATACCATGTAGAAAGCTCATTCCTCGTTGTTCACCGAGATAAATTTGCGTCCGGCGTAGCACCATGAAACACCATACACTTATCCCAATACTGTCCAATCGAGGCGCCCAAGATGTCTGACGCTAATGCAACCACCCCGAGGGTTTTCATAGCCCGTCATGGTACGGTCTAGCATCGTATCATTCAATCTGGTCATGAGTACCAACCCTTCCGAACAGGAGAGACTGAATGGAATATCTCGAGACAATGCACCGGCAATGCTGATATACCTGTCACGGAGAACGGGACTCCGGCAAAGCAACGTCACCGGCGAATGCTTGCGAATGCTTGTCGGCCCAGGGAAGCTGATCGACCCAACCGGACTCGTACATTTCTTTTGCAGTTCTGGGTAGAGAGCAGTGGCGATACCGAACTCGCTCCTTGGCTATGCTCACGGCCATATACTCCGCATTTTCGTCAAGAGATAGCTCCAGTACGACATGGCATTTCCTTCAACATAATGATGGAGCCAGGTGCTATGGAAACCCTCAGCTCTGATGCCCACCATAACCTCGATGAGCCGGCTGTTCTGGTCGGGACGGCCTTTGGGGCCGCAAAATAGTCGTGGCAGAAATTACATCGTTTTGGGTTCCATACTGTGTTTTAAATTTTCTTTTTTTCGTGGCTTAGTTGGCTTCATTTTGGAAAGGATGTGAGTTGCGGTGAGCTCTCAGTATGTTCTCTTCATTGGAAACACAGATGTGGTGGGCCTCACGCGTCGGCTGAGACCGAGCCTGCACATTGTCAGCCAACAGCACAGAGCGAGACTGCTTCTCGACCGCCGGAAGCCTGCAGCCGGTGCATGAGGCCCAACAGATTGACAAGATCATGAAAGGCGAGCGCGATGGTTGGTCAGAGCTCCATCAGCGGGCTGGAAGAAACCAAGTTTCTGGATATCAAAGCCAAACAACGCGAGCTGCGAGCGCTGCCTCGGGTGTGAATTGTAGCATAAATATATATTAAAGGGAGCTCGCAAGTCGGACTTTATCGAAACGACACAACAAGCCGCGCTCTATCTCAGCACTCGCTTTCGCCCCGCTCAACTGTCTCTTCTTCCTCCACGCACGATCTGTTATTGATCACGAAGTCGAAGAAAGGTCATTTAGACACAGCCACTCATCATGGGCTCGGATTATGAGGAGTAAGTTCAGGAGTACCTCAAATCAAAGACTAGCAGCTGAACCAAGCCGATCAGGGTCATCAGCTCGGAAATCTTCACCTTCGTGATTGGTCCCAGAAGCAAAGAGTACAGAGTCCACGGCACTGCCATCTCTAGACTGTCAATGCCCCTTGGCGTGCTGCTCAATGGGGATATGTGCGAAGCCAAGGAGAAGTGCGTCAAGTGGCCAGAGATCGACGAAAGGACCTTCGTGCGCTTCACTCAGTGGGCTTATCAAAAGACCTACGTGACAGAAGAGCCTGATATTGTCCTTGACGCTTCTCTAATTCCTACCATAACAGCAACCCCATCGAAAGGCAAAGGACCTGACAAGCCTCTATACTCTCTCGCCACTACAAATCTTGCTCCCATTTCGGACAAGGATTGCTGCTGGAACAGCAAATGTGCCTCATACACCAAGGGAGACTCCGGGTATACTCGCCAGGTGACTTGCCTCGTGTGTATGAGAGCATACAACGCAACTAGTTGCAGTAATTGCAGCTCGATCTCCACAAACTGCCCAACCTGCGGGCCATTGAGCAGTGTCAGCAGGACGTTGTGCTCGAAAGCTCGCTGTGGTCACCGAAATTATCCAGGAAACGCCTCAACGGGCCAAGCGACCTGCCCAAGATGCTGCACAGTTTACTCAACCAAAACATGCTCATGTGGATCCGTGTTCAGTGATTGTAGAGCGTGTGCGGCTTTGCTTGAGGAACCAAGACTCCCTAAGAGACGCGACCTCATCGGCCAGTTTCTGGATGAGAGCGGTACCGCGTATCCCAATTCCGGCTCTGTCTTTTTACCTCGAAAAAACACCGAAGGCTGTGAAGACTACACTGGCGTCTTCCTCTGTCACGCAAAGCTCTACGTAATGGCCGATACGTACGACATACCCTCGCTGAAACAGCTCAGCTTACACCGTCTCCACGCCACACTCAAAGAGTTCACCCTGTACCCGAGTCGCATGAATGACATCGCGACTCTCACCAAATACGTGTTCGAGAACACTGTGCCTCAGGACAAGATTCGCGACATGGTCACGTTGTACTACGCGTGCATTGTGGAGGATGCGCGCAAGCAGGACGGCTTGAAGTCGCTCATTCAAGACATCCCTGAGTTCGCGTTCGACTTGATCAGCAAGATGAGTGATAGGCTTGCTTGATGCACAGGATGGCTATGAGGGTGTCACGAGCATCGTGTAATCGGTGACTGAGATTTTCGCTGCCAGAAATTGGAAATGACTCGATGGTTACGGGGAATTATTGGGCAGGTATGGTCTGCGTGGCAAGTTAATTGTTTTGAGAAGCACACCAGGGAAAACTCTTTTGGGATGCTGGTTTCCTGAATGAGTTTTGTTAGCGATGTGTTTAGGTACCTAGGTAGGTATTGAAGTTCGTAGGACTGTTTCTGTACCTACCCTAGGGTAGGTACTTTGCAACATAGGAGCCAGATGAGACCGGCCCTGGAGTTGCACATAATCAATGCATTCATCCCACTAGCACAATTTCCTGCATCCCATCAAACGGTCTGCACTAGTTGTATGTTGTCACAGGCGCCAGCCTATACACCTTTGCCTCATGTGGAAGCACCTCGGCTGAAAAGGCCGGAGCCTTCAATGGCCCTTGCAGCTCGTGAGTCCAGAGGTCTTTGACTGTGTAAGACCTCCATTCCAAAAACAGGTACCGCTGTATGTAAAGACTCATCAGAGCTAACTCTGACCCGCGATTCAGGAATGCTATGGCCACACTGCCATCTTCTAGCTCTCTTGCCCAATATTGCAGTTCGCCATCTTGCTCTTCATATACCACGCTCGCTGCAACCCCCAATGGGTCTTGGTTGATGGCGATGATTTCCTCGTTGGTAATAGTCTCGAGGTCGAAACTCGACAGTGTCCGCACGTCAGTTCCAATGAGTAGCGGACTAGCTACCATGGCCCATAGACTGAAGTGAGCACGGTATTCGATATTGCTCGCACCGGCACCAACAAGCCGCGGGGCAACGCCGTTGAGCCCGACGATAAGCATGTCGTAGTCGTTCCATCCACCCGGGCCCGCGTACTCGGCGAGGCTCACGTTCTCGCCCCGTGTCAGCATATCCAGGACGTCGAAGTAGTAGTCCTCGCGCAGTCCCGGGTAGTTGTAGTCGTCGCTGATGTCCTGGCCCATTCGCCAGTGATTCGCCCCCTCATCTCGCGCCCATGTCCAGACATTGGCCCACCCGCAGTGGCACGCGTGGTAGACGACATCGCGACCGGTGGCACGCAGTCCGAGAGCCATCCTGCGGACGTCACCTCGGACTACCGACTCCGGGGCATCTGCTCCCCTCCAGCAGCAGCTGTCGTACTTGAGGTGGTCTACACCCCACGAAGCGAAAGTTGCGGCATCCTGGTCCTCATTTCCCTCGGTTGTTCCCGTGAACTTGGCACAGGTTGTCTCACCCGGCCCGCTGTAAATTCCGAGCTTGAGGCCTTTGGAGTGTGCATAGTCGGCAACGTACTTAATACCGTTGGGAAACTTCTCCGGGTCGGCTTCCAGAGGGCCGGGGTGGTCTGACCGTTTGCCCTTGTACCGCTGCCAGCCATCATCTATGTTAATGTACTGGTATCCCGCTGCTTGAAGCCCGCTGGAGTTGACAAAGTCGATGGTGTTAATTATAATGGACTCGTTGATATCGGGACCGAAATAATTCCAGCTGCTCCCTTCGCGGTAGTCAGCAAACGGCTCGTAGGGGACTTTCACACTTCAAACAGGTCATTCAAGGCCTGGGATTTATATACAAGATTTCTACATCAGGTTCCATGCCCTTAAGAATGTCATTATGAAAAAGAAAACTTACATCCCATTGGTGGCGTTAGAGCCAGATCATTGGACGGGAGTGGCTCGTTCCCGTTGCCGCTGCCATTGTTTCGCTGGCTGTTGACCAACCCCCAGATGGCGGCGGTGACAAAAACAGAAAACATTTTCACAACAGACACAATGATCAGTATAGAGTTGCAATGTCAACAAGAATGCTTTCTTTCAGAAATCCCCGTGAGGGTCCCTTACCTTAAGAAGGATCCTCTGCCGCATCCGGCGGTTGAGGCTTAGCTCTCAGCCAGCTCTGCTAGTGGCTCGCGCTCGGCCGTGGCCTGAGCTACCAACAAATGTACCGTGCCTAATACATTTAAATGAGGTGTTACCATTGGCACCGTGCAGCGGGAACACGGAAGGGGCTCATCTCTAGCTCCGGCAAGGTCGATCATAATGTAACTATAAGCTGCACCCAAATGTTCGTCTCCGGTGACACGAGGAGTCATAATACTCTTCAAGGATGAGCGGGGTTGATGCCAAGTAAAGGGGCACCTGGGCATCCCGTGCCCCTCGTACGTCTCCATTTCATTATGTGCCTCCTGCGAGGCCGCAGCTGCGGCCCTGCCACCAACCTGCAACGCCATGTTGGTCTTGCCTACGCGTCAGGCGCGTATGCACCGTGCCAACAAATGGGCAGCGGGGCGGGGAAGAGACGGGTTGCAATACGAAATGCATGCTGTTGTTGCATTACCTAGCACTTGGGTCTTTTGGGATCGGAACCTTGAAAAGCCTCCCTTTCTAACCCCAGTCTTGAAATTGAGTGGCGGAACCATGAGCAGGTATCCGATACCTTTCTGGCGTCAGCCCCGTCACTTAAGCCATGAAACCCCCGCTCATCCGGGTGGATATGAAATTAGTCTAGCTGCTGTGTAACAGTAGATGCCCGGGCGATTTGGAGAGCTGTACGAAACTGAACTCTTGAATTGAACACTGTGCCGGCGCGGTGCGGCACGGCCATGCCAAGGAAAGCAAGGCCTAATAATGTTAGCTAGCGGTCTATGGCAAACACAATTCTCTCCTGATCTGTAGCACAGGATTATTTAACACGAGGGAAAACAGATTCATCGTTATTTATGGCACCAAATCTGGCTACCGAGCCTAAGCAAGATCTCGAAGCAAACTGGGAAAACGCCCAGGCCGCCCTACAGACTCCACATTTCCCATGACAAAAAGTCGGCCAAACAACAAGACTGTCATCAGACTCAAGTCTGCGACCCACCTGTTTCTTCACTACAACGGTGTGAGAGTTCTGCTTTGTACCGGAACAATCCCCGCTGAGTTGTTTTGTTGCGCACACCTGGGCAGTCTATCAAAAGCGGTGAGCGCTGCCGGCGCCGCCGGATCGGGTTTGGGGGTCCAGAGAAAGCAGAGCGGAAGTATTTCGATCTGCCCTCAAACCTCAGCAACCTATACTTGGTGAGAAGCGACACAGGTTCTTTGAGGGCTGCGGCCGTGACATTACAACTAGTTCGACTGTCGGGCTCCACATACTGGTAGAAGGTCTTGAGTTTGTTGTCCACGTCTCTGTAACAAGCGCCGAGAGCCCCACACACCTCAAGAACATGCCGGCTGGCCCCTGAAGAAGAGTCCGGATCCGAACTCGAATCACTCCAAAAGTCATCATCGTCATCAGAAAGCTGAATGACTTCTCCGAAAAACCGAAAATCTGTGTCTTGAGCTTCACTGCTGTCTTCATCATCATCTTCATGATCATGGAGCTCCTCCTCGTCGCTCACGATAGAGAATTTAATTCTTGGCTCTTGGGACGGCTGTGAATGTGGAGCCTGGTTGTGGACTTGATCACCAAACATGAAAGCTGGGGGATTCTGCTCAACTGCCGCTTGAGCAGTTTCTATCTGCTTGGCGAAAGGAACAAAGCTCTGCTCCTGGTAAGTCATACTTGAAATAATCTTTTTGGACCTTGGTGTCAAATAAAAGGTTCCTTTTCTGCCTCTGGTACATGTGTTTTTGCTAGGTTGCAGAGATTGTGAAGATATTTCCTCCACACATGGATTCATCCACAAGCAAGACTATATAGGCATGCCCAAGGGGCTATCGGTGCATATTCAAATTCAGACACAATGATGCCTCCACTAATGCCACACTTACAAAGACCTTCTTTGCTTTCTTTGACGCTGGGTCGAGCTTTTATCCTATCTGACAGGAACGCATTGTTATTGGGACAATCTCTTTCACTCGCGACATGTCTCTCCTTGTTATAGTTTCAGTATGGCTTCCCGATGGCACGGCAAAGAAGACAAACACTTCTTGATGGAGAAAGTATCAAAGCTTTGGCAGCTACTATTCGATCCTACCTAGGTAGTAGGGAGAATCACCACGTGACTGAGCATTGGGCCTCGATACAGCGTAGAAGGCGGTCGATGGTATTTTCTACATTTCTCAGAGAGGCAGGGAAAACCAGGGGAAAACCACACTATAATTTCGTGGTACCAAAAGTGCGATGCGTCCGTAGATCAAAAGTCCGCGTTTCCATGAGTGTAGGAGAACTGTGTGATGGCCCGGGGATTGCGGCCAGTAGGCTGATTTATCTCAGCACTGAGGGTTGTCTGATTCTGAGATAATACTTTTGAACGCGCTTAGATCCCCGAAGCCTGACAACCAACTCATTTCGAGGGCTCCAACATGTGGCAGTTCAGATAGCCGCCGAGTTTACGCGGGAAGGTCCTCGGCAACAAGAACAATGACCAGCGCCTCAGAACGGGTCGCAAAATGCACTTTTTGCTGTAGATGGGACCAGCGGATTGTCTCCTTGTGACGAACCGCCTCCCTTTTGTCCAACATTCAATCTTTTCGAAAACTCCCAAGCCTCTACTCCAACATATCCTGGAAATACGAACTACCTATCAGATGAATCCAAAGAATCGATTCCATCCTCCACCAAGCCTTCTCGGCTTGCTCACCTCAATTCTACTAGCCCCTACTTGGGCTTCTCCCGCGCCAACGCCAGACCCGGCACAGGTCCAGATTATTACCATAACCGCCCCAGCAAGCGTCCCTTCGACGGCTCCGGAATTCACAAACAATGCCCTTTTCACGTCCGCCATTCTCAACAGCACAAACTTCTACCGGAGCGAGCACAACGCCTCCGCTGTAATGTGGAACTCCACCCTCTCATCATTCGCGTCTTCGTACCTCGCCTCCATGGGGCCAGAGTCATCCGACTCGGGAACCGAGTGCGACTTTTCCAACTCTGGCGGTCCGTTTGGTGAGAATCTGGCGCTGGGCTGCAACGACGTGACGGGGTGCGTGGAGCTGTGGGGCGACGAGCGGGAGCAGTATGATTACAACGACCCTGGGTTCAGCGAAGAGGCGGGCCACTTCACGCAGCTGGTTTGGAAGAACACCACGGCGGTTGGTTGCGGAAGTCGTTTGTGTGGAACGAGAGGGTGGTATCTGGTCTGCGAGTACTGGCCGCGTGGAAACGTCATCGGCCAGTTTGAAGAGCAGGTTGGGCGGCAGGTCGGCGTTACTAGCACCAGCGGTCTCGGTGATGGTGCTCCAGGAGATAATGGGATGTGGAGCAGCGGTGTAAGAGGGAGCCCATCATCACCGGTTTTCTATTTCGTTATTTTAATAATGCTGCTATGATAGCAGGTATGCTGGAGCATACTGTTCGTATTAGATTCACACTACAAGTTAGACAAAATTCTCAAGCATGAGACCCTACTTTTTAGAAGAAACTCTCATCAAGGGATCACCCCTGGCTTGTCCATTGTGACAATAGAGGCAGACGAGGAGTCCCGACGGCCTCTATTTGTACGCTGCAGAAGTACATTGGTTAAAATGCACACACGTTACGAATGAACACTGAATAAAGTTTATTTGTAACATGAGAGGTCAGATCACAACAAAGGTCACCTCATAGCATTTATATGGAGGTCCAAAGAATATGTTTTAATTATTCATTACTGTATTATTTTTCGTTGTTATTGGCACTGTTTTCCTGATCTTCTTGAGCGCTGGGTCTCGAGCGTTCACCACTGCATGAAGACACCACGTACATTTTATATGCACCGGGGATTGGAAACGCAACCGCTAATTATTCATTACTCGAAACGGCTGTTTTAGTTTCGTTCCTAGCTATGTAACCCAAGAGTGGGAAAAAAATGAACGACATGGGTATCTAACTTCAATATTGACTTTCTTTGGACAATGTGTGGTAAACCATGACTTTTCTCCTTGCAAATGGAGTTGAGATCAGGGCCAAAAGGACAAGTATGCCTTCACGTCCATTATCAAGCTTTGACTGGGCCATCGGTAGGGATGTCAACCACAACTCCTGGCTCCCTCTCACCACAGTCAGTGCACTTGGGGTCCGTGTCCCATGCTGGCTTGTCGTTCTCCCACTGCCAAGTGTGCCAAGCCTTGTCTTCGTCGCCCTCGGCCGCCCGCGCCTTGATTTGCCTGCGTCTCAGAGGCAGGCCAGGCCCTGGCAACGGAAGACCGGGCCCTGGCAGCGGAAGACCGGGCCCTGGCAGCGGAAAACCGGGCCCTGGCAGCGCAAGGCCGGGCGCAGGAGCTGGGGGAGCAACTGGAGGGGGGACAACTGGCGGGGGGACAACCGGCGGGGGAACAACCGGCGGGGGAACAACCGGCGGTGGTGGCGGCGGTGGATAATCTGGATATTTTGGTGGATCAGGGTACTTCGGATAGTCAGGGTACTTTGGCGGATCTGGATACTTTGGCGGATCTGGATACTTTGGCGGGTATTTTGGAGGGTATGGTGGATATTTGGGATACTTGGGCTTGTGATAGTCATGCTCATACTCCTTGCAGAGGTATAAGACTAGGTCCGCAAAGTCATCACATGTCTTCTTGCCGCCGTCTTCAATATCGCAGCCTGCATTTCAGGTTAGTGATGGGCATCGAGGCGAAGATCCATTCGCACTTACCATCATCCCAGTACTCGGCAGGGCAGTAGTGCTCTTCAGGCTTGAGACCCACCTTGTGGCCTTCAAAAGGGTGTCCGTATTTGTCGTACAGGTCGTAGTGAACTTTGCCATAATCCTTTTTGTAGTAAAGGATGAGCTTGTCGTCATCATGATACCAATGGTGCTTGTCCTTCACGATCTCCAGGGCGACACCGCCTTTCAAGTACTTCTCGACGTACTCTTGGCGGCAGCCAATCTTGTAAGGCCCATCCGTGTCCCAGGCAACGGACCACAGGTAGACGTCGTACGGGCAGAAGTTGACAACCTTCGCATTGCCGTAGCCCTTGTGGTGATAGTCGGGATGCTTGTCATGTTCGGGCTTCTTGTGGTAGTCAGGGTAGTCCTTGTGACAATCGTGATGATCGTCATGGCAGTCAGGCTTCTCGGGATAGTATGGTTTCTCGTCGTAGTCGGGGTAGTCCTTGTGACAATCATGATGATCGTCATGGCAGTCGGGCTTCTTGGGATAGTACGGTTTCTTGTCGTGGTCAGGATAATCCGGCTTCTTGCCGTAGTCGGGGTAGTCGGGCTTCTTGCCATAGTCAGGAGGATCGCCGGCAGCTTGTACGCCCGCCGCCGCAGCCGACAGGGCGGCCAGGACGTAGGGACCGAAACGCATGGCTGAGTCTCTCAAGATGAATCTAGCGAATGTTACAAGTGAGAAACGCAATGCCTGGCTGACTTCCAGTAAGGAGTCAAAAAGAGAAAAGAGCAAGGAGGAAAACTGAGTCCTCAGACTCGGGGACCATGCTCTTATACCCTCAAGCTTCAATGTCGCTCCGGCATCTTGCTAGGAAAGGTCAAACTCCTTCTGTTGAGTGGCACGTGTCAACACTTGTTGAACATCCCATCCTGATATCATCATGAGCTTCATCAAAGTGCCTCGGGCTCTATTCCAGTCCGGGATCGACGTGAAAGCACTGCTGCAGACGCTGACCGTGTTATGTAAAATATGTAAATGGTGTCGCGGACAGAGTCCGGTGAGGCGACCATTTCTGGAATCGTGATTGATGGCCCTCACTGGCGTCTGTGCGAGGGACGGAGGATTCATTCAGTTAGTTGACCTGGAGCTTAAGCTGCGGGCATGTGAGTAACCGGCTGAATCATATAGAGCGGTCCAGAGCGATAAATATCTAAAAAATTAAAATTTCACTCTATCTACCCTACCTACTACTAGCTACCCCTTACCTTACCTAGTATAAACTATAGCTACTATAGCTACCTAATACTATTTATAAATAACTTTCCTTTTTATTATTAAACCTTTAACTTAGTTTATATTATAATATATATATTTCTTTACTATTATATTATTTTAAACTTTATAATATTAATAATTATATAACTATTATAATACTTTTTAAATCTTTAATCATTTTTACTATTAATAGTTATTATATTTTAAAAGTTAAAAATAGTTAAATAAACTATAATATTTTAAAAAAGTTTATTATATAAATTATTAATAATCTTTATAAGTATAATTATATTAATATATATACTATATTTAATAAAATTTAAATAA
>JUJX01000246.1:60064-79051 GCA_000800745.1 Diaporthe longicolla | reverse complement strand
AATTATATTAAAAATATAAAAAGTAGGCTTTTATATACTAGACTTATACTACTAGGAATTAAACTTAGGCCTTTAGCTTTTAATAACTAGTATTCTAACTACTAAACTATAGTACCTTATACCTAGTAATTAGGTACCCTTTAAAAAAAATTAGAATAATACCTACTTATATTTAAATATTTATTTAATTAATTATTTAATTAATACTTTAAATATATATTTAATTATTAGTTTATAAAATTAAAAAGAAATAATTAAATAGAAATAAATATTATATTTATATTTTATATTTAATAAAGTATAATAGTATAATAGTATAAAAATATAAGAATATAAAAATATAAGAATATAAGAATATAAGAATATAAGAATATAAGAATATAAGAATATAAGAATATAAGAATATAAGAATATAAGAATATAAGAATATAAGAATATAAGAATATAAGAATATAAGAATATAAGAATATAAGAATATAAGAATATAAGAATATAAAAATATAAGAATATAAGAATATAAGAATATAAGAATATAAGAATATAAGAATATAAAAATATAAGAAATTCTTATATTCTTATATTTTAAATATATTAATATTATATTATTATAAACGTAATAGAAATAGAACTAGGGGAGTACTTTTAATCCCCTAAAGGTGTAAATAAACCCTATAGGCTAGTAGGATAGGCTTATAGGAGGTGGTATAACTTAAAGGGTTATATAACCTAGATTACTTAATAACTAAGGCTATTAGATTACTTAGAGTAAGCTAAGTAAGCTAAGTAAGTAGTAAGCTAGGTAAGCTAGGTAAGTAGGTCTTACTAATAGGCTAAAGAACTAGACTATATAGATATACTTATTACTAGTAGATAGTATTAGGATAGGATAGCTCTTTAGTAGTTAATCTAAGTATTCTTTTTAAATAGCTCTTATTAGCTAGTAATTATTATACTATTTAGAATATTACTTAACTACTACTTTATTATATATCTTAAATATAAACCCTTTAATCTCTTAGTTTATAGGACTTAAGAAGCTTTAATTATTATATATATTTAATTAATAGTAATTTATTATATATTTATATAATTATTATAAAGTAAACTTATATATTATATATACTTATAATAGTTATATTAAAGATATTAATATAAAACCTTATATATATATTCTTTATAAAGTATATATTATAATTATAATTTTAAAATAATTAATATATAGTATTTATTTATATAAAAGTAACTACCGGAAGCTATTAATATATAAATTATACTAATATTTATATTTATACTAATTATAATAAAGCCTCTACTATAGCTAGTATAAATAAAATACGTATATATATATAATGTTTTTATATTTATATATATATATATATAATGTTTTTATATTTATATATATATATATATATAACGTGGTTTACTAAGAAGTGTCTAATACCTCTAAATATCTAATTTTTTCAACTTCACCTAACTTTAGCTAACCCTAGCACCTACCTAGTACAAAGGAATTAATTAAATTTAGCACTAATTAGTACTAACTATATTTAATTCTTTATTTCTAATTAATTTAGTTAATTTAGAGTAGTTAGTGTAAGTGTAGTGTAAGTCTAAAATAGTAGACTTTTAGTAGGAAATATATATTTAGTACTAATTAGTGCTAACTATACTATTAAAAACATAGTTTACTATAGACCACCTAAATATATATATTAGCACTAATTAGTACTAATTAGGTAAAAGAAGACTATATCTATTTAGAATCTAGTTAACTAGACTACTTTATATCTTTCTTATATATTTTTATATTATACCTAGGCTTACTATAGTTACTATACTATTATTTAGTTAGTCTACTATAGACCGCCTCCTTAGTACTACTACTTATTTTACTAGATAGCTACTTCCCTTTCTATTTCTCTTTAATTATTACCTAGGATTCCTTAATACTAAGTACTCCTTTAAGCTATACTTAACTCTTTTTAGCCCTCTAGTACTTAGTAAGTACTATATTAGTATCTTTAAGTATATAAACCTAATCCTCTAAAATTATAATCTTATATACTATTACCTATAAACCTTTTAATAACTAGTTAATAGCTAAAATAATTAGTATAGGGGAGCTTCTCTAATATACTAAGATCTTACCTTTAATAAAACTAGACTACTATATAGTTTAATAGGTATTTAATAATATCTAAGACTTTTATTTCTAGGGAGAAATAGAAAGGGACTATACTAGAGTTTATAGGTAAATATTAAGCTTAGAAACTATAGAATTAGGGTCTTAAGGAGAAATTCTAGCTTTTTTAAATATAGCCTTAATATTCTTCTCTATAAAGGTTTTATTATAAGCTACCTTAAATATAAGAAAGAACTTAGACTTAGTAATATAGTTAATTAAAGCCTAGATAAAAAGGTTAATCTAGTCACTATATATATACTTTAGAGGTAAATATAATATAATATCTAGTAGCTAAAGTAAATAAGAAGAATATAGTAGTATACTAATAGAGATAATGTTATTTATCTTATAATACTATTTAAACTCTACTAATATATAGTTCTTATATCTATTTAGGATAAGTATCTAATATCTACCCTTTATTTACTACTGTGTATACTTATTAAAGTGTTAAATTTAGTCTAGGCTAGTATTATTATCTATCTATCTATTAAGAGTAGGTTTAATAATCTAGTCTTTTAGAAAACTTAACTCTATAGTCTAGCTTATAAGATAGTAGGTACCTTAGATAATTATAAATAGTAGGATATACTAGCTTATTATATTAATATATTTAATAACTATTACCTATTCTTAGTTATTAGGCTAGATAGATTTAGCCTTTCTATACTTATTAATATATATAACTACTATTAATATATTAATTATACCTATTATAAAGCCTATCTTATTAAAGTTATATAGGTTATTATCTATAATTCTATACTTAGCTATTATATTATAGAGGAGCCTAAACTAGTTTCTAATAACTTCTAGATCTTTATAGAGGGCTCTCTAATAGTTATAGGGATAATTAAACTTAGTCTTTAAGCTAGGTTATATATCTATAAAGTATTAAGTCTAGCGCTTTCTAATAGGCTTTCTATTATATAATACTAGTATAAGGTTAGCTATATCCTCTATACTAAAAAGCTATATTAGAAAACCTTATATATTTTAGTTAATAATATATTAAATAAGTACTTTTTCCTTAATTAGCTTAAGTTTATATTTATTAATATATGATTCTATGTAGCCTTGTTAGTTCTTTATTCTCCTATATAAGGTTTATTTAGGGACTCTATAAATCTGTGTAGTGTAGGTAGTACTTAAGGGTTTTTAGGAATTTTTTTTAGAATCTTAAATAGTTTTAATAGCTAGAAGGATCTAAGATTTATCTAATAAGGGAGATATTTATAGTTATTAATTTCTAGTGTATTAAATATTTAAAGAGGTAGAGTAATGTAAGACTAATGTGAAAAATAGGGATACGATCTATACTAAAATTAAACCTACCTACTAAAACCTTAAGGTTTTAGACCTATATTATAACCCTGCTACAAGGCTAAATTAACTGAATTAATTAGAAATAAGGAATTAAATATAGTTAGCACTAATTAGTGCTAAATTTAATTAATTCCTTTACACTAGGTGGGTGCTAGGGTTAGTTAAAGTTAGGTGAAGTTGAAAAAATTAGATATTTAGAGGTATTAGATACTTCCTAGTGAACCACGTTATATATATAAATTTTATATATATATATTTATATATATTATAACTCTACTCTTAAAACCTTAACTTTATAATTTTTAAACTTAATATTTACTTATAAACTCTAATATAGTCCTTTTTTATTTCTCTTTAAAAATAGAAATCTTAAATATTATTAAATATTTAATAAACTATTTAATAATTAAGTTTTATTAAAGGTAGAATCTTTATTTATTAAAGGAGCTTCTTTATATTAATTATAGAGGCTATTAACTAAATAGTAAAAAGTATATAGGTAATAATATATAAATTAATTATTTTAAAGGATTAGGTTTATACTTTTAAAGAGGCTAATATAGTACTTATTAAATATTAGAAAGTTAAAAGAACTTAGGTATAATTTAAAAAAGTATTTACTATTAAGGAATTCTAAGTTTTTATTTAAAAGAAATAAAAAAAGAAGTAGTTAGCTAGTAAAATAAGTAATAAGGTTAAAGAGTTAATCTATAATAAACTAACTAAATAATAATATAGTAACTATAGTAAAACTAGGTATAATATAAAAACTTATAAAAAAGATATAAAGGACTTTAATTAATTAAATTTTAAATAAATTATATCTTTTTTAAATTAATTAGTATTAATTAGTACTAATATATATATTTAGTTAATCTACTATAAATTATATTTTTAATAATATAGTTAGTATTAATTAGTATAAAATATATATTTTTTATTAAAACTTACTTATTTTAAACTAGTATTATACTTATACTAACCCTTTAAATTAGTTAAATTAATTAGAAATAAAGTTATTAAAGTAGTTAATATTAGTTAGTATTAACTTTTATTAGATTAATTATACTAAGTAGGTATTAGGGTTAATAAAAGTTAGTAGATATTATAAAAATCCGCTACTTATTAATATCTACTACTTATTAATTAACTATATTACTTTAATAATACTATAGACTATATTATATAATAGAAGTATAATAATAAAGATAATTTCTTTCTAATAGTATATAAATAAAGATACTTATAGTTTTATATATTTAAATAAGATATTAATAACTTATTTATTAAAGCTAAACTTTAAAAACTTTATTATTATTTTAGGTACCTATTTATAGATTAATTATATTAACTACTTAAGAATACTAAGTATAATAATATAAATACTAATATACTAGAAATAATTAGTAAGTTCTATTATTATTACTAACTTTATAACTTAATATTAAAGTATTTTAAATTTAATTTAAAAGATAATTATAACTTTAACTATAAACTTATAGTAAATATTATATACTTTAATAATAAAGCTATACTATATACTATTAATATAATAATAGCTTTCTAAGTAATATACTTTTTATACTCCTTTTTTACTAAAGATATATAAGAAACTCTATAGCTAATATAAGTTAATATATATCTTAAACCTTCTAATTAAATAATTTATAATATTAGTACTAATTTTACTTTTAATAAGTTTTATTTAAAAGTAAAGGTTATAGGAATTACTTATAAATAAGTTCTAACTAAAGCTTATTAATTAATTAGTAAAGTTAAATAATATTATAGTTTATTATATTATATATATAAAATTCTAACTAATAAACTAACTAAAATTATAAGTTTAAAAACTATTTTATAAATAATAATTAAAGTAGTTAATAATATTATAAAACCTAATAGTTTAATACCTACTTTACTAGTATTTAATATATACCTATATATTTATATAAACTTACTTTCTTTACTATTAATATTTTAAAAAGCTATAATAATTTAAAAAGTAATAAAAGTTATTTATTATTACTCTATTAAATAGTAAGTTAATAATACTATAAATATTTATAATAGTTTAATAATATTAAATATATTAATAATACTTTTATAAAGTAATATTTAAGTTTAATAAGAAAAGAAAAGTTAATAAAAACTTTATAAAGTATTTACTATTAAAAGCTATAATATAATATTTAATATTAATAATAAACTAATTAAATTTTAATTTATAATTATTAGACTATACTTTTAAAATAAAGAAACTAATACTATATAGCTTCCGCTTATATAAATAAGTAAGGATAATAGTAAAAACCTATTTATAGTTATAATTATTTTTTATATAACTATTATAATATAGAAACGCTAAGGAAGACTACTTAGATTAAAGAATAAGTTAAAAACTACTATATATATAATACTACTAATATTAGCTATATACTTTATAATAAATAAAGAATAAAAGAACTTTATTTTTATATTAAAACTTTAATAAAATAGTATAATAAATACTTTTAATAACTTATTTAAAGAGTTTAATATTATTAAAATTATAAATTTTATTAATAATAGTATTTTTATCTTTAAATTATTTAATAAAAAGTAATATAGTAGAATCTATATTTTTAATACTTATATAGTTTAAAAGATTAAAAGTAAAATACTTATATTATTTAAAAAGTTATAAATAATCTTATAAAACTATAATAATAAGGAAAAGAAGAAGATTCTAACTTAGTTACTAATTATATAAAAAGTAAGTATATAACTACTATTAATATTTATAGTAGTATATATTTTATATTATAATATACTTTTAAAACTATAAAATATTACTTAAGCTTATTTATAATTATAATTAAAACTAGTATATATAATTTTAATAAATTTATTAAAGAAGATTAAGTATAAATACTTTTTTAAAATAATTATATATATTATTAAGCTACTATATAGTATTATAGAATCTAGTATATATTAGTTTATTATATATTAACTATATTATATTAATAAGCTTAGGATAAAAACTTTAATATATAACTTATACTTTCTAATTATAAATATAAGCTATAAAAAGGATAATTTTAAAATAATTATAATATAAGTTAATAATACTCTTAACTTAAGTATATCTAAGTTCTTTTAATTTTCTAAATAGAAGATCTAAAAGGAGAAACTTTACTATAAACTATAAAAGAAGTTAATTAAAAGTAAGTCTTTTAACTATAATAGTACTTTAATCTTAAAGGAAGGAGATATAATTTATATATAGTAGAAGGAATAAGGAGTAAAGATTATAATAATTAATATTAAAGCTTTTAATAAAGTATAGAAATATATAGAATAAAGGGTATAAGGTATATATCTAGCTTTAATTTATTAACTAAAAGTTATATTTAACTTTTTTATTATAGTATAACTATAATAACTATCTAAAGAAGACTATAGTAAGTTTAATAAATACTTATAATAGTAGGTTAATAATATTAACTATAGAATTTACTTTATACTATTAGATTTTATTAAAGTAAAACTTATAGTTTTTATAAATAGATTATTTATTAATAATATAAACCTTAGCTCTTAAATTAGCTTTATAATTATTCTATTAAATAAAAAGTATAATAGTAATAATATTTATTAGAATATAGTAGGAAATATTATTTATTAGTTTTTTATAAAATATAAGAGAGTTATATTAAGTATACTAGCTTTAGAGATCTATAATATAGTAAATAAATTTAATATAGGTATTATATTATTAATAATACTATAAAAGGTTATAGATTAACTAGAACTTAGATAAATTTTACTTATAATATATATAAATTCCTTATCTTTATATAAATACTTAGTTAAGTTAAGTACAATAAAAGAGAAATACTTTATAATTAATATAATAGTACTTTATTAATTATATAAATAAAGGGAGATTAATAAGATTTATTAAATTAATAAAGAAGATAACTTAGCTAATATAATAATAAAAGTAATATTAAATAAAGCTTTTAAAAGGCTTATTTTTAATAATAAGTTATAGCTTTAAGTATAAAGCTATATTAATTATAAAGAGTTAATTTTTATAGATTATTAAATATAGATATTATTTAAAGAATTACTTTTAATAAAATAGTTACTTTAGTAATATTAGAATAAATAAACTTTTAAATTAATAAAGTTATTCTATTTAATTAATATTTATAAAATAATATATACTATTAATAAAAGTAAAAAGTTAGACTAATATAATAACCTTTAAATACTATATTAAGATAGAACTATTTTAAACTACTATACTTAACCTTAAACCTTCTTAAACCTAAGTTTATATTATTAGTTTTAAAGTAAATACTAGTACTTAAAGGGTATATTATTAAAAGACCTTTATTTTTAAATAGTTTTACTTATAGTAGGAACTATAACTACTTCTATAAACTTATAAAAGGTAACTAAGAGATAGAAGTATTATATTACTATATAAATAACTTTAATACTTTTATACTATTATATAATACTTACTATAAGGAAGGATATATAATAAAATACTTAAATTAAATAGTTTTAAAGTAATTTTATACTAGTAATTAAGTCTTTTTTTAACTATAATTAGTTTAATTTAGTTTAGTTTAATTTAAAGCTTTAAAGAAAGGATTATTACCTACTTATAATAGTACTATTATAAAGTATAAGTATTATATTTTTTATAAACTTTATATAAGGGAAATATAAATTAGTAAGAGGTTAAATAAATTAATAAAAAGTTAATTAAGTATAGAATATACTATTTAATATTTAATAGGATTTACTTTAGATAAAAAGGATTAGCCTATATATAGATTATACTAGTAAGTACTAATAATAATTCTCACTTTAATATATACTTTTATTTTATAGTACTATAGCTAATTAAGTTAATATAACACTCTAAATTAGAAAATAGTAAGGGTTTAAGTTTAACTTAACTTTAAAACTTTAAAATAAATTTTAAAAGATAAAAATAAGGGATTTTTAAAGCTTACTTAATAATAAAGTAAAAGACTATTAGTATAAGAATAAGGGTAAGTAGAAAGGATTAGATTATATAGTTATATAACTATATATAGTATATATATTAAGGTTATAGCTTATAGCTATAGGTAAATAACTAACTAGATAGATAATAATAATAAACTAAACTAATATAACCTATTTATATATATAAGAAGCTAATTAATACTTATATTAAATTATAATAATAAAAGAATAATTATAATAATTTTATTAATTAAAAACTTTATTAAACTTTTATAAAACTATTTAACTACTTTTTAAACTTATTTATTAAAAAAATAAGATAAGAAGAAGGAGGATAAGAAGAAGGAGGATAAGAAGAAGGAGGATAAGAATAAAAATATAAAAATATTAAAGAATAATATTTTTAATCTATTTTTAAATATAAAGTTAAAAAACTTATAATTATTTTATTATTATTTTATTAATTATTCTTTAATTTAATTTATATTATTTTTTAATTATTTTTTAATTATTTATTTAATTATCTTTTTAATTATTCTTTAAATTATATTTTTAATTATATTTATTAGTATAGGTTTTATATATATATAAGTATTATAATTATATTACTTAATTAATATATTAAAAAAAAGAGCTTATACTTAAAAGGTAAAAGGCTAAACCTCTACTATATACCTATAGATTAATTATATAACCTTATAAGTAATTATATTATACTTACCCTTATTCCTATAATATTTTTAATTATTTTAAATTAATAACTTAAGTTAATCTTTAAAATAACTTTTTTTAAATATTAATCTTTATTTTTTTCTCTTACTTTAATAATAATATATTATTTTCTTATTTAATTTTAAAGTTTATATAATAATTAATAATATTAAAATTTATATTAAATTCTTTTAAATAATATATTAAAATATTAAAATATTTAATATAAAAAAGTTATTTTTAAAAACCTTTTAAAAGCTTCTTTTATATAATTATAGATTTATATATTAATATTTATTTTATAAGTCGAGGACTTAAAACCTAAGTAGTATATAAGCACCGACACACGTTCCGTGACAGGAAGCATGCTTCTGAGGGGGTAAATAAATAAGAGCTGGGTGTATGTCATGGATGTTTGTTACTCAGGACTGCGCTAGGGAATGGACACCTGAGGATCTGAACCCCTGCGCTCTCCTGCATTGGGCTGCCGTCCTATACTTTTGCGACACTGCTAAATTTGCGCTGTCTGTTTCCCGAGGTTGGTGGCCTGAGATGAATTCGTCAGGTGCACGAGGGCACCGATTCCGCCCCGGGCGACTCAACGCGTATTGTCAACACGGAAGACAAGTCGACAATGGCATCGTAGCAAGTCTGTATCTCTCCTGACGCTCCTGAGAGATCAAGAATGAAAAGACACACGAAGCGGATATCCTTTCTCGAATTGATTTCTGGGGCATGCGACTAGCCGATGCGCAGTGACTAACTACCTCGAGTCCTGCAGACCCGTGGGTGGCCAAGGTAACAGGTATATTCTTGGTCAAAGTGCACCGACGTCCATTGCTTGAACGACGGGGAGCCCACATGATAATCCCCAGACGGTGCCACCAGTCCCGTGCGTTTTGTCTGCGGCGATTGGATAGTTTGCTACCCACGCGAAGCTAATGACAACATCAGTCTGAATCGCGCAGTGGCCGAGGTGGCCCCGGCAGCATCTTCGAGGCTTCGGGGATTCAATCATCGCCCAAGAGCTCTGCCAGCTCTGCTTCTTCCTCGGCGGTGAGCATTTTCCCCGATGCTTCTTCTGGCTGGTCGCAGCCAGCGCCCTTTTTACCGGCCTTTCGCTGTTCCTCGACTGCGCTGTCGATGCCGGCCTTGTCAAGCGGCCAGGTGCGGACGGTGCCATCGATGCTGACACTAGCCAGTCTCTTCTCATACCCAGGACCGCTATCAAGAAGTACGACATCCGTCACCTCATCGTAGTGGCCTTCCAGAGAGCAGTACAACTTTCCAGATGTCCTGTCCCAAATCTTGACGTCTTCATCCCTGCCCGCAGTAGCTACCCATGTGTCTGTCACAGCCACAGCACGGACGTGTCCGCCGTGCTCGAAGCTGTCTTCCACGCTGAAGCCCTTGCCGCGCGATAGGCATTTCGAGGAGCCGTCTGCGCTTGCGGTCCAGAGATCCACCTCCTCGCCCGAGTGGTCGAAAAGTACCTTGTAGACTCCAGTCTCGTGCACCTTGACCAATCTTCGCTCATCTTTTGGAGTCCCCGGCTCTGCGTCCACCAGCAGCTCCCACCCATCCAGTCGGACCTTCCATCTCCGTATGAAAGGGTCACTGCCCGCGCTGAAAATCACAGCCTCATCTTCAGAGCTCAGAACAGGATCCACGACAAGCGACTGCACGGCGAGCATGGCCGTCAACGAGTCCTGTAGAACGTGCAGGCGGCTTCCGACGGTCATGTCCCAAACCATGATCTTCTTGTCAGCACCGCCACTGATGAGCACATGCTTCCCGCTAATCCTGGTACACGTGACAGCCTTGACGAAGTCGGAATGGCCGACGAACTTGCAGCCGGGCTGACGGGTCTCAATGTCCCACGACCACACATTCCTGTCCCAGGAGCCGGCAACCAGAGTCCTACCCTGAGCGCCGCCCACAGCCACGCAGGTAATTGGTGCGGCTGGGCCGCGGTAGACTACAGGGCTGGCGCCATCATCGTCGACATTGACCTTCCTCACAGAGCCTGCCGACTCGGCCACGAAAATGGTGTCCGAGGAGGAGAGTGGGCTCACACAGGCAGCTGCTATCTTCGATTTGAGGACAAGAGGGCTGCCGAGCTTGTTGGACGACTTGGCCTCCCTCCTTTCGCGCTGGCTCTGCTGGGCGCTAGTGTTCGAATCAGCATTTCTTGTGGCTCTCCTTTCGTTGAAGCTGCCCACAGACTTGCTTGGGCGATGTCCTCGTTGCTTACTCTGACTCAAAAAAGTGCCGTGGATCCGACGAGTTCATTTCGATGCTCTGTCTGCGGTGCTGCTACCAGTGTGTCTCTAGATAAACCAGTATGCTCTGTGTTTTGTTTTCTCACACGCTCGCTCGAGTCTCGCGTCTTGGAGCAGAAAGCTGCAAGAGGTTGTATTATGCCGAAGTTACGGGCTTTGCGGACGCAGTCCCTGATGACAAATAGCGCTTCCTGAATTACCTCGGTAGGGAAGTGGCAGCCTGGCTGATGGCTTGATGCTTTGTAGAACCAGTAGGCCGTCACTATCAATCCTGGTGCAAATGCCCATCTGTCGTGCTGCAATGGTAAGCTAAGGATCTGGACAGCACGAAGACCCCTGCGGCAGCGTAGCTCATGGCACCCCTGTCAACACGACCTTAATTGGAGCCCCACGTCGCGTCTCACTTCGAGGCGCGTTCAGAAGCATCAACCACAAATGTTTCGAGGATCCATCTTGGACCACGCTGCCGACTTCCCACAATAGCGCAGAGCCCTCGCTGATTACAAGGCTTGATGATGGCTTCGGATGCGCAACGTGTTCGCCCTCGGCCGGCTCATACACACGGCACAACACGCTGTGCATACACACCAGACGGTTCGAAGCTGGTCACCGTCGGATCCAACAATACGATCCGTATATACAAGACTGGCTTTGATGGGGAGCCTACCAACATCGACGAATGCCAGGAGCAGAATGTCAGCGTCGTCGCCAATGACGACTTCTTTATAGTCGGCTCCGAGGACGGCACTGTGAGCCTGTATTCCCTCGAGTCCAACACATTCGACAAATTCCTGACCCGCTGCACCCTCCCCGTGCGCGATGTCGCCCTCTCTCCGGATGGCAAGCTCTGTGCTGTCGCCAGCGACGAGCTCACAGTCAAGGTCGTCGGGACTGCCGACAACTCCAGGATGTTTACCCTCAAGGAGCACGGGAAGTCGACCAAGCATGTCTCATTCGACCCAAAGGGCAGCATGCTCACTCTTTCATGTACCGACGGCGTCATCTATGTCTACTCAATGACCGCAGAAGAACCCGAGCTGATAAGGAAAGTCGACGGGGCTATCGGGTCGCTGGACACAAACGAGGACGCGTCTTCTCGCATCGCCTGGCACCCAGATGGGAGGGCATTTGCAGTTCCGACGCCAATTCGAGACATCCAGGTCGTCTCCAAGAATGACTGGGAGAACCAGCGATCCTTCAGGAATGGACATGAGGGCGATATCACTGCCCTCGCCTGGTCACCGAATGGGGCCATGCTCGCAACGGCAGCCAAGGACAGGAAGGTCCTCATCTGGCAGACAAAAGATCAGACTGTCATCGGGAGATACGAATATCCAAATGTCTTAGATATAGCCTGGCATCCAACGAATAATCTGCTATCCCTCACTACCTCCGACGGCGAGGTCTACATATGCCCGGACTTCGTCTCGAGCCAGTTCTCTATCCTACTGAAACTGACTAGGCAGCCAGCGCCTTTCATCCACGACCCCCGGGACGAGACCGCAGCCAACGGTCGGAGGCCGCAAGTCAACGGCGAGAAGCCCCGCCTAGAAGCAGCTCGGACAGATCTGACCGATGATCTGGACTCTCTGCTCGACTATGGGTTTGGCGAAGACGACGACAATTTTGTTGTTGATGATGACGGAGCCGGATACACCCTCGGTCGCAAAAGGCCGGCTGACGACGACGCAGGTTTCGGTGATTATCCAAATAAGCGAGCCAATATACTTCAGCCACGGTTCCACGAGCCGTTCCAACCGGGAGCGACTCCCTGGCGGGGAAACAGAAAGTACTTGTGCCTCAACCTGATTGGATTCGTCTGGACTGTCGACCAGGACACTCATCACACAGTGACTGTGGAATTCTATGATCATGAGTTCCACCGCGACTTCCACTTTACAGACACTTTTCTCTATGACAAGGCCTGTCTCGGCGAGCATGGCGCCCTGTTTGCATGCCCTCCGAAAGACGATGCACCTGCGTCGATCTTCTACCGGCCGCACGAGACGTGGACGCAGCGTAACGACTGGAGAACAGAGCTACCGAAGGGGGAGGCAGTCCTGGCCATGTCTCTGGGTGACTCCTTCATAACTGTGACAACATCGGCGAATTACGTTCGAGTCTACACCTTGTTCGGCGTTCCCTACCGTGTGTACCGGCCAAAGAGCGTTCCAATGGTAACATGTGCCAGCTGGCGGGATTATGTTCTGACAATCGGAAACGGGCCCTGTGGTGCTGATGGAAGAACGAGGCTGCTTTACTCGATTGAGAATATCAAACGCGATGAGATTTGCCAGAACGAAGATACGGTTGCTCTGCCTGAAGGCGCCACCGTCAAGAGCGTCTTCTTCTCCGACAACGGCGTAAGTTTACTCACGGGTAGCCAGCCCGAAAGCACACAGACAAGCTGACGAGATTCAAAGGACCCATGCATCTACGACTCTACTGGCACGCTCTTGACGCTCCTGCACTGGCGGCAGCCGTCACGAGCATCATGGATCCCACTCCTGGACACCAAGCTCCTCCCCCGTCTGGCTTCAGGCCGCAAGACCGAGAGCTACTTTCCTATCGCAGTCGCGGACAACAAGTTCCACTGCATCATACTCAAGGGTGGGGACCAGTATCCCTACTTCCCAAGACCGCTGCTCTCCGAGTTCGACTTCTCTGTGCCGCTTACCTCGGCACCGCCCAAGGCTAGAGCCAGGACCGGCGACGGCGACGAGGATATGGAGGACGAGGGCGAGGACGCCTTCAAGCCTGATGATGAAGAGTCATCCGAGTCCCGCAAGCTCGAGCAGCAGTTCTTGCTGCGTGGAATTCAGGCGGCGCAGGTGCAAGACCTGGTCGAGTCGACGTCGGGCAGCCACGCGCAGCGCACGGTGCTGGCCCGGCTCGAGATCGAGATGGACAAGGCACTGCTCCAGCTGCTGGCGATAGAGTGTCGCGAGGGCGAGGAGCGCGGTATGCGCGCATTGGAGATGGTGGAGCTGATGCGGGACCGCACAGGCAGGATGGTCGAGGCAGCGGGCAAGGTGGCCGAGCGGTACGGGAGGACGATCCTCGGCGAGAAGATCAGGGAGCTCGGCGAGAAGAGGGCTAACGGGATGGACTACGAGGATTTATAGGCGCAACTGGTTATTGGACTATCGCATTGCGGGTACTGATGGTGGGAATCCCGCTTTGGCGTGTTGGCTGCTCTACTCGATGGCATTACACATATTCTACGGTGGCGCACGCATGACTTCGCGTCGCACGTTCTAATGGCGAAACCACTTTCCATGTTTAGATATGCATCCCCATCTCGTATAGTCTAGAGCTTGGAGCGCCCAAGCATGATTAGTCGTGCAGCGCAAATCAGACCTCCCTAGGGAGAGACCGTAGTGGGCAGTGACCTGGACGAAGCTCGCCTCTCAAGACAGCTTTCGCGATGGACGCAGTCGAAGCGCCCACAAATGTGTAGTAGAGCTTGGGGTCTACACCTCACCATCAAACCTAAATCATGGTCCTGTGCTGACGGCACCAATCTACGAGATCGTATTTGTAGTCTGGTACTGCGAGGATTTGGAATGGCCTTCAGCCGGGTAAGGGTCGCCGGACAGATGAGCATGCAGGAGGTATCGTGCATTTTAACCGTGAAACCAGATGCGCCGTCTGTTGGCGATCTTGCGCGCTATGACAGCTGCCAGAAACTGTGGAAGGCTCGCCGGGCATGATTAAAGGGAGCGGGGGAATGGATCCGGCGTCTTTGGCGTCGTTCTAGCCCCTGACGATCGCAGAGGACGGGTGTGATTTCATGGGAAGGGCCTGGGGTTGTGAGGGTTATTGTAGTGGGAGCTTGGGAGCGTAGCGGCGGAATGAGAAGAAGCAAAGGAAGGGGATCGTCGTGCATATCATTCAGCCACCATGCGCACCATACCAGGACGAGCAGATCGCCCGCGCACAAGGAACAGAACAGAAACAAGTTCGTCACGGAACGTTGTAGTGGGAAACCTTCTGGACGGCCGATTGAGGCGTACCCGGCGGGCGGAAGATACCGAACGCGTTATAGGGTGGGAGAATCTACCGTGGTATTGGGTCATACTGCCCATGGTTACTTTCGCGCGTTTGAGGCTTCCCCGATGGATGGTAGGAAACATGGAAACGCATTGTCTGTGGGCCTTCAGGAAAGCCCGTGTGGGCGACATGTTACGCATAGATGTGAGAATGCACGGCTGGGTTCATCCCCAGGCCGAGGACTTGCGTGCCCACCTCGCCCGCTGGTGCTGGTGCTGGTGCTGGGATTTGCAAAGTCCCCGTGCTGCCAATAGTGCAGTGAAAAAGGAGCGGTCACTCTTAATCGAGAGAAGTAGATTGGAAGTTTCGGGAACGCGAAGAAGTGCAGCCCAGGATGTGGGTTCTTGCGCGCAGGTCTAGGTGACACACGGTGAAGTATCGCCGCCGGGATTGACCCCGGAGGCGGGTCGAACCCGTGGGAGGAGAGATGCCAGGTTTCGACAATGACATATGAAACTTTTAGTGGAATATCACCGAGAGCTGCCTCGCTTCTGCCTTTTCAACGGTGTGTCAGGGAGACGATCATCCCGAAACCTGGGCGTCGCACATGCAGGAGGGTGAAATGAACCCCAGCCACAGCGTCAGCGTCGTCAGGCTCAATGTCAGAAGCTCGAGATGCGCAGCGCAGAGCTGCCGCTGCCGTAGTACCCAGGTGGTTGAGAAAATTCTGTCTGAGGGCCGGGGAAGCTTGATCCATCATCCCATGCTAGTCAGAGTCAGCTGGGCCGGGGCCTCCACGGCTGCACGACATCGTGCGGGCGGCAAAGTCTAAACATGCAGAAAGTTGCCATAACGCCGCTGGCTCAATTTAATATACCGTCGGCCGACGAAACCTGCCAGCAACCAAGTTTGTGGTTGGACGTTGATAGACGGAAGACAAGCAGGGGAGGGGGTCATGGTTTCATGGTTGGTCTGGATACAGAGCAGCAGCAGGCGGACTAGTTCTCGTTCAGGCCAGCAGAAACACCAAGCTTCCTGATTCGGACTGGGAGCTCTGGCTTGTCAGGCTTGTCCGGGAATGTCAGATCTTGGGCGTGTTGGATTCGTTCGGGCGGGTTAGTTCCCGGCGGAGAAGCTTGTCCAATTGCCACCTGGGCAGTGGTCGAGGTTCGCCCGTGCGGCGGCCTGCCCCGGCGTGTTCGTCGAGGGCCGGTGGCTGGCCCCGGCTCCCAGACCCGCAGGTGAGGTGTGGATGTACGCTTAGCCGCGGTTGCTGCACCGACCCTTGGTCGCAAGATGCGGTGATATAGACGGGTGTATGGATGTACAGGCAACTGAGGCGCTACGAAAGCGACGGTGACACGCTGGGGGACCAGCCGGCTCGTGACACCTACCGCATCCTTGGGTGCTTGCAGTTTGAGGATGATTTTGGGCGGGCCGATAGCGACGTTGATGCTTCCACCTGTGTTTCCTGCAAGTCACTTTTTGACGCAGGTTCGCAGCTGAGGCGAGGCGCAGGCAATGGCGAATCGTATCTTGGGGAGCGTCCGGGGGCGGACAATCTGAACTTGCCAGGCCCAAGGTGCGTCAGAAGGCATGTGTGACTGGGTAATAGTTTGTCTGGCAGGCTTGGCCGGGTCAGGCAGGTAACGGTGCGCGGGAGGCTGGCCGGCCGATGCTCGATCCCCAGGCCCCAACAGAACGAGGCGCCGTTGTGGCAGCAGTCCCGCGGGCAACGTCCCCGCGAGATCATCCCGTCGCGGCGAGGTTGGAGGCGGAGGTTTGACACGGTTGCGAGGCAGCAAGTGCATGAAGAGCAGGCGAGATCGCTCAAATCGCATCTCGTGACGTGGGTTGTACTGTGGGTAGTTCGTCTGGTCCGTCTAATCCATCCGGCCTCCTGGCTTCGCGTTGGGGATTCTTCCTCGGCGGCATTGTCCTCGTTGTGCACGCACGAGACAAGAAGCATTGGCAGATGCAGATGCAGGTGCAGGTGCAGGTGCAAGATGCAAGATGCGGAGGTACACGGTAGGCCTGAGTACCGTCCGTGTCAGCCTGTGTGGGTGCCACGGGGTGGTAGCTGGCGCTCTGGCGCTCTGGCGCTCTGCTTCTTCGTCCCTGCGCAGGTTCTGGAAGGCCAGACCCCGAGTTTCCAGACGTTCGATTTGAGAGAGGGGGGTGGGTTTGACGATCAGCTGTGACCCCTGCCTGCCCTGCCCTATCCTGCCCTATCCTGCCCTGCTGCCCGCCCGGTCCCCACGCGCTGGATGGCTGGCCTGGTTGGACGGTTGGGCAATTGGCAATCGGCTGGCTGGCTGGGGTGGACGGACTGCATGGAAGGGTGGGCGAGTGGATGGATGGAAGGCTCAACGTCGGGTCAGGAATGGAGCCCAGCCCAGAGCACCCGCTGTTTCTCACCTCATCAGGCAAAACGCGGATTGGGATTGGAAACGCGCGTGGGTGAAGACGAAAAGACGGGCACGGCACATGTATGTACGTATGTACCTACCTACCTTGCTACCTACCTCGGTAGGTAGGTAGGTAGGTAGGTACTCGGGTACTGTGGCACTCTGCTCGTGCTTGCGCCGTTGCAGCCCGTCAGCTTTGCCCACCAGAGCCAGTGTGTGCCGGCCAGTACCTTGCAGGGTCAGGTCGCGGAGCGGTGAGCCCAAGTACCCTTCCTCCTTCCTGCCCCAAGCTCCACAGGTGGGCACTCGCGCATGCTAGATATAGCACTAGCAGCCTTTTCAGAGTTCTGCTCGGGGCTTTTGACCACCAGTGAACGAGGCCGGGGTGGAGAGCCGACTCGACTTGGCCCAGTGCTCCTCTGTGGTATCCTCTCCTGCATGTGCCCATGGCCCATGTGGTACGTGCCTTACCCCCCCTCCACCATCCTGGCGGCTTGCTTCCTTGGGCCCCCCTAATAACCTCGAGCGGGCCTGCTCTAAATTGTCCAGCTCCTTTTCGACGACCTAATCTCAAGCCCGCCCTCTTCCAATTGCCTGCCATGCACTCGACGACGACACGAGGCCACTAAGTCCACCAAGTCCCCCAGAGCAAGATCCATTGCCAGAGGGCCCTCCTACGACATCCGATCCCTCGCCGTCCGCCCTCGCCCTCGACCTCATCCTCACCCTCATCCTCACCCTCACCCTGGCCCGCGACTCCCAGCCCCATTTATCTCCATCTGCCTAGCATCACAACGACGCCCGCCTAGCCCGTCATCCCGCCCTTTCAGACACCCTGCGATTCCTGCTTCAGCCTGCCACCTGCACACGTGCTCCCCGGGCCAAGACCGCGCCGGCCCTCCTCTTTTGACCACCACAGCGGGAACGCGCCGTCCGCCACAGCTGCGGCGACAGCCCCGGGGCAATCGGCGACAGCTGCGAAGGCCGCAGAGACTGCGACGACCAAGCTCGAAAGGCATGATACCCACCAGCCCTGCAGTGCCCACCTCCATCCAGCCTCTGACCGGGG
>JUJX01000246.1:11503-59994 GCA_000800745.1 Diaporthe longicolla | reverse complement strand
CCGCCAGCCATAAAGAACACACATCACACGCATCCACCCCCAGCTCCTGCCGGCGCATCCCCGTGGGGCCCAGTCCAGCCCAGCAATTCCTTTTCGGGTAACCCGCCGCCTCAAACGCGCCCCCCGGGATCAAGCTCTTCACTTTTCGGGAGGCGGCAGGAAGGCCGTCCCTGCTGGAAGACAAAGAGGGGCCGCTCCGACGGGCCTTGACCTGGACCAACACTTAACCTTCAGAGCCCCATGTGAGAAGCTATGCGGTGTGTCTAAGTCCTGCCCCTTCCAGAGCCCGCTCCCCTCTGCCAGCTTCCGGCTTCCAGCTTCCAGCTTCCACGCCCCAGGTCTCCTCGCCCAGGACAATCTCGGGGCAGCCTCGCTGGCCGGTCCGGTCCACTTCCGCCGTACCGAACACCACCCGTCCTTCCGCTCCCCGCCCGCCGTTGTGGACCAGATGCTGACGACTTTGTCTTTGCATGCTCAGATGGCACAGGTGATGGATAGCCCGCATAGATCGCTACTTGGGGACGGACATGGCAAGGACGATCCAGTGGCCCCGCGCACCGTTCCCATCCTTACGCCGACCATTCAGATGTCGGCCCCGGACAGCGAGCCCATGGACATCACAACTCCTACCAACTCATCTGCGCCTGCCTCTACCACAAAGAGTCCCGATCGGGAGAGGGATCGAGACACCAATGGCACCCCCTCCCGCCCAGAAGCCCAAGGGGCAAGCAGCTCCATGACAATGCCTGCGCCCACCGCGGCGGCGGCGGCGGTCCATGGCCCAAAGATTGTTCAGACAGCTTTTATACATAAGCTATACAAGTGCGCCGCCCCACGGCTGTCTTCTGGTACCCGCCTCTGTCGATGCTGACCTCATCTGCAGTATGCTCGAGGACAGCAACATATCCCACCTCATATCTTGGTCAAACACTGAGGAGAGCTTTGTCATGTCGCCGACCTCGGAATTCTCCAAGGTGCTCGCGTATGTGTGCCTCTGATGCTTCTCGTCATTAGGGCCCACGCCACTGACATGAAGCTTGCCAGACAATACTTCAAACACACCAACATCTCCTCGTTCGTCCGTCAGCTCAACATGTATGGTTTTCACAAGGGTAGGTTATCTCTTGAGATAAGAGGCGCTACAGCTTATTAATCGGACAACAGTGAGCGACGTGTTCCACAACGGCAGTCCCGAGCACCCCTTGTGGGAGTTCAGGCACGGAAACAACAGCTTTAAGAGGGGTGATTTGATCGGCCTGCGGGAAATCAAGCGGCGCGCTTCTCGTCACGCCCTTGTCACTCAACAAAAGGCACCGCAATCACAGCCAGGGACGCCCGCCGAACCGATGCAGCCCATACAAGATGGTGGCGGTGATCCCAGGCTCTTCGCAATCGAGCGCAGTGTACAGGACCTCTACGCACGGCTCGATCGATCCGAGTCCAACGCACATTACATGCAGGTCAAACACCAGGCACTTCTCGATTCTGTCAACCGACTCTTGTCCTTCAATCAAGAACAATCACGGATTCTGATGACCCTGGTGTCACCGGAAAACCCCATCCACAGGGACGGTAAGCTTACACAACCGCTGTTGAGCCCCGAGAGACGCGGCTGACATGACCGAAGCCCTCGCATTGCGTGGGGATATTCAGCGCCAGGCTGAGATCATTCGTGGCCTGGAAGATCCTCACGAAGGGCCGTACTCGACCAGCCGTGCATACCTCGGCAATGTGGAGAACGCGCCGGTTTCGCCCCGGCAGTTACCACAGGACGACCAGCGAAGGTCGAGCCTTGCTCCACCAAGCCAGACTCGTGCGCCGTACGACTACAGGCCGTCAATCCCATCCAATCTTTCAATCTCCACACGTCGCCCGTATGGCTCCATTGGCGGCAGCACCATGAATCAGGTTTCCACCCCGCCGGCGCAATCTCCATCTACCCTACGTCCACAGGCCCCGCCGCCCCCTCCCGCAGCGCCTCACCCACTCGCCGCTGTAGAGCATCCGGGCAGTCTCGCTCGACGACATACCTCAGCAGATATACGCGCTCACGGATGGCTGCCCAACCAGCCCCCTTTCTCCTCGGGACCACCCTCCAGCCATCTCCCGTCTTCGCCTAGCCACCTCGGCCCGCCCGATGAACGTCGTGAGTCCCTCTCACAATACCCTTTCCCAGCGAGTCAACAGTCCCTTTCCCGACCATCCAGCCCGCCGCCACCACAGCCCAACTTTTCGAATGGAGACGGGTTTGAGAAGCTGAGGAATTGGGAGTGGGGCTCAGCGACACAGAGCCGAAGGAGTATCTTCCAGGACAGCTCAGCTCCACCAACTCGGCGCGGAAGCATGGCCCATATCCTGAACAATGATGACGGGGATGACCCTCGAGGAGATGATGACCGCAAGAGAAAGCGACTGGCCTGAAATTTATCGACGGAAGCGCCATTGATGACAAGTTGCCCAACAGGGTGACTAATGCTATGCTCAGATTTGTGACGGCGATGCAGGAGAGTATCCCTGCGCACAAGTCTTGTCCATCTTGGGATATTCGATCATCTTAATCCTCTTTTGGTATACTGATTATCGGGTGCTGGATGCCTTATCCCGTCTTGCGTGTTCGGGCTGGGTGGATAGCATGCTTTTTGGGGTGTTTGGTCTACTTGCGTTTTATCATAAAAAGCAACGACATATCTGGATAATTGGGGACGGTATCTTTGTTGGGGCGTTTGCCCCCGGCTGCATCAGTAACTGTACTTAATGATTGCGAAGCCGGGAGAGGGTTCTGGGCGCACGATGATACGGGCGGGCCCAAGACAGACAGCACTGTCTCGTGTTTAGGGCCGCCCGATCGCTTCGTGTTGCGTCTGCAACAGGGGAAAAGCAAATCTTACTAGTAATCGTATTGTGTGATAGTAGTAGCAGTATTGGTGGCGGTGATGGTGATGGTGGTATTGTCGGTGGTACTACTGGTACGGTGTAGAGTAGCATCTGTGTTGGGAAACAGAGATGGACTATTTTAAATTGTTTTGGATGGTTTTCATGTTATACGAAGTGTGTACGATGAAGGAGACTCGATTGGCGTAGAGGGCCCCTTGCGCTGGATTGCTGAACCCCCATCCTCCAACCCACTCAAGGGATGTCCATCCTCCTCGTTCGTACATAGTACCGTGACAATCCCATCTCAGGCCGTAATTCAACGTCAGGACACAAATTGTTTACTCCCTCATCCCCCACCCGATTTTTAAAAAAAGAAAAAAAAAACCCCCCCAAAAAATCGGGCTTGGGATGTAGGCCATTCCAGTGTCCCTTCACTACTTCTATGAAGAGTGCTCTGGAGACAAGCAGTTTTGTGCAATCTCAGAGCTCTCGACCCGTCGATGTCAAGGCAACAGGGCCGGTCTCAAGAGCATTCATTCATGTATGCAATGCCTCGACGATGGTCCCCTAGCCAACATAGTAGTAATTATCTCTCGTCTAGCCCATACGCCTGGCCGATTCTCCAACATGTAGACACTTCATAACCCATGATGAACGACTCTGTCAAGCAACTCTTGCCTTCGGCGGGAGCGCAGCCAGTGTCTAGGTTCCTGCCTCCTTTCCGAGGTGGCTCACTGGCAGATAGCTGGGCGTTCTGCCTGGACCTTGGGTATGTGCACGGTATGCAGGCCGTTTTCACAGCTTCTCCGGAATGCCCACTCGCATTGAACATTGCTATAATCCTATCCTCGGGGACCAAGTGATAAAAAGTACTCCTAGAAACAGGCAGAAGGACGCATTAGAGAAAGAAAAAGAAGAAAAAAGTCACAACAGACAAAACGACAAAAAAACTCCAGCTGTGGTGTATGTATTATGTGTGATGATTCGCCTTTCGTAGCGGACCTCTTCTTTCATGCACCAGTCTGCCCAAGGATGACATGACATAACAGTACGTCTGAGGAGCTACCTGGTTGCCCGTCCATCATGACGCCTTGTGCCGCGTGCACAGGGTCCCCGGGCGGTAGAAGAGAGCCCCAGGTGCCCAGTCACCACTTCAATCTATGCGCAGAAAAGCAAGCGGGAAAACCACGAAACGGGGCAAAGTCGCAATCCGGATCCCAAAATGACCGCCAAACCAGCACTCCTGACTACCCTGCACGTCTCGCGTAAATCCCACATCTCGTGACGGTCGTGAGTATTTGGACTCCCAAAAGAACTTTGGCGATGATCGCGGTACTTATACAAAGCTGTCGAGACGTGGACCGCGGGGGCTTAGCAGCAGCTGTTGCTGGAGCCAGGCGAAACGCCGTGGCCGGGGCCGACCTGGACGTTTGGCTTTGTGTTGTTGGTAGCTGTGGTTCCCATGCGCTCCTTGATTTGCCGGGCCATGGTTAGGAAAGCCTGCTCGACGTTGCTGGCGTTCTTGGCCGAGGTCTCGAGGAAGGGGATACCCAGGCTGTCAGCGAACTCCTATTTAGTAGTTAGTAAAGTGGGTCTCCGGGGGGGGTCGATTAGATAGCAGCGCCAGCATGTGATGATGTGTGCTCATCACAGGATCAGGAGCAGCCTGACCGGACCGACCATGGAATCGTACCTTGGCAACTGTGTAATCCACGACCTTCTTGTCAGCCATATCGCTCTTGTTTCCGACCAGGAGCTTGTTGACGCCCTCGGTAGCGTATCTGTCGATCTCCTGCAGCCATTGCTTCACGTTGTTGAACGAATCCATATCGGTGACATCGTAAACGACGCAGATGCCGTGGGCACCCCGGTAGTAAGACGAGGTGATGGTTCGGAAACGCTCTTGACCTGCGGTGTCCCACTGTGCGGCGGTGAGTGCTTGTTAGCTGCTGTTTCTTGGGATCTCGGCCGTGGAGGCTGTCTGGGATGGGCCTGGGCTGGCTCACAATCTGCAGCTTCACTGTCTTGCCGTCGAGCTCGATCGTCCGGATTTTCTGCCGAGAAGTTAGCAGGGGGGGAGTTTGGATGTGGCGATGACCACCAGAGCGTACAAAGTCAACACCGATTGTAGAGATATAAGACTCGGTGTAAGTGTCGTCGGCGAATCGCAGGAGCAAGCAGGACTTTCCAACACCGGAGTCTCCGATGAGGAGCAGTTTGAAGAGGTAATCGTATCTAGTTCATGTCAATATAGAGATGTCCGTGATGGCTCAGTCGGCCCCGCGGAATACATGTTGAGGTCGCAGGGCAAGATGGCGGGGTGGAGAGGCTCTGCGAGTCGGTCAGCACACGAGGACGTCGGCGCGGCAGGGAGAGAGGGCATACCACTCGGGATTCATGGTGACTTGTTTTGGGAGCGCGAGGAATATGCGGTTTCTGGAGTGTGCACTGAGGCAGGTGTTGAGCAGTGAGGTCTGTGGCGATAAGGGGATGGCGGAAGGTTGATGGGTTGATGGACGAGGACGGACGGCAGAGTGGCAGACAGGACAGGCTGCATCAGGAACCGCAGGTTGGTTGACTGGCTGGCTGTCTGGAGGCTGCTCCAGACCGGAACACCCTGGGGCACGGGCCACAAATCCCGCTTTTCCACGTGATGATGCAAGGCTACGTACCGATGATCCGCCTAGTCCACCAGGGCGGCCAGGCAGAGTACATACAGCAAGTACATACATGGACGAGGAGGGTGCCCCCGGCTTGCACTGCTCACGCATCCTGCTTGGCAGTTGTGTTTCCTCGCATTTTCGAGATTGTAGTCATCCACACGCACACGCACTCACTCGCACGCACTCACTCGCACACACTCACTCACACACACAAGCCCCGGCTCAGGCGCTGCCATTCGCATGTCCTACAAGAGGCAACCAAATGCTCTTTAACGTTGCGCGTGCGGGCTCGATTCGCACGCAGGCCTACGAACAAGACAAATCAAGGCGTGCTTGCCGCATCGTACCTCAGGCTGAGTCAAGGGCCAACAGCTGATGCTCCCGCGTGTCTCACTCACACCTCACCCTGGGGCTCTTCCTGACAACTAACTGGACACTTGATAGATGTTGCCATCCCACGTGGGGGCCAGCCTTCCACCGGACTTCGCGGACGGTTCACGTGAATGGCGTTGGCTGGGGTGCGACTTTGGCATGCCAGTACTGGGACAAGTAAGAGTTCCAACACCTTTATTAGTCCCAGATATATAGGTAGCAAGCGGCTATGACCAGATGTATCTCATTCAGCCGGGGCTGCCAGGCTCGTATTCGCTCGACCTCGGTCATGGTAGAGCCGCCTTGGAAGTGGTTGGGGCTGAACGTGCAAGATGCCAACTCTTCTGCTCCATTCACGACACAACTATTATATTATGGACAGGACACACTTTCTGTGCTGCTCATCAAGTCTGTGGCATGAGGTTTTCTGCACAGTCATTTCTTGAATCATATGGATAGCAATTTCTAGGCACGAAAACATGGTCATCTCACACCTCACTCTCGATGAAGTGCTTCCTCTTGTTCTCATCTTGTTTTCTTTTCTGATTTCCCCCTGAAAAATAACAAGTCTGTGGAGTCTTTAATCATGGCCTGGTGACACGACCCATGATGGTTCGACTCCTCACAGACCATCAGTGACAAGTCTCTGGGTCTTGTCAAGACAAGCCCGCCATCCACACCTCGATACGGTTGGTGATTGATACGGCCCATGTTTCTTTATTAAGAGCCTGGGGTTCCCATCGACCTGGGCAGTTAGTGGAGATGCGGGGCACTACAGGGTGGCCATGTCCGCATTGGGGCCTGTCAGAAGAGCCGGATTTGCAGACGGAGGGTTGTAGTGTCCGGCCCGTTGGGCTTTTGAGCTCGCTTAGACATGGGTGCATGTCTTCCCCAAGCCGCGAGCTGCACATTGATTGGCATTGTCGCATCCAACCAGATATTCCATCTGCATCATCGTCCGAATTCCTCCAAGCCCGCCAAAAGTTTCCACTCTCCTTCGCCTACATTCGCACCATTTCGCACCAGGGCCTGACACCATCACCTCTCTCCTCCGACCGCAGCCAGGCCACTGACTGGGCTTGATCCCTCACGTACTTGCCACTACTTGGGCTGCCGCCCTTTAATTCATGCAGTAGCAAAAGTACCAAATGTCTGCTCCCCGCCTCTCGAGGACCGCCTCAGCCCATCACAAAAATGTCGTGACAAGGGCCGCCGCGCGCCGGTCAAGATCTTTCCTCGCAGGCTTCCTCCCCGCTGCCGCCCACGCAACATCACTGCCAGCTCCAGTACCATCTTCGAGCACCTCAAAATCCCTTACCACCCTCCAAGAAGCCAATACTCGGAACCTGCCAGAAGTATGGTTCAGCCCGACTTTCCCCTATGCGAACACCATGCCACCTCTGGGCCAGGGGCCCAACAAACCCCCAGATGATCGCAAGGCGAAGCTAGGCAAAAGTGAGTGCAGAACCTTCCCAGACTTGTGCGAAACGCGACACAAAGCCACGCGCCTACATTTGCTGACCCAGGCCTCCCAGCTCTGCGTATCCTCCAGGAACGCCTCCCAACCCTGCTCCAGTCCCCCCTCCCGCAAGAGATCCTCGCGCCCAACATCTCGCTGCACCTCTTCCCATCGACCCACCCGCACCTCCCAACTGTCTCTGGCCGCATGGCCTATATTGCCGCCTTGTGGACGGCACCCGTGGCGTGGAACCGCCTCCCCATCATCGGCGACGTCGAGCTCGAGATAATGTCAGAGCGCATGGTCAAGCAGCCCGGGACAAGGCAGGGCGCCGTCAGCGAGAAGCTGGTGGTGAGGTGGAGGACGACAGGAAAGGGCATCGGGTGGAGGCTGCCCTTCCGGGACATGCTACGGCTGGGCGGCGAGCAGGCGGTCAAGGAATTCTGGGGCCTGTTCATCTTCGAGTTCGACAGCGAGGGCAGGGTGCTCAGCCATACGATCGAGCACGTCCAGTCCGGAGGTGGCTGGGACCGGGGCATCGGAGCGAAATTTGTCGGTCTGACTGACTGGCTCCTTGGGGGCATGAGGGGCAGAGAGGGGTGTCCCGCCTTTGAGATACATGACGAACAGCCTGCGCGACGGCGCAGATGACAGGAGCAATGCTCGGGAAGCCGGCGTCCGGGGTACGGGCCCGGAGAGCTCTTTGCGTGTATGATTGATACTCCTCCCCCATGCCACTCATACCTCTCACATTGTACAAACCTTGTGAAGAAGTTAGACTAAATGTGATATCCCTACGCCGTCACATCCCTCAACATCCATTACGCCCTGCGGCAACTGTGAAAAAAGGGCAAAACAAAACCAGGTATATGCACCACCTATCATACGCTCCCACCTATGCCTCAGATAGCAACGCGAAGACCAGGCCGACCAGCCGCTCTATGCAACGCCGAACACCTTTTAAACATGCTCGGCAACAAAGTCGGCGAGGGTGTCCTCCCTCACCATTAGAATCTGCCTATCCCTCATCCTGCTGGTTACAATACTGGTGCCGTTAATCCACGCCCACCAGATTTTCTGCACGACATTGTCGGTGGAACTCGGCAGGCAGCCAATCATGGTGTGCCTCTGGAGGTCCTCGTCGGTGCTGGTGATCAGCAGCCGCCGGGCACCGGTGAAGGAGTCGAGCACGTGGAACAGGCAGCCGAAGATCTGCTCGCTCTCAATCTCACCGAAGCGCAACTCCTCAAAGGCACAGGCGACGTGCCTGACGCGGCGGGCGTCGGCGCGGTCGAGGAAGTAGACCATGGGCGCGTTGATGTTGCTGGTGTCGTAGGGCTCCAGCTCTCCCAGCAGCAGCAGCGTGTCGCGCGAGAAGTCGAACCACACTCGCGCCGGAGCGGACCGGGGGCGAGCCAGCATGGCCGGGACGCGCCACGCAAAGGCCCGCTCGTAGCGGCGGAGGGCAACGGCACGCGCCTCATGGCAGACGCGCAGCAAGACGGGCGTGGCGGGCAGGCTGGGGCGGCGGGCCAGCTGTGCGCGCTTGTCGGCGGCATTTTCCTCGTCCAGGCAGGCGGCAATGACAACGCGGGGCTGCAAGAGTTGCTCCCAGATCTTGAGCCGCAGCTCGACGGGCAGGTCGCCGAAGCATGTGAATGTGGCTGGGGAGGCGGCCGCGGCAGCAGGCCGCGGGTGTTGGTGGTGGTCGTAGTGGCCGTCGCTGCAGACCTGGAACTCGAGCCAGAATGATCTTTCTGGTTCCTGGTCTCTGGCTCTGCAGCCGCGCAAAGACACTGACATAATAAGCACAGGAACGAGCGGTATGGGGAGGGGGGAAATGGCGGGAGAATAAGGCCTTGTTCGGGGGGTGGAACGAGCGATTCACAGGGAACTGTGGCTGATATCTAGGACCTAGGAAATCCGGGGGTGGCGTTCGCAGGACCAACCTTGGGCTGCCGGGTTGCTTTGGGGAAAAGAGAGACGTCACGCATTCGGGAGCCCGGGCGCGATGCAACCATGCAGATCTCGTGCCCCCACTTAAAATGCCTATCCGGGCTTGCCCGTCCATGCTTAGATGAACTGGATAAATAGTCCAAACGGGGCCGCCCCTGGTCATAATTCAACATACTGAGGTTGTCCAAGGTTTTCCAGTCTGCCAGTCGATGCATCGTCCTCGTGGTCATCTGGACACTGGTCTTGTCTTTATCATAGAAGTCGTTGCAGCTCTTCCCAGTCCTGCCTGAGTAGCCGACACTCTGATAGCAAGTCCCAAGAAGGCTCGCACGTCTTTTCTAGAGGCCATCGACATATCGTTCCCTTGCCCTCGCGGATTAAGCACTAGATCAGAGTGGATCCGGAGCAAAGTTTCCTAGCGGCTTGTGTGTGTTTGGGGCAGGCGAACCCATTTCTACGAGCTGCGGTGCCGCATCATGTCATTGATTGGTACCCACCTCTATTTGCCGTGGCGCCGAAACACCTGGACCAACGTGACCATGGGTGTGTGGGCGTCAACCTGCCTCACATGAAGGGCGATCTGCGCTGCAACACCTGGGCTTGGCATATGAGCGGCTCGCCACGTTCTGACGCGCATTTGTGCAATGAGAGACAGCTGGACTCGTCTGCGTTTAAATGGCAACCCTCAGTATTTGTTGCATCAATTATACACTCGCAGTCCCAGGATGCAATGACCTCGATGTCTTGTGCAAATATTTTAACCGAGATTGGAAGTAAGGACAAGGACAACTGGTGCTTGAAACAACAGCATTTGAATGCGGACAAGACATCCCGCCACAATGACCACCCAGCAGCAGAACCTAAAAGTGAGCATGGGATTTGACCGGGGGGGGGGAACAACATACTAAAATGTCGAGTCTTGTAGTTGCGCGAGGTTCTGTCTTTCAATATATTCTACGCCAGCAACCCACCCGAACTCAGTCTAATGCCTCGCACAAATAAAACCCCCAGGTACTTTCCACATAGTAAGCCGTCTGAAATGATCATTCAAGACGCCAACCAGAGCCACGAGGGACCATCCATAAACACCAAGCATGTAGCTTGTAAAGACCTTCAGGTATGCGAAAACCACGGGCGCGAATACTATCAGCGTGAGCCTGATCGATGTCACACATGCAGGACTCGCAACGGCAAGGCTTTGTCCTCACATGCCTGAGCACGATCCAATCAGCTGCTCCCATCGTTTACGAACATCCACAATGCCAACACCGATCTGCGAGCCTAGACTTGAATCCCTCTTCTGAAGCGAGTCGTCGGTCGCGCCCTTCGTGCTTCGGGAACAGGATCATGGCAGAGAAGATGGAGTAATTGTCAGCCATCGGAGAAGGCGTCATATCATAAAAGGTGTTTCTTGCAGCAATGTCCATTTCATTACCCGGCCACGACCTCCCAAAGTCTTTTCCAATTGAGGAAGTGATAAAAAGCTTCCGAGAGAGGAACAGCAGCGTAGAGACATTCCCCCACAGTGCGACGGAGCAGCCGCTCCAGACCAGAATAACAGGCCAACGTCTTGCGTTTGGAAGCAACGAATCATGGAGATGTCCTCTGATCACAAGCAATATCAAAGCTAGCATCGCTCATACACCCCAAAGCTTTGTATGATCTGTGATAGCAGCATTTTTCGATCGGCTCTTCTCAACAAATATCCAGCGTACAGGTCCTGATTGGACCTGGCGCTACTTTCCCTCCTACGGCTTCATCAAGCGTCAAACGAATTCCGAGTGTTAGCAGAAATATTATCAAAAAACAAATAACATGACAACGAATAGGCATCATGAAATTTTGTGGGTAGATTCCACCCGCATCACTCCAACAACCACCGGTACCATTTAAACAATATAGGTCCGCCTGTTCTATGAAATACTCGTATCCATTGTATCATATTTATCATGACATGACGGTAGCAAAGCTATACTTCAAAAGAGGGATAACGAGTAAGAAGGTGGTAAGTCTTGTCTGGACGATCTGCTTATAGAGCTACCTAGGTTGGCAGATGCTGCGGCGGCATGACGGACACGAGCAAGGCTCATCCGCACATTACTGAGCAAGCATCCATATAGTGACTGATATCCACGAACTTTGGACTCCTCAGCGTGACAGTCATTTCCGCACGCCTCCAACAATTTTCCTTATGAAGTCTCTTTCGACCCCTACCAGTGAGAACCCGAATTGCAACGAGCTCACCAACGGACAATTTGTGTGCCAGTATTGGCGCCCCTCGGGCAAACAACGTGGGTTGCGACGGATGAGCTTGCTTGTCTGGACTTGTAGGGTTCAAGCGTGTCTCGGGCTTGCAAAGCAAACATCATCTTGCAATTAAGCACAAAACTGGCCCTTAAGGCAGTGTGCGTCTTTCTCACTGGACCTGGCTGCTCCGGACCTAGACAAGCCAGAGGGCAGGTACCGAAGGTTCCAGTGTTCGCCGTTGAATTAACCGCATCCTGGCACACAGAGACGCGGACCCAGCAACGAGTGGCATCTCTACCCCGGTGGCGCTTGTTACGAGTATGTCGTCGACGTAGGTGCCACCTGTAGGGGTTTGGGGGGGGGGCAAGAGGGCTTGCAGTGCCTGGATCGATTTGTCGGTGGCTAGGGCCCGGACATGTTGTCCGAACGCCCGGAGCCGGGTGTGGGGCCGAGTGCGCGGGGAGGTCGGAGATTTCACGGAGGTTGTGGTGAGGATTCGGCGGGGTGCGGGGCGGGGATGCCCAACCGCCATATCTACATGTTGCATAGGACAAGTATAGGTGGGCCGTGAGAAGCCTGCTACGGGCGACAGGCATGCAGGCTGGCAGACAAGCACAAAAACGTGGGGGTGGGTGGGATCGAGAACAGAGTTTCCGTTCGGCCGGTGGGCCGTGGTGGCTTATTAATGACTGTTGACTGCCTATGCCTACCCAGGCTGCCCAGGCTACCCAGGGCAGCATCTGCCACTGTCACATGCTGATTGTCAGCAGCGGCAGCAATGAACGTACAGTACGGCACGAGGGATTTGGCCAGCCCCACCTGCACTCTAACTGGACGTCGACTACGGGTTGCACGCCCAGGCAAGTCGCGCCTTTGCGCCGGGACTCACCAACCACAGCACTTCCCCTGGCCCGAACATTTCCCATCCCAACTGGCGTGCCAACCACTGCACCAGTGCGTCAGGCCCAAGCCGCCAAATGGCTGAGCCCCGTGGGGTAGACTGCCTCGTGCCTGGGTACCGGGCCACCTGTGGCACTCGGTACCTAGGTACCTTGGGAACCGAGCACGCCTGCACGCCCAGGGGCACTAGCAGACTGGGTAGGTTCCTTCCCGTTCTGGACTGTGACAGCTGCTCCGGTCGGCTGGTTGGTGGACTGCCAGACTGCCTGCCCCCACCAGCGTCATCCGAACCGACCGTTGCAGACCCCATGCCCCTTCACCCCCTTCACCCTAGGTAACCGCGGTTGGATGTTCTGGGTTCTGAGCAGGCCTGGATGGTGAGCAGCGTGGCGAACAAGCAACGTCCTGCAAGAAAGAAGCCTCGCCTGCCACAATAGCTACTACTTAAGCTGTGAGATCTGAGACCCAAGGCCACACAGGAAACACGAGAGAGAGAGAGAGAGAGAGAGAGAGAGAGAGAGAGACAGAGAGAATAGAGAGAGGAGAGCACCTTTGGCTGAGGTGAACCAACCCATGCGTGCTGCTGCTGCTACGACTCTCGTCTAGCTGCCCTCCCGCCTGCCTACCTAGGTTCCTAACACGGTAGGGACTCTAGCCTCCACCCTCCACCCTCCACCCTCCACCCTCAGCCCCCCCACCATCCAGCTACTTACTGCTGACGCGCCTCTTCGTCTGGAGCCCTCTGAAGCCCTCTCAAGCCTTGTTATATCCCGGCGGCTCACCCTCGCCCTGTCCCCCCGAGGTCGTCATAGGACCTCGTCCCAGAACAAACAAAGCTCTGCCCTCACGTACGCACGCTTCCGGGCAGCCTCGCTTGTCCTCGACCTCTTGGCAGTCTGTCCTGATAACGGCCTCCCAAGCCGCTTGCCGCCTGTCGCCTGTCGCCTGTCGCCTGCTGCTCGCTGGGCAAGACCCGGGCCGCACGAACCAAGGTATGTATGACAATTCTTACTCCCTCTATCCCGGGCTCTCGGCAAATTCCCGCGCATATTGACTTCATTCGGCCCTGCGGAACCGTTTCATGCCTCATCTGCGGCCCCGCGGGTCGAGATATACCACCCTACCCACCCCCTCCACGCTTCCTCGCTACCTCGCTACCTCGCTACCTCGCTGCCTCGCTGCCCACCTGATCACCAGCCAAGCCCGTGTACCTGCTCCATCCCACATGTTCAACATCCGCCATGGGACACGCCTCGCCCGCCTTGCGAGCCGCCCACTGGGCATCCCCTCTGCTGCCCTGCCCTGCTGTCTCTTTTGTGTGAGCCCGGCAGGTTATATGGGCCATGCCCCCTCCGTGACACCACGCACCCTTCTTCCTGGCCCTACCTGTGTTCCTGACTATCCTGTCCTGTCCACCATCCCCTACCGCCCTCCGTGCTGTTGCATCTCGAGTGGGAATGCCACCTTATTACCTTCACGACTGCCATTATTTCTTCCGCACGGCCCTGAGAGGCCTGAACATCAGCACCTCCGTCTCTCCTCTGTACCTCTGAGGGCCGCTCCCAGGGCTGACCAAGATGCCTACTCAAGTCCGTATTTTCACCTTGCCCAAGTCTATAGGCGAGACCCTCTCCCCCTCGCTCCCTCACAGCCCGGCTCCTCGCTCTGTGCCTATCAACGGACACGTGCCCAACGGGATCCCCCAGCCCAAGCAGCCCCCCAGTAGTATGGGTGTGAATGAGAACAGGTCCTATCCGGGCGTCACTTTTGCCCAACAGGACAAGCTCCCAAAGCTGCCCATTCCGGAGCTGGCCAGCACGTGCGACAAATACTTGGCCGCCCTCAAGCCCCTGCAGTCACCTCGCGAACACTCGGATACGAAGCAGGCCGTCCAGGAATTCCTGAACAATGAAGGGCCCGAGCTGCAGGAGAAGCTCAAAAGGTATGCCGAGGGGCGGACCAGCTACATCGAGCAGTTCTGTAAGGCTTGTCCCCCGGTCTAATGGGAAACCACCGCCCCCGCTGACAAGTCGCAGGGTATGACTCCTACCTGAACTACGACAACCCAGTCGTGCTCAACCTGAATCCCTTCTTCTTGCTGGAAGATGACCCGACCCCGGCACGAAACAACCAGGTCACTCGCGCGGCCTCGCTGGTGGTCTCAGCCCTCGAGTTCGTGCGGGCTGTTCGCAAGGAAGAGCTTCCGCCTGACACCGTCAAGGGGTCCGCTATGGACATGTATCAGTACTCGAGGCTCTTCGGCACGGCCAGGGTCCCCACCGAGGCTGGCTGCCAGATCGAGCAGGACCCCGAGTCCAAGCACCTTGTCGTCATGTGCCATGGGCAGTTTTACTGGTTTGACGTCCTGGATGACAACTCCGACCTCATCATGACGGAGAAGGATGTGTCGATCAATTTACAGACAATCATCGACGATGCCGCACAGATGCCGATCCAGGACGCCGCAAAGGGTGCGCTGGGCGTGCTCAGTACGGAGAACAGGAAGGTGTGGTCCGGGCTTCGGGACGTCTTGACCAGAGAAGAAGGGTCGAACAATGCCGACTGTCTCGGCATAGTGGACTCTGCGCTGTTCATCGTCTGTCTCGACTACACAGAGCCTGCCACGGCTTCCGCCCTGTGCCAGAACATGCTCTGCGGGACTAGTGAGATCGAGAAGGGCGTGCAGATCGGCACATGCACCAACCGCTGGTACGACAAGCTCCAAATCATCGTCTGCAAGAACGGCAGCGCAGGCATCAATTTTGAGCACACCGGCGTTGACGGCCACACGGTCCTGAGGTTCGCCAGTGATGTATATACCGATACAATCCTGCGGTTTGCCAGGACAATCAACGGACAAGCTCCGACCCTGTGGGCATCAACAAGCCCTGATCCTTCCAAGCGGGACCCCGACAGTTTCGGCGACGTGAACACAACGCCACACAAGCTGGAGTGGGACATGATCCCCGAGCTCAAAATCGCCGTGCGCTTCGCCGAGACCAGGCTCGCCGACCTCATCGAGCAGAACGAGTTCCAGTGTCTCGATTTCCAAGGATTCGGCAAGAACTTCATCACGTCAATGGGTTTCTCGCCCGATGCATTCATCCAGATGGCCTTCCAGGCCGCGTACTACGGCCTGTACGGCCGTATCGAGTGCACCTACGAGCCAGCTATGACCAAGATGTTCTTGCACGGCCGCACGGAGGCAGTGAGGACCGTCTCGGATGAGTCTGTCAATTTCGTACAGACATTCTGGGCGGACAACCCGGCAGAGCAGAAGGTAGAGGCGCTCAAGAAGGCCTGTCAGATCCACGTGAACACCACCAAGGAGTGTGCCAAGGGCCAGGGCTGTGACAGGCACCTCTATGCGCTCTTCTGCCTCTGGCAACGCCTCATGGACGAGACGGCAGCCAGCGGGAGCACAGGCAGCAGTGGATACACATCGCCCGTCGACGGCGCAAGCAGCCCCGAGCCCGGGGTCGCTAGCCCAACCAGGGGCTCTGCCGTGTCGGGCGACAGCGAGCACACGACGCAGAACATGGTGACGCGAGCGCGGGGCGACAGCACCAATTCGCGCGGGGGCTCACAGCAGCAGCTGCCCCTCATCTTTGCGGACTCGGGCTGGGACAAGCTCAACAATACCATCCTGTCGACGTCCAACTGCGGCAACCCGTCCCTCAGACAGTTCGGATTCGGCCCCGTCAGTGGCGACGGCTTCGGCATCGGTTACATCATCAAGGACGACGGAATCGCCATCTGCGTCAGTAGCAAGCATCGGCAGACCAAGCGCTTCATAGACACTCTCGAGAGCTACCTCCTCGAGATCCGCCGCATCCTTCGCATTACCAGCCGCCACCCCTCGGCGCCGAAGCAGACCCGCGCCAGGGAGATCGACCGGTCCACCCACCACCACCGCAAGCCCACGTTCAACAGGCTCAAGAGCAGGGGCCGTCTCATCACCGGCCCGACCGCTGAGACTATCCGCAGCCAGAAGCTGGGCAGCGCCGCTGGCACGCAAAGCCCCACCGACGAGAGCGTCACGCTTAGCGAGGACGACGAGCTGGGCGGATGTAAGTACCCACCACCGATTCCGACACGTGATATGCTGTTCCTGGTTGCTTAGAATACTGACGTCTCCCCGTATACATTAGATGGCTTCTTTGATGCCGGCATGCTTTTGCAGGCTCTAAAGGCGCGCGGCGAGGTCGACGGCGGCGAGACCAAGGCTTCTGAGCGGGCTGCTGTGCAGGCAAGAAGACGGGACGTGGGCAAGAGATTGCGCTTGATTGATTACTGAGATCTTGATACATATATATGTGTACGGAATGTACGGCATCGAGCGTGGCATTTTTCTAGGGAATCTCAAGCGCGAAGTTGGAGGTGAGCACAACTGTGCAGGGCAGGAGGGAAGGCTTTTATCGCGTGATCGAATGTTCGGGTATACCCACGTACTGCAATAGTCCATGACATATCTACAAGATCATCCTCTTGTGCTCATACGCATGACCCTGTTGTTGTTCCCCACGAGACGCAGGCTTCGTGGCCAGCCGCCGTACACACCTAGGTAGCATTGTAAACTCAAGAGGCGAGCTGGCGCGAGAGGTGGAAGCCAATGAGCACTCCGGTCGTGGCCATGAGTGCAGGCAATGCGGAGCAAGTGGACCGCAAGGACAGACGACCGGGGAGAGGCCCTGCCTCGAACCATGCACCATATCAACTAACTCGCTTGCCGGTATGATCTGTAACCGCATTCCCAGTACACACATCCTTCTCGGCGCCATCTGTCCCACTGCTACCCTCGCGCAGCCGCAGGCGTCCCGTCCAGGGCCCACAGCGGCTTCTGGATCCTTAGAATGCACATGGCCGCCCCTTTCCAGCCCAGCTGTTTCTTCTTCCAGCCCGGGCGGTACGCAGCTCCTCTGGCGGTCATTGGCGGGGCTACTTCGGCCGTGTCGTCGTCACTTGAAGTCTCTCCTTGGTCGTGCTCGCTGTCTGTACGCCGGTCTTCCCGGTCCGGCACTGGGGGCCCGGCTGACATGTTCTGGAAATCAGCAGTCGGGGTCCCGATGTCGATGACAACGTCACCACCTGCGCTGTAGGTGACTGTCTCCGGCTGGTGGCTTCTGTCGTACATGGCGATATCAAACGCAGGCGTCGTCTTCAGTCTTCCCTTCTCGGTCTCCTGCATCTCATCCGCGCCGCCTGACTCTGTGGACTTTTCATCATCCCCGTCATGGTCTTCTAAGACACTGCCGCTGGGGTCCAACACCTCAGCCCATACCTCGACCTGCCTGAGGTTGTCCGCATAGATGACCAAAACTGTGAACAAGGTAAGGGGTATTGTGGCCACCCAGAAGACCCAGAACAGAGGCTGGCCCGGCTCGAAGCTCTCGTTCATAGAGAGGACGCCCGAGACGATGGAGAATGGGAGGAGGACCCCTCCTAGATACGTGACGCGGTCGAGGGCGCGTTGGTTGGCATCTGACCCCTGGGAGGAGGGTCTGTCTGCTTTTGATCTGCCGCGACTAGGGATATAAGCCCTCCCTTCCTGGTATGCTTTCCCTGGCCCCTTGTTTGTGACCCTGCGGGAATGAGCTGCGAGTATCTCAATGCGGAGCTGAAGCCTCTGCATGAGGGAGCCCCAGTCACCCGGGCTGACGCAAAAGCGTTCCATGTTTCCAGTGCCGTTGCGAGAACGCTCAATGCTCCTCGCCATGTCGATGTTGCGCTCCAGGCATTGCAGAATCCGCCACTCCAATGGGATTTCTCTCTGTCTAGCCAACCTCGCCCCCGGTCTGAGAACCTCAAACAGATCGAGCCACTGCTCATACGCTGTCTCTTCCAAGACCTGAAATACGCCACTGTCCCTGTGTGTAGTTGCGAGGCTCTCTTGGAGAATGCTCTCTAAGCTGGGCATCTCCTGTCCCTTGCACTCGTCTCTGTTGGATCCAATTATCTGGCTCACATGCATCTGGATCCCTGTGAGTTTGCCAGCCCTTCGAGCCTTCCTCCAGGCAACACTCCCTTCCCAGCAGGGCTTGTCCAAAAACAACACATCCACGTCCCGGCCCTCCCAGAGACTCGCCCGGCAAAACACCGCAGCCAGCATCTTTTTCGAGTCCGACACAGGCCATACTACTGGCTGGCGCGCAAGGTCAGCTCCCGGAGATTCAGTGACGGCAGGGTTGTTTTCGAAGCCCGGGCAGGGCTGCTCATCTACCGTGGCCCGCCGCTGCCCAACGACCAGCTCCGGATGATCCCAGTGCGCATAACGGGCGGTCCTCCGACGAGGCCCCAGTGGCCGTTAGCTTTTCCCCGCCGCGTGGGCTTCGAAAAAGGCTGGGTCCATGTCCAAGGGGCTGTGCAGGAGTGCGGACACAAGCATTCCTGGGAGGCCGCGGATGGTTATGAGTGGTCTTGTCGTGCCGTTTATGCTCCCAGTCTGCTTTCCAAGGGCAGCGGTGGATACCGCCGGGCCCAGGGCGGCTGCTTGAGTATCTCGGTTGACGAGGTTGGAGATCTCAGCCTGGAGCTCGCCAGCTGTGGAGATGGGCCTCCGCTCGCAGACATCGCCGCTCAGGGCTGTAATAACATAGCATGGCGGTGTTGGCCGCTCCGGCTCAGCCTCTAGGTTTTCGACCCCTCTTGAATGGTCCGGTTGCCCGTGTTCCTGGCTCGGAGTCAGAGGAGAGTTCGAGCTCCGGGGCCCCGAGTGAGCATTTGACCACGAAGGGGCTGTTGCCATTGCTGCTGCTCAGGTACACCGCTGACCCGAGGAGACGTTGTGAGGTGACGGATTCATGACAGAGACAGACTTCAGTTCCCATGCGGACTTACTGCTTGAATTGGCTTATATACCCACGCAGGTCACCATGAGGCAACAGGAAGAACATGGACAATAAGACATCATCCGGGAGGTCAAGACGCAGGAGAAAGCAGTTGGACGACGACAACACAACACGAGAGCCCACTACCCGCATCTCCCGTGATCTGCGACATCTTCTGGACACTTTCCAAGAGCCCGGCTCGCGTACAGGCTAGACATGCATACTGTGGTTTAAATCGGTGACTAAAGCAAAGGTAGGATGCAGTAGGGCTGATCGCGGTTTTAGCCCCTCGTGACAGCTGGTGGAAAGTGTGAGTGGAGACCCGAAGCACGGCTGACCGATCAGCTGCACACAGAGTATATGGGCATACACGCATATTGTATTGGGAGGGTGTCACCATCTTTAGCCACGACGCCCATGGGTCGCCAAATTCACTAATCCCACCAGCACAGGCGCACACATCGAGATGCGCAAAACGTCCCTTGGTATGGGAGGCCAGAGTGGCCTGGGGGCGTCGTTGTCCATTGTCACCTAGTCACTTTGAGGAGCAGCATATTCGCAAGATGAGCTGAATTTGTCTTGTTGTTTGCTCCCGCTTCCTTCTTAGGCCGTGAGTACAATAACCGGAGACACCCAGAGATGACGGACCCAAAAGGGATCCAGAAAGCGTGTCCCCGATGCGGCCGCTGCACAACTCACGCCTCGTAGCCTTCTTTCACAGGTCCACCCATCTCTACTATTCATGCTGGTCTTGGGCAGCTAAGCGCTCACTTCGCTCCGAGCTCCACGCGGCCAGATATATGAGATGGCAGTCGATTCATCGCACAGGCACTCGGCGCGCCAGAGAAAGATCGACCAAAAAGCAAAAACAAGAAATTGCTAGATACCATTTTGCCCTGTCTTTGGTCCAGAACGCCTTAAACGCAAGACGCCATAATGCTGCCTCCCTTCTGCTGCCTCATCATCCTCCGTTCCTTCTCCATTGAATGAGTGTTGATAAGGGAAGTTTGAAAAAACACCAGGAGAACCCGTAAAATGCCGTAGGGCCTGCCCTCCTCTGTATCTCATTTGTACAGTAAAAGTCATTTACACTTCGACCATCTTTGCAATACCGCTGATGCAGACTGCGTGGCGAGGTGCAGACCGAGAGCCGACGCTTGATCGGACGGGCGAGCGGGCTGTGGACGTCGACAATTCTGCGGCGAAAAAAAATACCGACATCGCAGATGGACAGTGCTGCTTGTGCTAAGCCTCAGATTGCGAAGGCGGTAAACTCCGAATTGCCTCATACCACCATCCCATCATTTTAGCCTCAGTGAGGTGATGAGTCGTAGCCGTTGTCAGAATTGTGATCGTCGCCGTCGTGATGAAGAGTTACGCTGTTGAATTCCTCAAATGGATCAGGAGCCTCACCACCAGGAGTCGCGAGGCCGCTGTCGAGAGGCACGCCCTGCATGGGTCTAGACCCGCTGATGTCCACACTTTCACTCTCCTTGACGTTGCGAAAGTTGATGGTGTCGAGGGCACGCCCCTGATTTGGTACGATTGGCGGCTTCATGTGTCGGATCAAAGCCCACTGAGTCGTCCTGAAGAAGGGGTGCACCTTGATATCCGATGCTCCTGCACGGGCACCTAGTCGGCGGTTTTCGTCCTTGATGAGTAGCTTACGTATGAGAGATTTGCAGAGGCTGCGGTGCCGCGGTCAGCAGAGGCCATCAAGGGCGGGACTCTTTTTGATGCTCACTTTGATATTTGGGGCGCCCCAGCATGGTCTGGGAATGGGATATCTTCCCTTAGGATGTTTGCGAACGTCGCGTTTCGGTTCTTACCCTTGAAAGGGGTTGTGCCGTATAACATCTCGTAGATCAAGATGCCCAGCGTCCACCAGTCGACGGCGCTGGTGTGCCCGCTGCCCTTGATCACCTCGGGTGCAATATATTCCTCCGTCCCAACGAATGAGTTGGTCCTGAAGTTGGCAATGCAGGACCTGGTATCGATGGTAGGTAATGACGTCGTACTCGCGCCATTCTTGCCCACAATCATAGTGGGCTTTCCGCCAGGGTCAGACTGCTTCGACAGATCAAAGTCTGAAAGCATAATGTGCCCAGATTGGTGTAGGAGAATATCTGGCAGGTCAGGTTAGCGGGCGCACATGCGGCGGGGCATCCCACGTCCGACTTACTCTCAGGCTTCAAATCCCGGTAAATGAACCCCATGAGGTGGAGGTACTCCAAAGCAGCAGTAACCTCTGCAGCGTAGAAGCGTGCGTCGTCCTCGGGAATGCATTTGCCCGGCCGAGTCTGCAGAGCGCGGAAGAACTCGCCGCCACTGCAGTACTCCATACACAGGTACAAATAGTCCTCGGACTGGAATGAGTGGTACAGGGTGACAATGAAGGGGTGATTGCTCGTGGCAAGGATCTCCTGCTCAGCAAGAGCTCTCTTGATCTTGTTACGCTTGATCATCTCCTTCTTGCTCAATACTGCAAGCATATTTGTCAGCGAAAGCAGGGACGGGAAGAAATTGGCACGCAGGTACGATACCTTTCATGGCATACAGCCTACTGCTCTTCTTCTCCTTGACGAGGTAGACCTTGCCGACATCACCCTTGCCGATCAACTTGATCTTGTCAAAGCTCTGAGGGCCGACCTCGACATTGCGGACCTTGATAGAATTGGAGCTGTATGTTCTCCTGAATGCCAGGGGCGTCCGGCCGGGCGGGGGCAGGGAGCCGAGGCCGTCAGGGTCGGGGACGGCCAGGGAGAGGTCATCACTGCCGTTTTTTGTCTCGACCAGCCCCAGGGTGCTCGCGCTCTTGTTCACAATCAGCGGCTCCTTGCCGAGCTCGGCGGTGGCCGGGCGCTCGTTGCTGCCCTTGCCGTTTGAGAAGAGGCCCTGGGCATTGGGGGCGCTGGCGACACGCCTCAGCTTCCTGGCGAGCTCCTCCTTGGTCGCTGCGGTGGGCTGCTCTGCGGGACTGCCGTTGGGGCCATCGATCTTGAGTTCCGGGGTATCAGGGGGGCTCGGGGGCACGGAGCCGTCGTTGTGGTGTCGGAGGGCGGGAGGGCCCTGGTGGGCAAAGTAGGGATTGGCGTTGGCGGTGGGGCTGAGGGCCTCGTCGAGAGGATGGCCTTCGCTGGTGGTGGTGGTGCTCCTCAGGCGGCCGACAGTGGTGAAGAACTTTGACTGGCGGAAGGAGGATTTACTGTCGGACTTGAAGGGGCTGTTTGAATTGTCGCCGGGGGCGAGCTGGGCCTTGTCGCCGTTCAGGCTGCTGATCCTGAAGAAGTTCTTGAGCTTTTGAGGGAAATGGCTATTGCCATTGGTTGATTTTGTGGAGGGCATGGTGAGGTCTTCGGGATCATGAGGTTGAGGGCGATGCCATCGTGCAGAGAGGGAGCGGCTGTTTGTGGTGATGGTGAACTGGCGAGGCATTGCTGAGGTGACCGAGGAGCAGGAACCAAGGACCAAGGACCAAGAACCAGGACCCCAAAGCGCAGGCGCAGGCGGCGGCGGCGGGCGAGAGAGTTGATTAGACTAGCAGAAGGGAGACAGCCGGGTGACAGGGACAGGGACGAGGACGGGGGGGCAGTTGAGGCTAGGCCAAGTCGAGCAGACCCCAGCAGCAGCGCAATCAGGCGGAGAATTGGTGTACAAAGTACCTAACTACCTAGGTACGGGCGATATGTTAAGCGGTAGGCGGTAGGCGGGCGGGCGGGGGAGGCCAACTTGGGATGGGGAGTGGGGTCAGTTTACCAGTCAGGCCGTCTCGCACAACAGAGCAAGCCCGGCGGGAGGGTGTTTGGCAGACTGCTTGAGGGAGAGCCTGGAGAAAAGGGAAACGCCACGTCGGTAGCCCACACAACGTGCTTTGTCGCCAGTGTCTGGCAGGCCTAGCGGGACGGGGAGCAGAGATGATGAGCCTGCTGGCGAAGCGATGAGGTGAGGTGAGTTGAAATTTGGGAGGGAGGGGGTGGATGAAAGGCTGGGGCGATTGAGAAGGATGGACGGACGGATGCCTTCTGTTATGTGCACAGTACGTGTGCGTGTGTGCGTGTGTGCGTGTGTACGTACAGTACCTGCCCCGGCGGTACGTATTGATCCTGTACAGGGACTTGGGCAATCATTAGCAATCAACACTGAGCAAATCAGGGATTGTGCAGGCTGGCTGGCTGGACTGGTTGCCCCCCAGCACCCAAGTGACGCCGAGGCGGATCCAATTGGCCAAACCATGCGGGAATCGGGGAAGCCTGGGTGGAGGAAGATGCCCCAGCACTCATGCCCTCCTGCCCTCCTGCCCTCCTGCCCCAACATGTCTCGCACTTGGATATTTCCATCAGATGTTCTCGGAGAAATGCCTCCACCTGGGTGAGGCATCGAAAATGGGCTGACCTCTGCACCCAATACCGAATTTCCATGCGAAGAACAAAGAGGCCCAGTGTTTGTTTGACTGTATCACAACCCTGGTGTGTCAGGGTAAAGAGGGGGGGGGAGCAATGCAATATCTTAAGCATTTATCCCCCCGCTTTCCAACCTTTCTCACAACCTGCTGCGTAACCGCTCTTCTCTACCCTACCGGGCAGGCCCTCATGTGTCTTGTATTGTCTTGTCTTGTCTTGTATTGTATTGTATTCAACTGTCTTTCTCACTGTTGAGGTACAGACAACTTCCACTACCTAGAAAAGTTGTGTGTGGTGGTCCCCCCCCCCAGGCAGTTTAAGCTGTGGGGTTTGTGCGTTTCTCAACACACAAACAAAATCGTATCCCACCTGGATGCCATTGTTGCTAGTGTGGCTCATCACTTATTCAACAGTCACGCTGTCCCTCTCCAGAACTGTCTTTCCTTCAAGGCTGAGAATCTACGGTGTACATACCAGATATTGGATCCCCATCTGGTCTGCTACCTGGTCATGGAACCGTCCCTTTGCCCCGCGCATCCGCAAGTAACCCCCATGCTCGTCTGAAGGTCAACATCGAACCCTTAGTCCACGCGCCTCGTGTCAACATCTCGTCCTCTTTGTCTCTCTCATCCGTGTTGCGCCAGTGTGATCCCTCCTTTTTCTTTCTGGTGACCAGCGCATACCAAAGTGGAGGCAGGAGTCGGGATCCAGCTGATATGTTGTCCAATGCTTTTCAAGGACAGCCCCCGTCAAAAGACGGCTGGCGAAACGACGGACCAGCCTCGCCCGTCCCGCAACGGCCATCCACGCCTTCGCCAGAGCTACCACGTATCACATCCGACATTCCAGATTTTCAACAACCACCCCAGCTAGGCCATGACGCCCACACTGCGGCGAGGACTGCATCCCATGCGAGCCGGCACCCACCTTGGTCTTGCGAGCCGTCACAGCTGGCCCCCAGTCCGGCAGCGGGAACAGGTCGCTCATCAGGTCAAGCTCGGATAGAGGTGGTCCTCGACATCTCTCCACACAAGTTCGCCCCACAAGGAGGGCTCTTTTTTGGGGAGGCCGACCTCGACGATGAGCTGGTCACGTCAGAACTCACGGCACGCGGAGCCCTCCCAGCTGCTCAGGGACCCACACCAGACGCGCTCGCCCTCGCCCCGGTGACGCCCGCCCCACCCACCGCAGTAAAACGCGGGCGAGGAAGGCCCAAGGGCTGGCGTCCCGGTATGCCCTCCTGGAAGACGGCCCTACCCACCGCGCGAGCTCCCACCGGGCCTGGGCCCAAGAGCACCGGGCAGAAGCGGAGGGGCCGGCCGCCACGCCAGCCTTCGCCGACGCCGCGGGAGGTCTTTGAGAGGCAGCCGGCGCCTAGATACATGCCGTTCCTATGCGAGTGGCCCGGCTGCAAGGCGGAGCTGCAGAATCTCGCGAGGCTGCGGAAGCATATCCGCGTCGTCCACGGGCGAGTGGATCCACTGCAGTGCCTCTGGGCGCACTGCAAGGACAACCCGACGGTGTTCGCGCACCAGTCCGAGTTCCAAGATCACGTCGAGGAGCGACATCTCACCCCATTTGTCTGGCACGTTGGGGACGGCCAGCGCAATGAGCAACCCGTAAACATGACGGATGAGAGCTCCGGGGAGCTGCCAGCTTACCTCCTGGGCCCAAACGGCGAGCAGGTGACGCCGTCGGTTAAGGACCAGGAGATCCAAGACTTCCTGACGTGGCGGGAGAACCGACGACGGCTCAAGCACATCCTCATGCAGCGGGACGCCAACGCCCCAAGCGAGGACGAGGGCGAGGAGGCGTCGAACGAAGAACCTCTTGACGCTTAGAGTGGAGCGAGTCCGAGCTGTCAACGGGTCTAGCGGTCGTCATACCCATCACTGGGGAGACATGCACACGAGATGCGGCTCAGGACTGGAGGACTGGGGCTCGTAATCGGGAAATTCGCGGAGCATGTGCCTGTTCCTCACTGGTTGTCACATAATTAGATACCCCAGTTAGACGACCTGACAAGAATCGCATGCTCAGCCACGGCAGATCGGTAATTGTGCATTACGAGCGCGAATCACCATTCATTTGGTCCCCTCGCAACCACGTGAGATTGCCAGGCGGAGTGGATATAAGCTCGAGGCAATGGAACGAAGCAGCACGAGTAATTACCACACCGCAAGTACCACGCGTAGGCGTCATCATGTCCGGTCGCCCGTGACTTGCTCCCCCCTGGGCTCGGCGTCAACGGCGAGGCAGGTTGGCCGGCTGCCAGCCTGTACGGGTTCCGGCCTCCTGAGATTGGGGCTCAGCCCTGCGAGGACTGCAGGGCGGACGGACCGGCCAATGTAACGCAGGGCAGCGCAGGGACCGGGGAGAACAGGCAACGCTAGGCGAAGGTGGTACGCGGTACCGGACATGACATGAGGACAGCAGCGAGCAGCCGGGCTGGATGATTTCCCAAAAATAAGTGCAAGGGGGTTACGTCACTGCGTGGAGTTGGGGTGAATTTCTAAACACCTCCTTGACAAAATTCTTAAGCTTACCGCGTACTGTGCACACCCCCGGCCGGTTTCGAAAAAGAGGCATGGCATGGAATGGGGAAAAGGTTTGATGATGAGCTGGCAAAATGCCGACGGGCGAGCGAGCCGCTGGGTTTCTCCTGGCGATCCGGGATGCCGTACCGCGAGTCTGGGTTCTGCATGCACACCCGCAACTCCCAAAAGCATTGACTGAGAGCCGAGATATTACCCGCAAGCTGCAGGTGCAGGACGACGTTCAATGGTGTGGGAATGGGGAAGGTACACTTGGTGTCCGGGCCGAGTCAGGCTCTTTCCCCTGCTAATAAGAAGGGCTGTGACAGGACAGCCCTGCGGCCCTGCTGCGGCGCTCACACTGCAGTACCCGCCTACACGGCACCTACGGAGCACCCCGGTGCGACCGTTGAACTGGAGAGTGGTGCATCTTTGTGTCCAGTTTGCCAAGGTAGCATGCAGTAACAGACCATGATCATCACCTACTCCACCACACTGTTTAGCAACCAAACCAGGACCTTTATCCTCCGCTCTCTAACCTCCGTGGACAGCCATAGAGGCTTCAGGGATGAGGGCCAACAAGGGCATACTCTCTGCACAGGAGCTTCATCTCCAGGAGCAATAGCTAGAAGTGGCAAAAAAAAAAAAAGAGATTAGATATTCACACCATAAAAACAGAGGGTACGCCCAGACTAGGTATCTTATAGGAGGGTATCCTATTAGGCCTTATTCTTGATAAGGATATCCTATAGGAAGTTATCCTATAGGGGGATATACTGTAGGAGGCTGTTATGTGGGAGGTTGTCTTGTAGGGTTTAGGAGGTTGCCCTATAAGAGGTTGTCCAATAGGGCTCGGGTGTAGCCTTTGCTTTTGTGGGTGCGAATATCTGATCTTTTTTTTTTTTTAAAAAAAAAAAAAGGCAAATGATACTGCAGTTAGTCTTGTGTGACTATTGGTGTGCCTTCTCGTCCAGCTTTGGGTCGGCAGCACTTTATCGCCATGAACACACCATGCAGTCTAGGGTGGTCAGAACTACGACTTGCCAAGGTGTGAAGCACTAGGCAGCCACAGGAGCTACACAGGCCCAGCTGATTCAACCACAGTTGCGTGGGGCTTTTTATTGATTCTTGCTGTTCTTCGAACATTGCGCAGCACACATTGACCAGCTCACATGCTGCACTAGGCATGTGGTCGACAATCACTAGTCCCGTACAATGTGGATGCCATCAGCCAACCATGACCTCTGGAGCTCTTATCTGCCCTGTCGTCCATTACGGATAGACACTGAGATGGCCGAGCTGTGGGACTTGGGAACTGTAAGTTATAGAAGGAAGCCAAGAACTCCCTAGATGGAATGCCCAGGTAGAGACAGTCGAATTGATGTGGAAAGGCACTCAGTGAATAACTGCGTCTAGGGTCACACACAGCGCTGGGGAGCTCGGTTTGTTGCCTTGTGAAATACTGAATGGATACGAGCTGATTTGGAACGGCCTACAGTTGTGGATTTGGAAGGTGAATACGTGACTACAAGTACTTATATTGCCCAAAGGCCTTGTGAAGTCCTGCACACATGGTAGTTAATCACATTCCGTGGCCAGCTACCTGAGTGTTGCAACATAATCCCAAGTGTATGGGACGAGTCTTTGAACGTCATGGAAGGAGCCAGAGGCCATAATTTGAGCTTTATCACAAACATCCTGCAGCGATTGAAGGTAACGTAGGGGCTGTATGATTTTACTATCAAGATAATCCTGCTCCGCAATGTATACACTGGTGTAACATAATCCGATATCTAGAGTATCTAGTTTTGTCTCTTCTAGGTATGGAACGTGAGTTATGTGGAGACATTATTGGTCCATGTCATTTGTTATTGACTTGAATTTCTCAGGTCTATACACGCATGTATGATAGAGAACTGGAACCTCAGGTGTGGCCAACACAGAACACATTGTATCCTGTGCAACATCTTTGAACGGGTTCAATCATTACTATCCCACAGACATAGGCTCATAATACTGTGATCCTCAGTGGATGAACTCATGCTGTGTACAGACTATCTAGGTGAATTCATGGCTCTTGCAATATCGACCTATGACAGACCGCTTCGGTTTCAATGTATTTCGGCTTGGGTGTCTGCCGGCCCTCGAGGGTCAGAATCGTCTTCAGCAGCCACAGACCAACTGCATTTGTACCTTCCCTGTGCCGCAGTCCATGTCCTCGAATAATTATGTCATTTTCACAGACATTCCAAGGTCGCTGCTTCTTCACGCAAAAGGATCGGTGAGCCCTCAACCAAAACCTTATCTGTTCTGAAGTTGGTTACTGTTTACCGTGGGCCTCATTCACTTTGCATCCAAGTAGCTTCATTCCCGTTCGCTCAACCATCACAAACATTGGGATTGATTCTTTATTGACTTGCTTACAACCATCGCTATTTCCACCACCAGATCACTCGTTTGCTCAAAACCACCGTTACCCAGATAAACTTGATTACGATGCATCATATCGCTCTTCTCGCGCTCATGTCTGTGGTCATGGCCAGCCATTCCGCCATTATTCAGGCCCCAGATGACGCATGTGGATACCTCAACGGCACGGAACAGGCCCCCTTTGGATGTCACAGCCCCTCCGAGAAGTGCGCCATCTACTACCCAACGTCGTCAATGGCAGCTCCATCTACCTTGTTGCCCATGATCACCTCGGCGCCACAGCCCTCTGTGATCTGTTATGAGCCCTCCCAAGCGGACTGCACGGTCCAGCCTACCACCTGCGTTGATAGCTTCGGGGACTGCACTGGCGCTTGTCTCAATGACCCATTAACTCTTAAGCGCACAGCCGACTCGCACCTCTACTGCAATCGGGCGCATTTCGAATCGCCGCTGTCCCTCCGCAATATCATGACCATGGATTCTGGGCTGAGGTCCACTGTTGCACCTGTCGATGGCTGGTTTTGCGGTCCACCACCCAGCCCTGTCCAACAAGGAGATGCATCGCACAACCAGACGGCATCTATGACCCATATTATCAGTTCTCCGGTCAGTGTAATCACTACCCTCGATGCCACCATTACCTTGTCCAAACCCGGTCCCGCACTCGACTCTTCATTCAGGACTTCTGTCAGCCCGACCACCACTCTCAGTGTCACGATAACCTTGTCCAGGCCTGGACAGACGCCTGGGCTTTCACCCTCGCCTTCTCCGCCTGCAGGTTCCGCCCCTGAAGAAATCGACTACGAGAACGGTACCCACAGCGGGGACTCCACGACGACGGAGACGACAACTGCCAGCCCAAGGAGGCCGCCTGTGCCACGAAAGGGCAAGAAAAATCGACTTAATGTCACAGGGATTACCTGCGGTGCGATCTTCGGGTTTTTTATAATCCTCTGTGTCTATTGGGTCTGGAGAAAGGCGGAGCGTCGTCGCTCAAAACTGTATTGCGAGAACATCGAAGCTTTGGCATCAATTGCAGGTACACAGCAGGTTATTGAGATGTTGGACGTGCCGCAAACAGCACCAGACTCCAGACCCAGCCCACTTACACAGGAGGCACCCCCAAGGTTCTCTTGGGTCCCACAAGGCCACTGCGATGATGTGGACGATCCTGCACCTCGGTCTGTATCATCGCTGGACGATATCGCACCTCAATCGGAAGGATCATTGGAACAGGAAGCTTATGAAAACGCCATGGGTGTCAAGGGCTTGGAAGAGAGCAATCGAGCTGCTAATGTGCGGCGAGGCCAATTGGTGATGTTTTAAGCGTTAAGGATTCACAGCGAGCGTCTGCAAAAGGTGCACCTATTGAACAGAGTTGTTGGGCACGCAGATTATCAGCGAACATGATTGACTACGGCAACGTTTCTTAGACTTTCAAGACAATAGCACACCTACGGGTCCATCGATTTGCAACACAAATGGCTATCCTCTTTTGTTATGAATTCGCTTCCGGATCTCGGCCTGGGGACAACTCGAGTCGTGATTAAGTAATCAGCCTCATGGCTATAGCGCCTGGTGTCACGATTAGATTTTGTAGACTCAAGGACGATTCCTGCTGACAATGTTTAGTGATCTTGAGGCCAAGACAGTACAAGAATGTCGTGCTGCGCATTGGAGAAAGTCCGCCCGCATTATTAATCGGATCGGCCACATTTGGCGGGGTTCGGACCTCACAGCATCCCCAAGGAGCATTGCGTCAATGCCCTTGGGGCATCGCTATTTAAGTGACCTTCTTGATAAAGAGAGAACTTTTTCTGTCGTCGAAACCCGAAAACTCAGGCCGAGGTGATTTCATACGACATAAATGCGTCCAGACCTGGCACCTAAAACTACATTGGGTCACCTATCTCTGTAGCATACCACGCCTGATCTAAAGTCATGGCGACGCCATCAAAGTCCTTCTTCGCCGTCGTGGCTGGTGTAGGCGCTGGAACCGGTGGTGCAGTGAGTAGTCCACGGCTATTCGACCATCCAGCATGACAAGTGGCCTGCTCACAGAGAACAATAGGTTGCCAAGCGCTTCGCGAAAGCCTATCCGGTAGTCCTCCTCGCCCGTCGGGAGGAGAGCTTCAAGGACCTCGTGACTGAAATCAACGGCAGTGGAGGTCGGGCAATCGGCATCCCCACTGATGCTACAGACGCGACCTCAGTGAAGTCGGCGTTCGACGCCATCCAGAAGGAGCTGCCTGATCTGAAGCTGGCCGCTGCGGTGTACAATGTTTCCGCTGGCTTCGGCATCAAGCCCTTCCTCGAGTTCAAGCTTGAGGACCTTGACAGCAGCCTCAAGGGCAACGCGTGAGTGAGCCCAGTCCCCTCGTGAGCTCTCATCGCCTCACAATAACGGCCCGGCTGACGGTCCTGGCACGGGGAAACGGGCAGCCACGGTCTTTTCCATTTTGCACAGAGTACTCTTCCCTTGCTACTGGAGTCGGTTGACTCGTCGCCGCACCCGCCATCCTTGATTGTCACCGGCGCGACGGCCAGCATACGGGGTAGTGCAAAGTTCACAAACTTCGCCGCGGGCAAATTCGCCGCGAGGGCCATCACGCAGTCGCTAGCTAGGGAATTTGGGCCCCGCGGCATCCATGTCGCGCATGCCATCATCGACGGCGGCATTGACATTCCTCGTCTGGCTGAGTACAAGCACAAGTTCAACAATGGTGCGCCCGATGGACTCATCTCGCCTGATTCGGTAAGTGGGAGGCTCTGCGCCGGGCAAGTCGTGGGGATTCGGTATGCTGATGTCTGGAACTAGATCGCGGAAGACTACTGGCACTTGCACACGCAGCATCGGTCGGCTTTTACTCAGGAGTTAGACCTGAGGCCGTACGTAGAGAAGTTTTAGGGGTCTTCGGGTTCTCGTCATGCTTGACGGGCAAATGTGGCCACTTCACATGAGAGGGGCGAGGGGTAGGCGCAGTGCGGAGCTTCCAGATGTCCTCTCAATGTGGCCAGCGAATATAGTATCTCATGTCTGGTAGTTAAAAATTGGCTGGGCCTAATTGCAATCCCTGGCGCTGTCCCTAGCTCGCAGCAACTGGCACGATGATACCCACTGTCCTTCATAATCCGTGCGTGGGCTGCGAATGTGAGGAAACGGGAGTATACAGTCGGCTAGCAGAGCGCGGCCGTACTCACGCACGGCTGTCTTGGTGTGCACCTGAGGTTGTCGAGAGGTGCGACGTGATTGCCGGCGGAGTCGGGTCAGCCTGTGTATCTTGCACAGATATCTTTGTGAACTGAACATCCAATGCCCTGTTCAGGTGGCAGCAGTGGCTCCTGTGTCCTTCGAGGCTTCCGGGGCTCCCGGAGGTTGGGAGGCACCGGCCATGTCTTCCGTGCTAGCATCACCGGATACTGGCTCTCCGTTGAGGTAGGGAATCCCGTATTCCTTGGCCAGCCGTTCGTCCTCCTTCTTCTGCCGTATACGCTCGGTTTCCTCGCGCATCTTTTGCAGATTCCAGACATCGTCGTCCTCATCATCTGAGGCCTCGTCGTCACTGTCCCTACGCCAGTTTCCGCTCTCAAACAGGGTCCTTCCAGTGGCTTCCTTGGCCTTCCGAGCTTGCTCTTCCGCGGCCTTCTTGTCCATTCGCTTCTTCTTCCATTCGGCAAACGTCTCCGGGGTGACAGGGGTAAGTGTACCGACTAACTTGTGTCTCTCTGACTCGAGGAACTCTTCGAGCGTCAGAGTCTTGAGCGGCGACTTGTCTAGCAGGGCCTTCTCTGCGGCCCTCTGCTCCTTGGTCTTGAGTATGAAGCTGTATCTGGTGTTAGTCGAGCTGTTTGGACATTGGTGGCGAAGCAAGAACTTACCCTGGCGGTAGTGCATGCTTATACATGCACTTATCACCACCGTTGGGACAGACCCAGAACCACCCATATTTGCCATCCTCGATGGCTTGGATGAAGTACTTGCAGACCTTGTCAGTGGTCGTCCGCTGGTTGCCCTTCTTGGACAGGACGACCGAGCGCAGTTGGTCCTCGGTCCAGTCGGCCGAGGTTTCGGCCTTCTTCTTCTCCTCTTCCTCCGCGCGCGTGTCTTGGTACAGACTCTTTTTCTCTGTCTTCCGGTCCAGCTCCATATCGTGGGAGAACTTGCACTTTTTCCCCTTCTCACAGTTTCCCTTCTTGTAGAAGATACAGAGGACGGTCTTTGGGTCGACACCGAAGGGCACCTTCTGGATCTGTGCTGGCTTGTTGAGCAGTAAATCGGCTTCCCTTTTCGCCTCCTCTGCAGCCTTCTTTTCCCTCTCCCGCTGTGCCTTCTCTGCCTCTTTCTTCTTTTGCTCGGCATTTCCTCCGGCCTTCATCTGGGACTGCAGCTGAGAGATCTGCTTCTGGGCCGCGCCACCTTTCTTGTTCTTCATGCCAAAGGTCTTGTCCTCGACGGCTTTCTTGGCGTCCACCTTCTTGGTGGCGGCGCCCTTGTCATTCTTCTTTGGAGGCATATTGGCTGTATGGGAAGCGATTGCTCGAGAAAATGAATCTCGCCCACAGGTGATCGTGACCCGGGGGGTTGCTGGGACAGAATGTGCCTGGAGCCCAGCAGAAAGGCGTCGTGAGGTGTGGAAAGACAGAGGGGGTGCTAGAAGTTGTAAGCCGACGAGGCAGTAAAGGCAGTAATAAAAAAAGCGGGATGTGGTCCAACTGAGCCTGGCGGTTGAACAGTGACGCTGCGGACCCACCCGGCCTCGGGATTAGGTAAGGGGCTGGGCCAAGCGTAAGCTGCGTGTACGTATCTTTTGTACCAGGTAGCCTCTATCAGTGCGACACAGCCCGACAACTCCAACAGATGTGAAGTGGCTTTCGTGTCGTCCGTCGCAAGCGCTGCCCTTCGCATTCCATTCCTTCCCAGCACCTAGAGTCAATTGTGCCCAAGCGTCTTTTCAAAACCGCCCCAGTGAGTAAACAGAAATGTTTTGTACCATAAGTACTAGCAATATTCTGATGTCTAACCGGCGTGTCAACTCCAGAGCCTCAGCCTCTCAACTCCCTGTCGCAAACAGGACTACACCAAAACGAACCGGCACAATGATCTCCGACGACGACCTGTACAGACTCGCCCTATTCCTAGGGTCTGCCGCTATGGTCCTTATTGTCGGCTACCACTACATCGAGGTCAATGCGAAGGATGACGAGAAGACAAACGCACAATGGGCTGGCAAGCAGGGTGCGGTACAGAAATGAGCGTTGACTTCGAAGTCGGGCAGGCAGGCGGGCAGGGGATGGGCATGACAGCTGCTCCTTTGTCGTTGGAACCAGTTACGGGAATTACACCTAGGCGTCGAGACAGGGAGGCAGACATTTAGACGCGCAGAACCTCCAAATGGCGGAGGACTTGTGGCTCAACAGCCGGCGCTGCTGGCGAGGAATACCATTTCGGCCAGCAATGGTACTAGTCACACCATACAATAATGAGTAGCGCGCGGGCGTCACTGTTATGCGTTGCGTGCATTCTCTCGGGAACCAAGAAATACAGCACCACCAATGCAGCAATGTCCGAAATGCTTGAGCTTTGGTTCATGAGGCACGCCGTGCGGGATCAACATGTCGTCACGGGGATTGTAAGCTCGTGGGCGCAAGCTGTTATGTAAGAATTGGTGACCAGCATTGAATATCTGAACGACGTACGATCACTGGCTGTGTATCTGGGACGGTCATCTTGTCCGGAGCTGATGAAAAGGATGCGAGAGCAAAAGGGCAGACAAAATTCGGCCAGTAACATGGCAACTTGGGTCTCTGCGTATGGTGCGCTTGCCGCTTCATTCAGAAGCTCTACAGAGTAATCTGGCTCGATTAGCTAGGAAGGGATGCAGGGTTTCAGGGTTCGGGTTGAGTTGTCTATTGCTGTGCCGTTGGTTCACCTGAGCCCACTAAGCTCGCCATCCCTGCAAGCGGCCTCTGACCAGGTTGCCCAGGTCTCTCCAGTTTGTCCCCGTCCCGTCGCCAGGTCGCGCCCTGAATGCAGCAGGCAACAAAAGGCCAGCCGCTTTCCCCCTTCGCCAACCCTTTCAGCTGGACCTTCCTCCCAGCCTTTTCATCCACCCTCCAACGTCAACACAGATCCATTCTGCCCATCACCAAGTCTACCACCACCTTCGACAGACTTCCAACCCACATTCGTAACATCTGCCATTTCGATTCTACCAGGTCATTTGATTTTCTTTACACTACGCAACAAGTGACCACCATCGCCACACTTTCAGTCCTTCTGCCGCTTGGTCGCATTGCAGCTCTGCGCAAAGCAACAGCCATCCATCAATCCCAACGCGTGGAATCCTCCCACATTCTGCGCACTTGATCGCCGCGATTCACGCACGATCTCGCGCGATCCTACCTGCCACATTTCCGTAACCGAATCGAATCATTCCCCGACGCTCTCATCACTACCAACATCAACATGTCTGGCAAGCTCGACCAGTCTCTGGATGAGATCCTCTCCACCAACAAGCGCACTCCTGCCGGTGGCCGTCGCTCCACCCGCAAGACCGCTCGTCCTGCTGCCGCCGCTCCCGTTGGCGGTGTCAAGAAAAACACGAAGCCTGCACGGGGCGCGGCCGCGAAGCCTTCGTCTGGCAAGGCTTCCAAACCCCCCGGAGAGAGCAAGATCATAGTGAGCAACCTGGTAAGGACTTCTTCCCTTGAAGCGCCACCAAAAAAAAAAGCTCGCCGCTAATACCTTTTGACAGCCCAAGGACGTGTCCGAGAGCCAAATCAAGGTATGTTACCGATGAGGCTATTGCAGCCTTCGGGGACTTCTGTCGACATTCTATCTATCGCGTAATATACCGACATGATCACGCCGCACATCGGACGAGAGGCGGCTTCACCTTCAACCCATACCTCCATTTTGATGGCACAGCCTGCACACTAAGTCTCCTTCCTTCCAGCCCAGCAAGTTCCTTTTCATGCTGCTGGGTCTGCGTAGAGAAGTTGAGCACCTCGTTTCGCACAACTTGACAGTGTGCTTGGATTGCCTGGCAAGCATCCAATGCAAGCCCAAGCCTTGTGACCATCGGAAACTTGGGCTGAAGTGTCAGGACGGCTTGTGTCTCTCCCATTGCTTTCATCCGTGGCAGGTGAACAAGATTGCAATGAGGACCAACGCTTCCCCCCGAGCAGAGCAGTGAGCATCTAAGAGCACATACATCGCTTTTGGCAAGGTCGACCTTCTCCGACTCTTGCAGCCGATTTCACTTTCGATCTGGATATGTTGGGCGGATCATGTCCTGCGGCAGACAGAATCACCCCATTGGGATTCTGTACGCGAGTGCTTGAGCAGGCCAAGCTACGAGCTTGAGGGCATTGTGCGAAATCGAAGGTGAAACCTCGATGGAAGCAGTCCGTTGTGCCTGTGTGGTGAGGTGTCTCGATGATAGAGACTTTCGCTTTGCTGGCACAATCCGATTGGCACTCAAGCCCGCTAGCTGCATGCATAGTTGATGGTTATGAGGCTTCCCATCCCATGCTCACTGCTTTGCTCGTCTGGCCCTGTGTTTTGGATGCGCCGGAAAACAGATACCGGCAATGCACTTTACGATCATGGATGGACGGGACATCGCTCGGCGCACTCGGACTTTTATCGCATTATTTTGCTGACGCTTCTTTTTCCTTGTTCAGGAGTACTTCCAGACAGCTGTTGCGGGAGTCAAGAAGGCTGAGCTCGTCTACGGACCCGGGGGAAGCAGCCGTGGTATCGCCAACGTTGTGTTCCATCATTCTGATGGTGCCAGCAAGGCTTACCAAAAGTTGAATGGTCTTCTCATTGACAACCGGCCCATCCGAGTGAGTCCACAAAACCTGGTGCTCTATTTCTTCCGTCATGCTAACATACTATGCAGGTCGAGGTCGTCGTTACCGGTGAACTGGTTCCTGCGCCTCCAACCCTGAGCCAGCGTGTGAGCCAGCCCAAGGCCACGCCCAAGTCTGCCGCTGCGGACAAGGCATCCGGAACCGGCAAGGGTGCAAAGCCTGCTGCTGGTGGCAGAGGTGGTGCCGCCGGCAAGCGCGGCCGTGGTGGTCGCGCGAAGAGCGCCCGTCCCACCAAGAAGACAGCTGACGAGCTTGATGCCGAGATGGCGGACTACTTCGACAGCGCCAAGAGCGGCGGCGAGGCCGCTGCAACGAGTGCCACCAACGGCGGCGACGCTGCCATGGAGGATGAGGTCCTGTAAACAAGTCGACGATCAGTTGGACGGATGGACTGCCTGATGAACGGATGGAGCGTGACGGCCGCAACGCTCAGCAGGACCGCTCGAGGACTCTTTGCCTTCCGGAAATGGCTTGACTGGCGGGGCGCGTTCCGGCGGACGTAATTTGAAGATGGGACTTGGTCTATCTTACGACTTTGGGTGGCACGGAATAGGCCCGGGCTTTTCACAATTATAAGGATCGTCGACACGGACCGGAATGGAGTTAGGCATCGCAACGGCGACCAGATTGGACTCTTTCACTGCACCAGGACGTTTCGATATCTGAACCCTGACTCGCTTTTGTTTTTGCGATTACCGACAACCTCCGTCGCCTTCATAGAGTGTGTTATTAACGCGACACTGGTATCACCCTTAACGGTCCTCCGTATCTTTGTCGTCTTCCCATTCTTATTGCTATGTGCTTTATTCCGCTCCGAGCCCCGAGGCCCTTACGCGTACATTCCTCTCTGTCATAACTGGACGGGGTCTAGAATGGATGTTGCAGGCACCTCACTCATTCACATATATCTTCGATACCATCGTCCCCGACCAGACTCCAGGGGGTGTGATCACAAACTAGGCCGCCGACCTAATCCCGTGTTAATGCTCAGGCCAGCCCGCCTGGTCTTTGTAACCACCGACTTTGTATCTTCTATTTCTTCATCGAGGAACGGACAAGGATGAGGTATCCCGTTTTTCGCCGGCGGGCAAGGCAGTGACGCAGGCACCGTTACGTGAGTCCTGGGCTGCCTGGGCTGCGCTGTAGCCTCTTGAAGCACAGGCTCCTCCTCTATTTATGCCTTCGCTGTCACGCTTGGCTTTGATGCGCTCTGGCTGTAAAGCCACCTTATCGCAACTTCTAGGCGCTATGGGATCGTGCCATAACTGCGATCTGGGCCAGGCAGACAGATATTCGCCGGCATTGCTCATTGTAATGGTCTTGCCTATCACGCTGGTTATTAAGGGTGCATGGCAATCATAAGAAACCGGAAAGCCTTTTGCTGCTAGGTGGCAGATTGGCTCCTTAAATGCAAGCTGGCCCCAAGACAGTTGCGGCCGCTTCAAAGGCTCGAGGAAGGGCTGAATCAAAAAGACTTGGCAGCATCAACTCTCGTCCTCTGGGAGGTAAAAGTGTCGACTATCCAAAATTATCCTATACAACCCTCCGATAACGTCAACGACGTCGATCGAGCCGCTTGCATCGTGCAAACTTAGAGATGTGACTCGTAGTGATCATGACGATGCGAGGCTGCGTCAGGTGGCACACAACGAATCACGACACCATCGGTTGAGGTTTTAAGTAGCAAGCGACAGAATCACGCTTGACAAAGGGCAAAGGTTGTAGTTCCTCGCATCAAATATTCCACGTTCCAACTATGGGGGTTGTGTAGCGGCCAAAACTAGTCGAGTACGGCTCAAAAGTTTGTTCTGCTTACCTGGTTTAGAGTAAAGAGATGAGGGATGATGGTTGCTCTGCCGCTTGTTCGCGAAGCATCTGACAAGACTTGTTGCCGCGAAGGTATTTCCACATCTCGCGCGCATGAGAAGACAGGATTCCTCAGGCCGAGGTAATTAAGAAGATCGCTTTATCGCCGCTGCTGGTGCTGGAGCCGGAGGCTAGCGTGGATGGACGAGAGGCGCGGTGCGCGGCATCAGACGGACGAGGGGGCATGACGAGAGCCTTTTATCGTCGCAGCAGGCGGAGGTATCTGTGGAACCTATACCGAAAACAGTTTGAAAGATGCTGTTGACCAGTGACAAGAAAATCCTGCCCTTCCTTCGTTGTTGGCCCTACTGGTCCCAACAGCTAATACTCCTAAATGAGCCAGACCAAGAGGGAAAAGAGGCACAGTCACGCTGGTCTGCCTCGCTACGCCCACCAAGTCTGGTGCTTACGGTGTAAGCCAACCGTCCTGCCCTTCAAAAGACGTGGCTATTTTTAAATCAGGCCAAATAGCGCGATCGATAACTGACGAATGCGACAGCTATGGATCTGGTTAGTGTTGTACTGATTAAAAGTCTATGTTCTCTGCAGCTTTGAGACTTGCTCAATGGTGGGGTCAAATGCAACAGATATTCTCGGAAGAATATGAGACACGAGTGTTTTCTAGAAGAGGAGGATAGGCAACATCTCGTGCTGAAACTCAGCTGGACGGGACCAGTCGTTGCAGACACTGGCTACATTTCACAGCAAAGAAGTGGACAAATGCTCCGGGGATAAAGGCAGAAACAGACTCAGGGAGACGATTGGGTCGAACATGGGATCAAAGCCATCTGGCCATCCTCCTCTGCAATTCGCAATGCTCATCCTCATCTTGTATTATGCCGCACCGGGTGCTGCGAGTTTCAACCCGCGAGATTCCGCAGGAGTTATGCCTTCGCCTCTGACCAACTCCGGCAGTCCCGAAATGAAGTGATTCTGCAGGCATCCCTCGCGTAATCTTGTTGTGAGGGAACCCATTACCGCCTCACGACGCCGTCATGGCTGACAGCCAGTTCCGGGTTGATGATGCTTGCTTGGGTGGCGGATCAAGCAGCGGGCTTGGACGCCTCGGCGGGCTTTGCCTCGGTCTTCGCCTCGGTCTTGTCGCCATCCTCGCCCTCCAAAGCAGGCATGTCGTCGTCTTCGTCTTCGTCGTCCTCTTCCTCCTCATCCTCGCCGCCCAGACCGGCACCGCCTCCAAGCTTAGAGAAGTCGATGCCGCCAAAGTCACCGCCTGCGCCTAGGGGTTGGTTAGCTTTTCTCCATTTACAGTACGAGAGGGCTGCTTGATGTTTTTTTAAAAAAAGGCCGAGTGGGCCCTGGATCGAATCGTTCAAGCAATTGGGAGCAGACAGGACTTACCACCCATACCGGGCAAGCCACCTGCGAGTGAGATGCGGTATTAGCCCTGTGAACTTCAGACGGATGGAGGGGCGGGTGCCAACACCCGAGTTTGCTTACCCATGCCACCGCCGAACTGCGACAGGTCCTCCTCGGCGGCCTCGTTCTGCTCGTCCTCATCGACCCACTTGTCGAAGTCGGTTCGCAGGAAGTGGGCCTTCTTGGCCTCCTTGAGCAGGCGGGGCCAGTAGGCCTCATTGAGCTCCTTCTTCTGCAGCTTCAGCTCGACATTCTTGCCCGTGTGGTTGACCTTAGTGGCCGCCTCGTCGATCTCAGCGTAGAACTCGAGCTCCAAGTGGTAGGTCTTCTTGAGGGTATCGGAGTGACCGGTGAAGGTCAGACCAGTGGGCTTCAGGTCGAGCTTGAAGCTCTCCTTGGGCACATCGGGCACGGTGATGGTGAGGTAGACAAAATTCTTGTCGGCATCGGTGCTGGACGAGCGTTGTGCCCAGAGAACTACAAAGATTGGCGCGAGCGCGTGTCAGCAAAAGGTAAGTTGCGACAGGGCCACTCAACAGAGCACGCGGTGACGCAGACCGTTGCGCAATGCGGGAGTGCTGCCTGGAGGCGAGGCGGAACAAGGGGGGGGGGGCTGGAACTGCTGCAGCAGCGGCTGGTGTAGAGGAGGTAGATGGACAAGGGCTTGACTTACCCTCGGGAGTTGCAGTGGTGGCCATGGTGTGTTTTGTTGTGGAAGTTACAGCGAGTGTCGCAAAGTGAATATGTGGGAATTAGGGGTCAGGAAAAGAAACCCGGGGGAAGTTTTGCGTGAGCTGCTCGAGTGGCCCGGCGTTTGTCGTCTGGCTTGTGGTTTGGTTTGTCCAGGATTTTGACAGGGAGTGGGGACTGATGTCGATAGGCTGATGGGGGNGGGAGCTCTGATGAGGCAAACGCGGGGTACGGCCCAGGTTGAGACGGGTCGAATTGAGCAAACGGGCTGCTGGTGGAAAGATGCTTGGGGGTGTCAGAGCACACAAGTTGACGTGCGGATATGGCTGCTTGAATATTTCAAGACCAAAATGTGTGAGAGAGAGAGGGAGAGAGGGAGAGGGTGTTGTTGAAGGAGTGTTTGCATCCAGAACCCCCAGCTGTAGGGAACACGCAGAGGGAGCTTGGGGGTGAGGCTGGGGTGCACACGCAGTGGCACAATCAGGTCAAGCTCATGGAATTTCTCAGAACCACAGAGATCCGGCCCCCCCCTTGGAGCCACACACACTCCAGGTACACTCACCATTCCTAATTACACACCAGGACCCTGACCCCAGCTCGCCGGGTCCCCACACTGCCTACAAAGGAAAGCAGGTCAAAAACATGTTGAATCACCCTCCCCCAGCTTCCTCATGAGGCTGTCCCAGCAGCAAGATGGATTCGACACTGTGATGACTCTTCCAGGGACTAGGCAGTGAGAACTCACAGGCCACCGTTACTTGGAAATGATGTCTTTTTTCTCTGCATGGGTAGTACAAGTCCCACACAAATGTACAGTATGCATGCAAACCGGGAGCATTGTAGAAAATCACTCTAAACCACATTATGTACTCGAGTCACTGTCTCTATCTACACCACGTCTGCAGCAACCCCAGGCATGTTAATTAAGTCTTATCACTTCCCAAGCCCTCCAAGGCTACTGAGGATCCATCAATGCCAGGCTACCTGGGTAGATCTGGCCCACGTCAGAGCAAAGTGATGGCCCTAGCCCTGCCGGAGACGGGCGCTAACAGAGCCGCAACCCAACCCAACCCAGCCCAGCTCACTCGTCCAACGCTTTCCAATGGGCCATGGCCCGTCTCCCCTTGCTGCTCACGTAATTCCCCTGCCCGCCAGTTGACCCACCGAGCACTACGAGCACTACAAGCACTACGTCAACTCTCCTACATCGACCGCCGTCTAATACACGTGCGGCTGCATCGTTATCCGAAACGTGACAATTGCCATCCCTAGACTATTGCTGCCGCAACACTCCCCTGCATTCTCCAGCGCAGCTCCAGATCCCTTCACCGACCAGTCTCCAGACATGGAGACGTTAAGAGGCCTCTTCGCTAAGCCAGATCCCTCGGCACAAGTCAGTACAATCCGATCAGCCCTTCAATGGCCCAACTCAGGTTGCAGCCGCGACCTGTCGACGCCATCCTGCCTTGGCACTATTCTGACAACCGTCTTGCTGACCTGGCGTCCTGTTTCAGGTACGAAAATGCAACATGCTCCTTCGCCAGAACATGCGCAAGCTTGACCGCGACATCGCCCAGTCCAAGCAGCTCGAGATCAAGGCCAAGAACCTCATCGTGCAGGCCGACAAGCGCGCCCAGAAGGATCCGTCGCGCAGGAAACAAGCCGAGAAAGATGCGCGCGACTTTGCGCGCGAGCTCATCCGTGCCCGCAAGTCGTCTGCCCGCCTGGTCACCTCCAAGGCCCAACTCAACTCCGTGCAGATGCAGGTCAATGAGGCCTTTGCCGTGCGCAAGATCGAGGGCTCAATTCGGGCGTCGGTTGGTATTATGAAGGACGTCAACACGCTCATCAGGCTGCCCGAGCTGGCCGGAACCATGCGGGACCTGAGCGTCGAGCTGATGAAGGCCGGCGTGATCGAGGAAATGGTCGAGGAGACTCTGCCCGAGGATGACACCCTGTTAGGCGAGGACGAGGAGGCAGAGGGCGAGGTCGACAAGGTCCTGGGCGAGATACTCAAGGGCAAGATGGAGAAGACGGGCCAGCTGCCCAGCGCCCCACCGCAGAAGATCGAGGAGCCCGCCCAGCCCGCACCCGCAGTCGAGGAGGATGACGAGGAGGACATGGAGGCCACCATGGACCAGATGAGGAACAGGCTAGAGGCCTTGAGGAGCTAGAAAGTATCGTCCAATTCTTTTGGCACTGGCGCGAGAGTGCATACGGTTCGACGAGGTCATCTGCACGGAGTACGGAGTTTGGGTTGTGGGTTTTGGTCTGCCATACGAACCAGACCCCTTTGGCTCGGTTTCACTGCCAGGGCTGACATGACCGGCGGCGTAGTCGGGGTTAGCCTTTGCTTTTCAAGATTTTATTCGTCCACATCAAACCATCTGAACATATATGTTGTGGCTCTCGTGAGCTAAAGTCATTACAAAGCGGTAGATTTAGTACAGGCTCAACTGCGGCTGACTTTTCCCAAGGGGTTTGCATACCATCTACACAAATCGCGCGGGAGGCACGTCTCATCGAATAGTCAGTATGGCATTTGGCATTCACGATTGCTCAGAAGGCGTCAGGGTGATAGGGGCGGAATTGGAAGGCGACGGACCAGCCTCCGTCGCCGGTGGATATCAGCAATGGCAACAAGAGATGTTCTGCCAAACACCAATATCGGCTCCTGGTTGTCAGCCTACAATTGTCCTATTATAATTCCTCGGTAGACAACGGATGCCTCGATCGCAGCCTCGAGAACGCATGGGTTCAGCCAGCTGTATGTTGCCCCATGTGGCGCAAGATAAAGCCCCCCCCCAATAGAATGTATCATGCGAGTTCTGCTGGTTGCTCTTACAAGCCCAAGGCCGATGTACTCAAAGAAGGGGACCAGTTCGGTGAGCGTCTTCGTCCACGTATTGCTGCCCCGAGATGTACAGAGTGACCCATGTTCTTCTCCCTTGTGTGGCAAGTTCTTTGCGACATTGCAGACGAGTGACGATTGGCATTTGCGGTAATCTCGAAGGCTTTGTTGTTCCTCGTTCAGTACTCTTGTCCTTTTGGAATTATTTAAGGCCATCTGTACACCATATGCGAAGGTGCTTAGCCTTGTCCACACACTATCACTTTGTAGACTGTAGGTAATCCAGCATTCAAGAATGTCTGTCATCTTCTTGTGCTTGGCCCGCAGTCACCTCTGGCAGACGACCAATCTACAACTTCACCATGGGTAAATTCAGGGATGTTATGGATACAAACAATGGGGCACGGGCAGAGTTCAAAGCCAATCATGAGAAAATCTGCCTCATGACTTCGTCTCGAGTGAGGCGCCTCAGAACATGTTACAGGTAACTCGAGACTGAACCTCCCCGGTTGCCTTTTCCCGCACAACAGGCAGGAGGTACTCCAAGCGCGAGACCAAGAATGGCCTGCTCTATTGTCGACTGACGGTCGCCATCTCATTCAGATGCTGCGTACAAACTCTCTGGGTAAGACACCATCTTCAGTTGCAGGCATCGTTCATGTGGGTTTCCTATAAACATGAAGTAGGTGTGCGTATTAGTGACCAGCTTTCCTGGCCCTCCCCGGCCCATGCCGCACTGTTGGTGCACCATACACAGTTGAGAGGGGCTTTTGGGCGTGAGGCATACTGGGCCCTGGGCAATGCCTCCCTAGGCTGATATCTCCAACACAACAGGCACACGTGTGAGCCCAGACTAGACAGCCCAGTGCCGATACCACATTTACACGCTGCCCGGCAAGATAGTTGGCTGTCCCTCTCTGCTTTCAACAGACACGTTCCGGTGGGAGACAGTCACGAATGGTTCAGGCTCGTACAGCATACAGGTAAAAGTGTCGGTAAAAGTCTTGATGGTTAGGCGACTTCTTAGGCCGGCACCCATGAGGACGGTAGACTTCTAGCCAAACAATATTTGCACGGATCACCACCTCGTCCAGGGTAGGCCAGACAAGGTTGTGCTGGCGACAGCAGAGTGTGCCAGACACCGAACTTCTAAGTCACAGACATAGTCTTGGATCGGCCTGATGGGGTTTTAGAATCTCGATGAGTGGACTGCATTATTTGACAACATATTGGCACCTCCTGGCCGAGTACACCCCTCGAGGCTGGGGTATGGGAGAGCAGTCCAGCATGTGATGCCCGCCTTGCTGGACAAAAGCCTGGAATCACTGAGACATCTGTCTCTCGTGGCCCCAGTCCTGGACAACGCCTCACCTGTGGAGGGCCATCATCAAGATAGGCGGTCGAGTCATAGGACAGAGGTCCCGAGACGACCTCGAGGACAGGCCGTGGGGGTCAGTCAGGTGAAGCACATGAGCACAGCCACGAAAGGCCCCCGCGCCACGACAGTCAGCCACCTGCCCGGCAGCCTGGGTTGGGTGGGACAGGTGGGGAACACTACAGAATCAAGCAGCATAGGCGACCGGGTATTTCAAGATCCGGTCCACGGCGGATGCCCGAAAACGCAGTGCCTGCTTGCTGAGCCAGCCGGGCTACAGTAGAGCATTGTACTACTGGAGCAGGTGCAGGAGCAGGTGCAGGAGCAGGTGCAGGTGCATTGTTTCTCACCGCCCCGCGAGGACGAACATGTCCTGGCATGTGAAGCATGCGCCTACCTGCCTCCACGAGACGGGACAGGGCATCAGAGCTCCTATCATGGACGCCGCAGTGGTCGGGTCTTGGGCGCTCTGAAACATGGGAGCGAGATGGACGGGAAGACGGTTGAAACAGATGTGATCTCCATCCCCGTGCATCAGTGGCTATCCGATATCCAACCTTTTGGTGGGAGGAAGGAGGGGGGAAAGGAGACGGCTGCCGGGGCCCCCCACCGTGGCCGCTAGGGTCGTTGCTAGATAGACGTGCTTGACGTGATGGAGAGCACTATGGCGCTGCGGGACGAAAATTTGACGCGATGTGGTTTTCCATATTTCCCGGTGTTGGCGCCGGCGGATGGGGGAAGGGGGGTGCCGAATCCACAGTAATTGTCCCGTAGGATCTATCACTCTATCAGCGTGTCGGTTGATGATCTGCACGCTATCTGTGGAGGACCCCACCCCCACGCGTGTCTTCAGACAGACCCCGAGACGAGGCTGGAGCAGTGGGCAGTGGGATAAAAGATTTGCGCATAGGGCAAAATTTCCAAGCCGTCCAAGGGATGCGGGATTCTCTCGCGGACCATGACCGAGGAACACGTCGGTGCATCAAGGGGATGCCTGCCAGCCAGCAGATTCATGTTGGCCCGTAGGAGGTGAGATTCTGAAGGCATCTCGTGTGCCTGCAGGCGGTCAAACGAGGTTGCATGCCTCGCAGGCAGGAGTGCAGCAGCATCGCACGAGCCTTGGGCCGCTTCCAGGCGTCCTTCTAGAAGCATGTTCACGATACGGCCCCTTGGCCGATCGGTGGGACAAGGTTCGAACTGACATCAGCGAGGCGAATTCGAAAAAGGGCTCGAGCTCGGGCTCGAGCTCAAGCTCGACACGGTAGAGCAGTGGAGGCCGAAGATGTCGGGTGCAGATTCCAATTCTGTCTAGTGTGTGTGTTGCGCATGTGGAGATTCGTCGGCGTCGATGGGTCACCCCATTCCTGAGTCGTTTGCCGGCCAGCGATGGAGGGCTCATCCATGGTCCCCAACCGGCGGAGAAGAATGAAACACAGGCCGGTTCCTGACTGATTCATTCAGCAACGCCTGGTGTTTGCCCCAAGCCAAGGCAAACTGTTTGTGCCCCAGATTCGAATCTCTGATGACGTTATATGTTCCGTCGTGATTGCTTCTCTGCACCAAGGGTCCTCGCCGGGACAGATCGACCTTGTCAAGCTTGTCAGGAGTCAGTCACAGCTGAAGAGTTTGCTTTCTCGCAGCCTCTTTTGCTTTTCCGAATGACGCCAATTGTCCGACCACGCAAATTTCACCAGAGTTCGCAATCATCCTTTTCTTCTTCTCTTGACGGGTCTCGGCGCATATGGGGTCTCAGCTCAATATCTCCAACTACACCCCATTGCGGGTAGAGAACATACAAACTCGTGGCTCGGGAAATCTACGGCCGAGAGGCGCGTGAAGCAAGCAGACACCAACTAGCTACCTAGGCAGGTAGGTAGTAAGAATATCCAAGGTCGCCTGTGGCCCGAGTTCTAGAGCGCACTGCCCGTAATCCAGACCCTCGTCGGCGGCATTGCAGATCGCGGGAGTCTCACCCCATAAAACAGCTCCAGCCTGCCAACTCTGGCGGCTGGGTCCATCTGGACGCTCTCGCCCGGGCTCGATCTGCGGGGCTGGCCCACGACCATCTTGCCCGGCATGTTCACCTCCTGGCTTGAGCGTTGGCGGTTGGCAACGTTGATCCCTCAGACCATGGCCGCCGCCGGGTCGGATCCGTGCACGGGGTGTCAGGGTCTGTCATAGTATATCATTTTGCGGCAAATGGCCCTCATCAAGGGGCCCTCTGGATCTGCCATCCCTGGCCAGACACACGAGATGGCGCCGGCCGTGAGGATTGCACATCCCAAGCTCTGCGTTTTCTAGCCTCCCGCGTTTTATTCGTGACGAGTCAAGCGGCGCGCCTCTCCTCTCGAATGCATCCTTGCGCTCGGCCGAGTGAAACTGAGGCAAGCGTCGGGAGTGCTGACCTGTCATCCAAAGTGCCCTTTCTCCGGGAATACTCCGTGCTGCCCCGGAATTGCTCGGTTCAAGTCGAGACATGGCCCTGTCGCGGGGTACAAACCTCTACAAAAACTCCATTCATCCATGCGTGCGGCGCGACAGTTCATCTGGCGATCCAGCAGGGAGCCACGGTGTTTTAGGGACGACTGTGTGGAGACGTAGATACTCTTGCTGCCAGCGCAGCCTACACGTAGCCAGCCGGCTCATCATCACCGCCCTTTCTTTTTTTCTCCCCTTGTTCGCCGGGCACGTATTTCGCGCAAGTGCTGTCAGGTCAATGCAGTAGACAACTTTGGGGTGCCTCTCGCTGGCTCAGAAGACCAGCCCTACTCGGGCGCATGAATAGATGGTTGGCAGCCATGCAGGGAAGCCAAGTCAGCCCCTTGTGTTGCCAGATTGGGCCGGCCGAGGCCAACGGGCTCCCTTGCCCCTCGTCCCTGCCTGGCTTGCCGTTGGGCCTCGACGTCGCTCCAGACTGCGCCAAAATGCGTCTTGGTTGACCGCCCTGTGCCTTTGGGCCTGCCTGGGCCTGCCAGCCTGGCCAGCCCCGGGCCGGAGTATATTTGTCTGCCATAGTACATGAGATGGGCGGGGGTCTACGTGAATGGGGCGTGAGTAGCGCCTAGGGTCTTCTCCCATCAAGTACACCGAGCTCACTGGCAATTGAACATTTTGCGGATGCCGCGAAAATGGGACGGAGGGGCACAGAAGTTGCAAAAGCCGCGGGGAAGGGCCAGGGCGTGGGCCTGAGTGCCCTGATGCGGCATGACGATGCCACGCGAACTGGAAACACATAGACACAAGATTCATCTCGACCATGCCAGCTTGCCCGACTCAGTTTCCCCGCCACCATGATGAGCACTTAAGCCTTCGGGGGCCTGCGGAGCGTGTGGACTCGTCGCCCACCCCGCCTGTCATTCCCTCTCAGGCCGAGTCGAGCCGGTTAACTCTGAGCTTGGTCCCGGGCTGATGTCAGAGACGAGGAAATGCGAGGGTCGAGAGGGCTTCTCTGGCGGTCGCACCGAGCATGCTCCAGCAAGGAATCAAGATGCGAAATTGCAAACATGACTGCTATGCCCGGCGATGCGACGGAACGCAACGCGACGCAACCTATTACCAGACGGCCGGGCGGCCGGGCGCGACGAGCCCAGACTGACGGGCCCCGTTTTTATTACCAAGCAGACGAGCTCTCGTTTTGCAAGTAATGATTACTGGCATGGCACCGCATGGCACCGCATGGCGCACTTGCATGCCCGCCTCTTTGGGATGACCGTCGTACACGCATATTGTCGGTGAAGTCATCATAGGAAATCTGAGTCAGTTGCTACCATCACCACGGCTGATCTTGGGGGG
>JUJX01000245.1:0-74860 GCA_000800745.1 Diaporthe longicolla | reverse complement strand
AATTTTTTAACTTTATATTTAAAAAAGAATATATATTAATATATATATATATATATTTATATTTTAAAAACCTTTTAAATTTATTAGTTTTAATTTATATAACTTTTAATAAATTAATAATTATTAAATTAAAAAATAATTAATAAATAATTAAATTAAAAATAATAAAAATATTTATTATTAAAACTATAATTTAATATTATAATAAAGTATATAAACTTATTAATTAAATATTATATATAAATATTATATATTATTTTAATGTTTTTATTAAATTAAAATTTATAATAATAAAAGATATAATAAAAAATAATATAGGAAAAAAAATATAATAACTTTATAATTTTTTATAATTTATTTATAATTAAAAGTTATTATTTTATATTAATAACTATAGTATTAAACTAAACTTAGTTTAATTTATACTAGTATTATTAATAAGTTTAATTTAATTATTAATTTATTAAAGTTAAAACTATTATAAGTTATAAATAACCTAGTTTAATACTATTAAATACTATATAAAAGTATTATTACTATATTATTTAAAGCTTTAAGTTAGTTAAAATAAGTAATAATAAAAGCTATTATTACTTTAATTAAAATTCTAGCTTTATTTAAATATATACTTATTTAACTAAACTAAGTAACTACTATAACCTTCTTATACTATATTATAAAACTATTTAAAAGAAATTTTTAACTTATTAAAGTTAAAATAATAAATAAAATAACTATAATCTATTATTTAAATATATAGAATTAATAGTTAACTATAGAATAAAAATTAATATATAAGTTTTTAATTATATAAAAGAAGCTTTTAAAAAAGTTTTTAAAAATAACCTTTTTTTATTAAAAATTCTTAGTATTTTAATAGATTATTTAAAAGAATTTAATATAGATTTTAATATTATTAACTACTTTATAAACCTTAAAATTAAATATAATAAGTAGTGTAACTACTAGCTATACGCTCTACTTACCTAGTTAAAAGACTTTAATAACTAATCTATATATTAGTTATTCTTAGTAATATATAAGACTTATACTTAAATACTATTACTACCTCTTTTAAGGCTTTTTATAAAGCTTTAAACACTTAGAAAAGAAGTAAGATTTTATAGGAAGCTTAGAAAATAAATAGTATAGAAGGGTATATACTTTGTAACTTAATATAATAAAGAGATATTAAGAAATTCTACTTATATCCTATTAGTTAAATAAAGACTTATCTAGTTACTTTAGATTTTATATAACCTTCTTTTCGTTTAAAAAGCCCTACTAAAACCTAAATAATCTTTAAATAAAAGGGTTTAAACCTTTACCTTTAGTTAAATTAGTTATTATAATAAGTAGTGTAACTACTAGCTATATACTCTACCTACTTAGCTAAAAAAACTTTAATAACTAATCTATATATTAGTTATTTTTAGTAATATATAAAACTTATATTTAAGTATTATTACTTTAAATAGAAGAATAATATATTACTATTAAAGTAAAAGGAGAAAATAAAGATTAATATTTAAGAAAGGTTTTTTTTAAAATAAAAATAATTTCTAATTTAAATACTAAATTCGGTTATAAATTTAAAATAGTTAAATAAAATTAATTAAAAAAATAACTATAGGTTTTTTAACCTTATATTTAAAAAAACTAAATTTTATATATATTTAACTTATAACTTTAATATATTTTCCTTCTTTTATTTATATATTAAACTTTAATTTTATATTATAAGTTTAATATTATATTATACTATATTAAAAGTAATATTATATATTAATATTATAAAATATATATTAGATTTAAATATATTAATATACTTTTAACTTAGTATAAGTATTTTAAAAGTATGTGAAGAGTATGTTAATAGTATATTAATAGTATTTTATTATTAATTTAGGACCCCCCCTTTCCCCCCGGTAGATTACTTCTGCTAGAATCTAAGGTTGTAGGGGCGTCATGGATACAGGGCAGAATCCACTCGGAGTGCCAAATGGAGTGGTTGAGCCGAAGCCCAGCACAGCCTCTGCTGTATTGCTCAGGGCTCCCGTCTTTTCATCACGCTTGAGTAGAAGCTACATCAGCGAGACCCATATACTGGTTTGTAACGACCAGGAACCGGCCCTTCGGATGAAGGGACATACTGTTAGGACTGATACCGTGGGAGGACACAATGCGGTCGGCTGTAATCTCGCGAGGCTCGCAAGGAACGGTGTTTGTGTTGTCCCTAGGTGCAAGAAGGCGGAAGTGGGAGATAGTGTTCATTTCACCGGCGTTACCTACCTATGTATTTGTTATGTAGACTGTGGCATCCAGAGTCAGCTCTCAAACACTAAGAGCGCAGTTCCGCGGAGATATGGCAAGGTGTAGTTTGCAGTGAACTCATAGCTTATCTTGACACCTGCAGTCTGTGAACAGAGGCTGAAACTGGGATGATACCTTTTGTATTCAAGAGGGCCAAGGATGTGTTTGGAAAATGGCTTACTGTCTGCGCTCCAGTCACTATTGGAGTGAAGCACTGAGTCCGCAACTGACCGCGTGTGGCCCGTGGTTTTCACCGACGTCTGTATCCTCTGCAGGTATCTTTAGATACCTGCAGAGAGGTCCTCTTCGAACGAGAGGGACTCCATAGTGCGTTGGCACAGCGCGAAGTAGCGGGTTCGCGAAGTAGTGGGTTGGATTATCCCGTCCGCGGCGAGAACGCGCCGCGTCGAGGGCCACAGCTCTCGGTTATAGCAATTGTGCAGAGGCCCTGATGGGCGTTGTCATTTTGGACGTCCATGATTCTCAGCGACTCTTGGGCCCTGTCACTGATCTCCATTATTGGACCGGACGGATCAGCCACAATGTGAGTAGTGAAGATTGAGCTGTCCATGATACTGTTGCTACTGCTACTGCTGCCTGTGCGTTTTGAGGCCAGCAATCTCACCTTCCCATCTTGTGTGGACGTATCCCAACAGTCGATTCCCCAATCAGTTGTAGCGAACAGTCGGGTGTAGGCTTTATTGTACGTCACTGGTACATGTTAGTTACTTCCGAGCTACTACGGTTCCTCAAAGTGATTGATGTGATGTAGTCTGGAACGATCCCAAACATAAAAGACATAAACTAATAAAGGGAGAAGAGCGGTACGATCTGTGGCTTGTACCGATTGATCCTTTCGTTTCGATTTCCGACATAAGTTTTCTCGATCTCTCATAACGCAGCTCCAACAGTCCTCCTTGGTTTGCGTCGCTGACGAGGTAGCCGGACTTGCTCGGCACAATCCACGTTGGCTTCATAATATGATCTTCCCTCCTTTATTATCTATGAGATTGATAGAACTGCCGTTGAGTTCTATAACGCCGATACGGCTCTCGGTTGTGTATAAAAATATGCTGCTGTTTGACGCTTCTCCCTTCCTTCTCCTGGGCAGACACAGGTTTAGCCGAAGTGAAGTGACTAACTGCAGAGATTAAGGTAAAAGGGAAGCATACCTTGTACCAGCAGGAGGACTCGTAAAGGGCAGTGAAAGGAAAAGCGAATTTCGGTAATGACCGTGAGCAATGAATGTGAGGAAACAAAACAAATAAACAATACAGATACTGATCATTCGTGAAAGATCTAGAGTGAATGCGATCTACTGATGCTGCCCGTTTACCTGGGAAATTATTGGATGCGGTGGGAAGAGTGCTAGGAAGAGAGCAGGCTTATCATGTTGAAGCATGGACTAACACAGAAATCCAGATATGGCAGTAGGGTCGGAAGGACAGACAAAGATAGCCAATCCATCGAGACTTCGACCAGGGGCTCTGATACGGGATTCGCTTATATGCAGAAGCACCAACTGTGCAACAGTTGCCGTTTTCTGGCCAAAGAAGCTATAGGAACGTGGATGGCCTGGATTCCTTTGTGCTCATAGCTGACTTAGCATCTCAACATGGCTGCTGTCAAATTTTCCACCACTCTTACGCTTCTCATGTCCCCCTGGTTACAACAGCAAGTAGCACCTGCATTTCAGGCAAGCTTGCCCTGTTCGTGACAGTATCAGCGATTCGGTCAATAGACAATATGCCTGCCACGGGAAGGCAGCACACAGCCCGAGGCAAGGATGGAAACCGTGTTTCGGCTCGTAATATCAAGGGTGTGTTTTGTTCTGATGACATACCGGAACGAACGGATGGCCAGCACTCAAGCCGCCATCCACAGCCCAAGCTTGACCGTTGACGTAGCTGCTTTCATCGGAACCGAGAAACAGTGCAACCCTCGCAATTTCGTCGGCGGCACTTCCTCTCTTCAGCGGGTTCAGTTGGCCAATTTTCTTCTCTGTGCCCCGTGCCCGAGCTGTCTTGTACATCGGGGCTGTCATGCCGGTCTCGACAACACCAGGGCATATTGCGTTGACTCTGATGTTGGAGCCGGCGAGTTCTGTGAGAGAAACTTAGACAGAATCAAATGCGAAGATTGGGCAGGTACACGCGAGGTGAACTTACGGTATGCCATGGTTGTTGCCATGTTTATCACCCCCGACTTCGAAGCCGAGTAGGGTGTCGGACCCGCGTTGGACCGGATGCCAGCAACAGATGCTGTCATGATGATGCTCCCGCCCGAGGACTTCTTCTCGGGGGAGGTCTTGGCCATCGCGCGAGCGGCGTGTTTGGCTGCAAGGAAGGGCCCAAGGGTGTTCACCCTGAGCACGTTCAAAAAGTCCTCCTTCGAGGTCTCTGAGAATAATATGGGATGCCCAACGATACCGGCGTTCGCAAACATCACATCCAGCCTACCGTAACGACTGAGTGCATCGTCCACGACCTCCTTGACGGCATCCTCGTCCGCGGCGTCGAACTTCCGCGTGTGGACTTCCACGGCGGGGTACAACGACTTAATCTGGCGCTCGTGGTAGCCGAGGAACTTGTCGTCAAAATCACATATGTAAACTGCCTTTGCGGCGTTCTGTGCGAATTGATGGGCCGTGGCCCTTCCTATTCCAAGGGGCGAGTTCACGCCTGCGGGTTCGGGTTCGATGTCAGTGAGATGCCCACGTCTTTGGAAGACACGGAGGCCATGGGAAGTGGTGGAACGCTATGAAAGACACGGTACCTGTGATGATAACCACCTTTCCTTGGGCCCTGGGGCCGTTGGAAGCTGGCCCGACTTGCTTGATAGGGGGCACGTCCTCGAAGGTCTCATCCTCAATGACTGCTGGGGCGACCTGTGTGCCAATGGCGTGAAGCCGTTGTTTTGCTTTCTCGGCCATTTTGACTCGTACGCACCAGGAAAATTCGTCGCTATGAAAGTGGTCCAGGAATATGCAGATTACAAAACGAGCAAAGCGGCAATGGTGTGTTTTGCATAAAGTTGGTGAATCTCACCGCGAGCCGGTGAATTGAGGGGAGCTTCGGGTCTCCAACTCTCCCTCTCAGCCAAGTTGGGGGGAGACCTGAGCCGAGGCACAAATTCCTCGGGTCCGACTCCACGTAATGCCTCGCCTTTCTCTTCACCATGTCGCGCCCCAAATCCAAACCGCCAAACCCGATTTCTTCGGCAGTGTGTGCATGGCTCGATGTTCACTCCAAGGAATTATCTATGCTGGGGGCAGAAGTAGACTCTCTGCTGGCAGAAGCACCGAAAAGATGGGTCACGTATGAGCCAATGGTGCTGCTCCCCAGCGGCAGCTTCACATCGCCGGCATGGAACAAGACCCTTTCACAAGTCTCTTCGAGTTGCAGGGATGATCTGTGGATGACTACACTGCGCAAAATCGGGGATAAGACGCGACAGGAGGCCACGCACCTCGCCGCGAACGATGGCATCCCTCTCACCGTGGCCACACAAACAGCTGCTGAAGGGAGCGCACACACCAGCCGCGAGGAGCGGCAACACCATGAGAACATCCTGAGGAGCCCAGTCGGCCTGCGCATATTGTGCGGCGATTTCGGACCACCCGAGACGTCAAGGTCGATTGTCACAAGTGACGACTTCGGCCGTGCGCTCTGGGTGTACACCAAGCAGAATGGCATCCACCAGACCTGGGCGCCGCGCTGGACCATGTTTTCCAGGGGCAACATCAAGGAGAAGGCACGGCTGCTGTCCTTCCACGACGTGCCGAGTCCTGCAAACGGGGAGGCTTCGGAGCCACTGGCGCACAGGTTGCTGGCACGCGACGCGCTGAGCAAGTCATGGGCGGTCGATCTCTACGCGGGGATTGGCTACTTTGTCTTCTCGTACGCCAAGCTGGGCATGAGGGTGATGTGTTGGGAGCTCAACCCGTGGAGTGTCGAGGGCCTACGCAGGGGTGCGCACGCCAACGGCTGGCCCGTCAAGGTCATCCAGGGCCAGGACCTGGCGAGGCCGACGCGCGAGCTGGTCTCGGAGGGTGACAAGATCGTCGTCTTCCTGGAGAACAACGAGCATGCGGCCAGGAGGGTGCAGGAGTTGCGGTCTCACGGCCTCGACTTGGCCGTCAGACATGTCAATTGCGGGCTGCTGCCCAGGAGTGACGACAGCTGGGAGGCTGCGCGGACGATCCTAGGTCCCGTACAGGATGGGTGCTGGTTGCACCTGCACGAAAACGTTGGAGTCGGCGATATTGAGCGCCGCAGAAAGGAGATCCAGGAGCTCTTTGATGGGTGGGACAAGCGCGATGGGCAAGACAGAGGTGCAGAGGTCGAGAATGTTGAATTAGTCAAGACATTCGCGCCAGACGTGTGGCACTGTGTCTTCGATGTCTATAATTACAACAAAGAGATTCATTAATACAGCCCGATGGATCCCCCCATCATATATCAGTCGAGAACGCCGCCCCGATGTTGTCCCCTGGTACGTCATTCGTGTCCGTCGTGCCGGTCAAGGCTGCATCAGCTCGATCTCCTGAATTTGTTGGGGATGTTCTCCTCGACGATCTGGCGGTGCTTGAGCTCTTCGATCCTGTCCTGCTCGTCCTCCATCTCCTCGTGCTTCTTGAAGTGTTCAATGTCCTCGGGGTGCGTCAGGTCCTCGAGCTTGGTGTTCTCGTCGTGGTAGAGCTCCCAATGGTGAATCTCGTACTCATATTCGTCGTCGCCGTGGTGGCCGGGCCCGGTACCAAGGTCGGGCAGCGTGCCGCCCTCGAGCATAAAGATCTCGAACTCGTCCTTGCTGATGACGCCGTCCTTGTTGCTGTCGGCCAGCCGCAGCACCTCGCGGACGATCTCCTTCTTGCGATCTTCGGTGACCTGTTTGTTCGACTCGTCAAAGAGACCGTAGGTTCTCAGAATCTCCTCAGGCTCCCACTGCCCGTCGCTGTTGTAATCGTGCAGGACGAAGAAGGAGCCCGCATCGAAGTCGTCGGCATGGTGTTCCTCTGCGGGAAGGGATGGGTCAGACATATTTTTGCGCCAATCGCCACTTGGGGGCGCCACCATTCATTGGAGGAGGAAGATTGGGCGCACCGGCCATGTGTTTGGTCATCCAGCTTGCATTCTCGTCAACGACAGGCTTTTGTCCGTGGTCTCCATGGTCCCCATGCGCGAGGCATGCCTTGCCCAGAGCAAGCGCGAAAACGAGGGTCAATAGCATGGTGGTGGCGGGAAACTTGGTTGTGAGAGATGAGTCGAGGGTTTACGACAGCTTCTCCAATGTACAGCAATCTGACCGGTCCGCTGTATTGAGCAAAGGCTGGGGCCAGCAAGCAGCTAGGAGATGGATATCGTCAAAGGCAACGCTCCCCGGGACGGACTTGCGAGTACCTCTTAGCAGTGTCAGCATCCCTGTGATACGAACAGGGCGAACCCCCCCCCCGGGCAGTCGATGCAATCTGTGGCCACTACCCCCTTTGAGCTAGCGCCGGGGGATTAGCCGTGGCATTGATTGAGCCGTTGCAGCACTGGGCCGGATGGATTCTGGCTCCCACACCTGCCCGTGCCCTGCTCGGATAGTCGCGAGTTGGTGGCTGAAAGCAGCGGCCCCCCTCAGGCCTATGAGTGCCGGTCCGTCGCCCTCTTGCCGGCCACACAGCATAAGTATTTACCTTCCCAGTAGCTAAGCAACCGGCACAAGAGCGCAAGTGGAGGAACCGAATCGTTTTGTGGGCACGGATACATAATCGGAAGAAAGGGCATATTTACCAAGCGTCTGTGCATTTGCGACCTTGGTTGACACCAAAGAAGCCGACAACAGCGTCTTGCCGGCTTGGACCTGTACCAAGGGCTCACCTTGGTTCCAACGCAGGAACGTGCTCAGAGGAGGCAGGAGGCATCTGGAAAGGGACCTTCCTTTCCTGCAGAATTTGTAAGTGCGTGGACCTCGAATTGCTGAATACCTATACTTCCAAAGGTTGTTAATCAAATGCAGTCTGGGTGCCAACAAGCGCAGGTCATGGTCCATTTCATCAGGCACACGTGCTCTCGTGTTGTACCTGTACCCTGTTGTATCCGAGGCACCCCTGCCCCACCTGCCAGACCTGCCACACGCGACTGCCTTGTTTCCACACGCGCTTTAACTGGACCTTGGACGTCCACACCATCACCGACAAGCTGCGCACAACAACGAGGCTGGATCGCTTTGCATCCCACCACTCTGCGTCTTGTCCCCCGACATTGAATCTGCGAAAGGGCCCTACAACAAGATGAGTCGACAAATACAGGCCGCTCTGTTGTCGCTTCTGCCCACCCAGAATTCAATTCTCCCGCCATCTCTCGTCGAACTTGCCGGCTCCCTCCTCGCACAGTCTCGCATCCGCGCAAGCACGCTGAAAGCTGAGGAAGAAGTGGCTCGGTTGTATGCGTGCTGCCATCTTGCATGCGACAGGTAGGCATACCTCTTCGCCCTTGGCCCCGTCTCTGGCCCGCCCGCTGAACCTCCTCACAGACTCAAGATCTCTCTAAATCTCCCGCCTATTGAACCAAGACCACCAATCCCACCACGGATCTACAAGCGCCTTTACACGCATCTGGACAAGATCCTGCCTGTGAGCTCAACATCTGGCCGTGGCAGGGCGAATGGCCTGGGCACGCCAAGATCAAAAGGCCTCGGCTCTCCCGCATCCCGCCCGATGCCGTCCAGGTCCACGCCGAGCAAGGACTTGTCTCTTGCGGCATTTCGCACACCCGAAACGGCTAGAACGACAGCGAATTTGAGCTCAACCAGCTCAGCAAAAAATCCGGGACCCTCGTTCCCGCCCTGGCTGCGTCCGACGGCCACCTGTCTGTGCAGCACTCTCCACGAAAGCGGAGGCCCGGATCTAGCACCTACCGTGATCTTTGGTCTCGAATCCATTATCGCACCGCATCGTCGGAGGACAGATGACGAATGGGTCAATGGACATCTGACCGCACTGCTTGCCGCCATCTACTGGTATGTGTCTGAGTCGGCTCGACTTGCCCCCGGCGAAGACATGACGGCAGACGCTTCGCGCGCAAGCCTCCACGCTAGGCGGAAGCCCATACTGGGTGCCCTCAGAAGCGCCAGAGAGGTGGTCAAACCTCCCACGACACGAGGAAAGAAGACTGCCGCTGCCACTGCAGAAGACAAGGCCGTCTTCTGGGACGGATGGGCAGAAAGCCTCAAAGCGGCTGATATCAGCGAAGCTGTCGAGGAGGTCGCGGTCCGTCAGTGGCTCGACAGTGATTGGTTTCGGAGCATCGATCTTCTCCGGGACGCAGGTGAGGATGCAGAACAAGTGCCTCCGAGAGCAAACCCGGACGGCTTGATCCCCACGGCTGCGGCCGTGCAGGTTCGAAAAGCAGACACAATGCTACAAGACAGATTTGACTACCTGAGTGAGCGAAGGAGGGTCGAGTACAAGCATTGGAAGGCGGGAATCTTGAGACGACTTGAACTGGTTGAACGTGGTCAGGGCACAAACGCCACAGGTGTGGGCTCGTGAGACCGGTTGCCTCCCGGGCGGGGTCGCTGCGATCGCTATGCAACTATTCTTTTCGGCAGTCGTTTTGGTCGACGATCAAATCTCATTCTGGGCTCGCATGCGTTGCCCAAGTAGTACCTCGCAGCACCGGTCGGATAACAATACGCTCCCTTGCTCACGCGCACCAGCTACTGCAGTGCGGCACAATGCGATTATCGATAGCCCCGCTAGCTCGGGGCTCTGGGCCTTTCAGGAGCCCAGGGCGACGAGTTGGCAGCATAAGCGTCTCGGTTCTGTCTTGCCACAGTATCTGACAGGTCACTTTACGAACCGAGTCTCGCCCTATATTACTACACTGCACACGTGCCGAGAGCGTTCATAGTGTTGACTAGCCTTATGTCAAGGTCAACGTTCTGCGCAGCGAATCGTGGTTCCTTGCCACTTGCCTAACAGATAAAGCCATTGTCATGGATCTGCACACATGGCCGGACGATGCCCGAGAAGAAAGAAAGATCACTGATACGACACGACACGACAGCCTTTTCGAGTACACATTGAACGAGACGAGCTGCAAAAGCATAATACTTGTTGTCTACCATACATGGGAACATTCTCGTCTGGCCCGTGTCCGAGGTTGCCCAGCATTAGGGCTGACACGTCAAAGCATGAATGCTCTGCGTTTCGTCCGGTCCGTTTGTTCAGTGCCTTGTTTAGGCGAAGTGCTCTGGGCTGTATGGACGCTCGGCAAGCCAAACATTATCAATGAGTAGGTGTGGATAGCCACCCCTCGCTTGCTTTTTCAGCGCCGCATTCCGGGCCAAGGTGGTTCAGAGCTCCATGACCCAAGGTGCAGACGCCGCTATCAGCACTCTGGACTCTTATGGACGATGTCCTCACATTGTCGACATTCAATTGCGGTCCGTTGCACAATTGTGTTCTGGTTTGGGGTTTGCGGATTTTTCACTCCGGATTATGGGTGGGTGTGTTGCAAGATAGCGTCATCCCGACGCAGTTGGCAGGAGCGGAACGGCCCAGCAAGCAGGTATTCCATCTATTCCACTACTCGGCACGGCGCTCTACCCAGCAGGTCAGCGGCAAGGAACATTGCAGAAATTCCATATCCCGAGCAATCACCGTAAGGCTTCGGGCAGCTTGGGGAAGTCAGCCCCCTGGCAGGGAGGGTATCCAGGATTTAAGGTCAGCGGTGACGTTGTGACCTTGCATAGTAAAATAGGTATCATGAGTCTCAGTCACGCATGATGCAAGACTTCTACTGTAACTTCAGCTCTTACTATCTGAACAGGCCAGGAGCTTGAACCGACGGTATGGAAACTCACGTGTCGGCCTCGTGGGCGCAGTGCGGTGATGGGACGGAATGCCAAACACACAAATGGGCAGGCGGGCAAACGGCTCAGACATGGACGGAGTCGAAAAGAACCTGCATCAAAGAGTAACACGAGGAACGGCAGAGACCTGGGCGTTGTGACAGCGCCTTGATGGGACAGCGTCTTTGGCAGTCTCACAATCGCCTGTGGCTCATCGCGTACCGGAGATGGCTATTGGCCGAACCTGTTGCCGTTCGCGCCGCAGTCTGGTCTTGTACCCCCTCGTAACCTTTCTGCAAGACTCCGCTAAAGTAGTAGACAGGGGAATGGGGTTGATTTGAACCCAGAGAAGTAACTTGAGTGCGACCACGAACCAGGTTTCGGTCCCCTGATTGGTGTCGGGGAGTTCACCTGTGATGGCCAAACAGCTAAGTAGCCTGACCTGCATTCTTCCCGTTTATTCCTCTGGGCGACGGCGTGCGGTCCCAGTCATCGCAGGGCGGCCCCTGGCGATCCTGACCGAGCTTCAGCCGCATCTCTACGCTTCTGCCCAACATGATTGGCCCGAAACCATCCAATGCCATCGCACCCGCCGGCGCACAAGCAGCTCTGGGCAGCAGCCGACACTTGCTGTCAGGCAATCTGTTGTGTACTGCGCTTCAAAGAGGGGTAGGTCATATCCCGATATGCCCCGGAGTCCGACAAGTCCTTGAGAGGCGGGACCAGTGCCCCCCCCCCCTTGTGCTGGCGTTTTTAGTTGCTGGCTCTGGCAGCGTCAGGGCTCCAGCATTTGACGATCTTGAGCGCGGAAAGAAGAGAGCGGCTGGTTCGCGATGTACACGCCAAGCCTTCATGCATCCATTTATCGGGGTCTGGTCAGAAGCTGCGGGCCGTGCTAAGCATGTAACTCGGTCTGCTTTTGCTGATCCGCCATCACGCATGAGCTGAAGGGGCCTAGGACAAGGAAAGACGCTGGTCGGTTAGCTGCATTTTTGTCCAGGGGGCGCCGTGCACTTCCACCCATCAGCCCACCTCCTATACGAGCAGGCATTCTCGTCCAGCAGGCGGGCAGGCGGGAAAGCAGACTCGTGTGTAACCTTTATGTATCTGACCTGCAGTGGGCGCACCTTGCAGCCCATAGTCCCCCTCATCTCAACAGCAGGCCACATCTTGCATGCCCATGATAAGCCGCGGATTTGAGGGTGCCTAGCTACCGCTGTGCGATCCATCTCCAGCCCCAAACCTTCTGAGTGGTCGGCCTCGTGGTTCCCCTATACCCGTGCTCAAGTGACACGGCTGGGACCTCGATGAATGAACACGGATCACAAAGCGGGACCGGGGAGCAGGCCCCTTGGCTCTGGTGATTGTGGCATGCAGCTGTGACATGGGGTTTTGTCGTGCGTGCATGGATGGAGCGATAGATCTTCAGATTCCTATATACGATCCACCGCTGCCAGGTTTGGCCCAAGTCTGTATAACTCTGTTTACACCTGTCTCTGCCGTCTTCCGCTCTTTCGTCCCCGGCGCAGGTGCTTGACAGTCTTCCTGCCGCGCTGCCCCCCACGCTCGCTTGTCACGCTTTTGCTTCTCCTGTTTCTCCCAAGCAGGCAGCATCGACATCTGCGGTCAACAGGCGCCTAATGGCTCTGCGTGGGTGACTGTTCCAGAATGGAATTGGCTTCTTTCTCCTTCCATTCATGGTCGTCACCTAATCCCCAAGCTAGCTGGCTTTATCTCCGGCGACTGGCCGTGCCGACACTATCAAAAGGTTCATGATGATGGGAGAGGTTGGGAAGATGGCACTGGCGCGACAAGACGACTGCGCATGTCCCTTCGACGCGCCTGGAGACGTACCTCCCGTGACGGACCCCAAGGACGCGTGTTTCGAAGGCAATCAGCGGGCATTCCTGATGAGCAGGTATGGACAGGAAGACATCGATGGGGCGCTTTGTCAGAGCATAGCAGACGACGGAGCAGGAGGGGCCGCATTCTATGCCTTGTACTATTTGGATCACAAATGGTGCGGCCTACAATGGAATGACCCGCATAGTCTTGCTCAGGACCGTAAGTCCCTGACCCGAGATACTACATCACAAGCGCAAGAGTCACGATGATTGACTAGGTGCCAGCCGGTGTGGACAATATCATAAACCTCTGCAACGGGTCTGTCAGGTGTTCCTTGTATTCCACCGTCTAAGAACACACTGACAGATTGACCAGTCTCGGATTCCCTGATTTCGCTGATCCTGGGGTGCCTCCCGAACCATACCGCTGCAGCACTTGTTCCTCTTCCAGTTCAAAGCAGGAGAACCGTCCTCAAAGCCCTGGGTTCATCGCACCGTCCGTAAGCTCGACGTCGGAAATTGTACAGCCAACAACCACTAAAGCACTATCAACTACTTTGGCATCTGCACCCTCATTGAGCCCATCCAGAATTGATACTGCTGGGACCGCTCCAACGCCCACAGCAAAACCCGACACGGACGGCTTTCCCCCTACGTCCGCAGCCACGACGTCTGCCACACCGAGCCGCACTCTTCCTACGGAGGCCATAGTTGCCATCGCCGTATGTACTGCGCTGGCACTTGTCAGCGCTGTAGTTCTGTTGATCTGCGTCCTTCGCCGAAGACAAAGGCAGCTGGGAGAGCATGAGAGTGACATAAGAAGTCGTATTAGTAGAATTGTGCAAGGCTTCACTGCGCCGGCAGACTTTCCACAGCGCCTCACCTCACCTTCGCAATCTTACTATACCGACCGACCGCCTCTGACTCCGCCTCTCCCCCTGCGTGACAGGAAACTTCTCCCGTCGCTACTGGAACCCGATTCACGCCCTGGTTCCACCGTGTTTGGCCTACCTTTTGAGAGGCATCATAGCAACAATAGCCAAAGCAGCTGTTATAGCAGCCATGGGCAGTACGACAAGGACTCGTTCCCTTCGTCTCCAATTTGCAGCCCGACATACAACCGTCTTGAACCGCGGCAAGAAAGGATGCACCAAACAGCACCGTCACTCGTCACCTCTGCGGCGTCGCTGACTTCGGAGCCCTCTTCGCCCCCCTACACGCGGCTCAAGTCACCTCCCCCGGTGATGTTCACATTCCCATCAGCCAGTCAGGACCACACCACACATGCTTTTTATCCTTACCCCAAAGGGCGGGCGTCATCTCTACGGAACGAGATCGCGTCGATGACGTCCACCAACAGTAGCAATCACTTAACACATGAGAGACATCCCAACAGCACCAGCACAGCAACAATCGCCGTCGCAGACGGCGCGGACGGCCACTTACGACCTACCAGCCCGTCTGCGCCTACCCCGCCATCGTCACCGATCCGACCAAGGCGACCTCACGATGGGCCCCTCGAGATCCCGGATCTCGTCAGCCCGGTGAGCACCCCAAGGTCGCCGTCGCCCGGCCCTCCGCCGAGCAAAGCCCTGCCGCCTCCGCCGCTGTCCCTTCGCCCGGGCCCAGTGAACACGGGCATTGGGGTTGCCACGACCACGGGCGTGAGTTCCGAGCTCGCCTCCGTGCGAGGCCGGCCGGATCACGGCCAGCGTGGCCTTCCTCACCCAGGCCGCCGCCATTATTCACACGATCGGCATGATCAAGGCAGCGCGGCCGTCGACAGGGCACAGGATGCGAGCCGGGACAGTTGGGGGAGCTGGGAGGACCTCACGCCTACGTCGCTCATCGGCAGGGCGATGTCGCCGCCGGCCGGGCGGACTGTTTATCCTTATCCTGACACTTGAGCTGGTGGGATCGGAACCTCGAACCATGAGTATGGAGGGTTGGCTGCTTGTTGGCAATGTTTGTGGAATTTACGCATTGGACCCGGTAGTAAATTTGGCAGTGCAGGTAATCAACGGAACAGAGTGATGACGTACCGGGGGTGGGAGTGGAGTCGTTGTCAAACCGCGCACACCATGGCAATACATGTCTTCCGCACTTCGTCTGTCCTGGTCTGTGTATTGTCATTGCTCTCTCTGCCTCGATGTCTAGGAGAGGCCTTGGAAGAGAGGGGGGACGCCTCCAGTTTAATGATGCTCTACTGCGTCACTGGGGTTCTAGGAGTACGTAATAGTCAGCAGAAGGGGGTGATATCGGTGATGAGTTGAAGGATCTAGGCCTTGTATATCATTATCATTTCCCACTTTGCCGCACCACCAAGCAGTAGCCATGACCTCTCGTGACATGACTTCTGACCATTAATACACGCCCATGAGCAGCAGTCAATACAGCTGGCGCAGTTGAGGAGAAGAGACTTACTGAGTGTTCCCATCATGTGCGTTGTGAGACGGTGGCGCTATTGTGGCTTGAATGACGACAAACTAGAAAGAAAAAGCGGTCAAAGATGAGTAGTAGCTAGTTGTGAAATAAACTTTTTTTTGTGTTCTTTTTGTGGCTGATGAAGGTCGGTTTGGTTTTTTGTTTGCTGAATTCATCGATGCCCTTAAGACAGATGCTTTTCTAAATACGCTCTGAAGGGGTACCACAACGCGATTTGCCCCCTTGGACTAGTAAACGCTGCAGACTCATTCGAGTCTTCTTACTTTCCCCTCCTGGCCGATACAAATGATATGCACTCACTTAAGTCATCCAACCTCTGGATTGGCGAGCTTTCCTCCTATCCTCTACGCACCCTAGCTTCCCGGCCACTACACTGAAGCGGGAGGCGCAGGAGGAGGTGGCTCAGAGCCACCCTGCTGCTCCCCTCCGCCGATCGGCGGCAGGCCCTCGAGGGGGCTCGAGGATATTGGGACCGTCATGGGCCCATCCCTTGGCATTTTTATGCGGTCAGTGAGCGACTCGCCTTTGATCACCTTCAACACCTCTTCTTTGTCCAGGGTCTCGTAGTCGACGAGGGCCTCAGCCAGCCGGTCAAGCTCCTTCCGCTTTGCGACCAACATTTCTCGCGTGCGACCATATGATTCATTCAGCATCTTCTGCACTTCCCGCTCGACCTGTTCTCTGGTTGCCGGGCTCAGGTTATTGTACCTGGACCCGAAGTCCATGGGAGCCAATCCTCCACCTCCCATTCCGAAGTACGCGACCATTTGAAACGCGAGGTCGGTCGCATTGTTCAGGTCCTAGAAACACTTTAGCATACCAAGCAAAATGGCTAGAGGTGAGGCGGGTACTCACTCCGCTGACTCCTGAAGTCACAAGGTCGTTGCCATAGACAATCTCTTCGGCCACCTTGCCGCCCATCGCACAGTCAATCCTGGCATGGTAGTCTGATGTGGTCCAAGAGTGCTTGTCCATTTCCGGGAGGAAGGCAGTATGGCCGAGACTTCCACCACGTGGGAGAATTGTGACCTTGTAGAGCGCAATGGGCTGGGCCGCAGTGTACAGGGCAGCAAGGGCATGACCAGCTTCATGATAAGCTGTCATGAGCTTCTCTTTTTCGCTTATAACCATGCTCTTCTTCTCAGCACCCATGACAACCTTATCCTTGGCCCAGATGAGATCCTTCATCGAGATGAACGGCGACTTGTTCTTGCTGGCATGAATGGCGGCAGAGTTGACAATATTCTCGAGCTCGGCGCCGGACAGTCCTGAAGTGCCTTGGGCCAGCTCTTGCAGGTTGATCTTCTCCGCCAACTTGACCTTCTTGGCGTGGTGTTGCAGAATGGCCAGCCGCCCTCGGACGTCAGGTAAGTCGACCGAGACGTGACGGTCGAACCGGCCGGGACGGGTCAAGGCCTTGTCGAGTAGCTTGGGGAAGTTTGTGGCTGCGATGATGATGATCTGGCTGCTCTGGTCAAAACCGTCCAGCTCGGTCAATAGCTGGTTGAGTGTTTGCTTCACATAAGTGCTGTCCCTCGTATTTCTCTTGCCTCCGATGGCGTCAAGCTCGTCAATGAAGATGATTGCTGGGGATTTCGAACGGGCAGCATTGAAGAGATCGCGCACTCTCTTGGCACCCACGCCAACATAGACCTCGTCGAACTCACTCCCAGACATGTAGAAGAAGGGAACGCCAGCTTCACCGGCAACTGCACGTGCCAAGAGGGTTTTGCCAGTCCCAGGGGGGCCGACCAGGAGAACGCCTTTCGGCAGCTTCCCGCCTAGGGTCGAGAATTTGTCCGGGTTCTTGAGGAACTCGACGATTTCCTGGAGCTCCTCCTTGGCCTCGTCGCACCCATGGACGTCAGCGAACCGGGCCTTCTGGCTCTCGGCTTTGACCTCAGCATCAGCCCGAGCGGTGCCGGTTCGCTTAAGGGAATTGAAGCTCTCGACGATCATGGTAACCACAACCAGACTAAAATAGCAAACGAAACCAAAGATCATGAAAAACCTGACCCATTTGAAGATGGTGGAACCAAGCGATTCGTCCACGACGACATGGATGGGCCCTTGTTTGCCGCCAGAACCTTGAGTAGATACCGCGATGTTGCCTCCCTTGGCACTGGCCGCAACAGCCTGGCCGATGGCTTGAAGCTGGGACTGGTTAAGCCCACCGGCCTGGCCCCCGGCAGCACCGACGTCAGCGACCTTATTGCCGTTCATCATGGACAATGCCTTGGCATAGACGTCCTCTACCGCTTGATTCCTCGCGTATCTGCCTGACTGGTACCGTTCGACGATGATGCCCGGCATATTTGCCTTGAGGAGGACCTGATAGAAAGCGTTCTGAGCGGTTGGGCTGGTAGGGTTCCGGTTGGCGGCAGCTTCGAGGTTGGCCAGCATATTGCGAGAGATGCCTCCATTGCTGAACCCGCGGCGCTGCAACAGCCCGAGATGGGGGGAGAGACCAAAAACACGATTCCGAGTGACAGTTGACGAAGTGTTAAGACGCGAAGAGCCGGCCAAACGAGTGACAAGATCCTGAAGAGGAGAACTAGTTTGCGGGATGGGTGCGCTGCGCAACACCCCGCGTGCAGCCGACGTCGAGAACAGTCTGTTCATGGTGGTAGCCGAGTTCAGTGCGAAGGACGGCATGGTAGGAATGATGGGTCGAATATCGTAGGACGTGGGCTGCCGGGGACGGCTGTGAGCAGGAGTGGGTGGCGTCGTGCGCGTTGTCACAGATGTGACGGTCCGTGGCATGGCCAGGGCCTTGGCGACTGAGGGCCAGATCTCAGCCGTTGCTGCTGCCATGTTCTGCGAAGACGCAGCATCATTCAGCATGTGAACAGGACCTCGGGGATGGGACTTGGGCGTGGCGGGGTTCGACTCACGGGCAGCAGTGCAGATTGAAAGGCCATGAGGCCCTTGGGGAGCGCAGGCTGCGCGATCAAGATGGAGGTTTTAATCAATACCGGCTGCGTGTGGACGAAGCGAAGGGATCCATATATGTTGGCTGGTAATCGAATGACTGGGCGCGCGGATACAAGACGAGGCGGGAAATGGTGCGTCGGCAGAGAGGATGGAAGACGGCGGTTGGCGGTTGCGACGGCGGCGACAGGCTGATTCGTCCGAGCAGATGGATGAGGTCAGCTTAAGGTTGCCCACACTAGGCAGGGGGGTCCACAACAACCGGGCTCCTACCATGGCCGAGGTAGGGCAGTTGGGCAGGCACGACAGCGACGCAGCGATGCAGCGCCCCGTCTACATGGAGAGGACCTGTGGAGGGTTCAACCCTGGCGTCCTAGGCCCTTGGGTCATAAAAGCCACTGGGAAAAGATGGTAGTCTCAGGTCCAGGATGTGCACCCTGCTCGGGGCCGACCCAGTCACATTTCTGGCTAGGATTCCAGGGGAAAGCAGTACGCTGCCGGATTGCTCGTGAGCTTCCAACACCACAAATAGAGTTGCAGGTCTCACTGAGGCTCAGACCTCCTCATCCACGTGCGATGCATTCCAGCCCCCTGGGTCCCCGGCGACGGCCCTTGGATCACCGGTCCGGCTCCGGTATTACCACGGGTGGTGAGACCCTCACCAGCCTGTCTCATAAAGTCGAGGCCTTGGGGCCGCGCGGACCAGACGCGTCATGTGAGTCAGCGACTTGGTGAGCCTTCACGGTTCGGTAATTAAGGGTGATCACTGCCGATCATGGCCGGGACCCGGCCCACGATCCCGGCAGTTTATCAGGTCCCGCTCCGACGAGTCGCCGGATTCGGGTCGCCGCACTATCCCGGCCCATTTACAGCAGCAGACCCTGGATGAGGCCATGCGAGTCCAAGTCATGAGCCATATATACTTGTGAACTAATATCCTGACCTGCGTGGAAACATCTCTTTACATCCCGCTGCCCCCATGTCTCACATTGGCCCCCACCAAGAAAATGAAGACCACAGCCCGGTCCCGGAAACAGCGGCCCCGTTCCAGAGTGCAGAGTCCTCGTCCCACTCACAACTCGTCATCGCCTTCCCTGACCCAGCAGCCCGAGAAGCCCACCCGCACCAGTGTCGGCTCGGTTCGGTTCGACCCGAACAGCTCCGACAGGAACGACGCGCAGTGCTCGGTATGGTACGAGTTGGCGATGACAGCGTCGAACACACGCCGGCCCTCGAAGAGCGTCCAGAATTGCTTTCTCCATAGCATCGCGCAGTGGTTGATGTGGTCCCGAATGGATGTGTAGTAGTGATCCCGCTCGCCCATCGTGTCGGGTTGTAGTGGCTCGGTCAGGTTCACGCTGTGCAAGTGTTCCGGGTTAGCAACCGTCCTCTGCTTTTTCCCTTCTCGTCTCATGTGCAACACGCCGCTCGTAGGTGACAGTGTGGTCCTATGAGGCAAGCTGATGTAGGAAACTTACTCGGAAAATGCAGCCCAGCTCGCGTCGTCTTGATACTCATCGATCCACTCCTGGTCCAGGCACTGAGCCGGGACCCAAGCATTCAACAATGTATCGTACGTGCATCCCTTTGACCGCGCCTCCTCCGTGGAATTGCCACAAGAGATATAGGTGGCGCCTGAAGTGATGTTGTGGTAGCGAGCCATGTCCTCCCCGGTGATGGTGCTGCTGCCCTGGCTCGGCATCATCTGGCCGGGTGCATCGTCGCCAGCCGGGCTCGACAAAGGCGGAGACGGCGGCGGCGGCGAGGAGGAGGCGGGAGCCGAGCCGGGTATGAACATCCAGATGACCAGCACCCAGACTAGGGAGGTCGCGACACATACTGCAATGTCACGAATGACCCTGCGGGTGCCGGAGGCCTTGATCAGCGCCTCGCGGTGCCGTGGGAGGCTGTCGTCACTGGTGGTTGCGCCTTGACGTGCGCCCGGGTCGTCCGAGAACGCCAGAAAGGGCTGGGTCTCAACTGCTGACTTCATGGTCTGGGTGAACTTTTCACATAACTTATTGCGTTGTTAGAACACTGGATCACTGTAGACCGGTGATCGGTACGGCGCCCAATACTCCTTTATTCTGTGATCGCTGTCATGAGCGGGTGGCGGCTCTCACTTGGCAGCCGTTTCACGATGGGTTGCAATGCCCATAAAAGCCGTTTCGGAACCATCCGAATTTGATCGTCTCACCTCTCTTTTGCACCAGATGGTTCGTTCCGCGCATGATACACAGGGAAGCGGATTGAGTCGTGAAAGGGTCTTGTCTCGGCTTGTGATGACTTCAGTCGCCTGCTCAGTTCGACGTCACCTTGAAGCAACGCAGTATCACACGCATATCTGCTGGCCTTCCGTACAGGGACGCGGAGGCATAAAGTCACAACTGGACAGTGGTTAGGCGATTTTCCAGCATCATCAGTACTGCCAGATATGCACGGTAGGACCCCTTGAGAGCTTCATGAACACATGTTGATACCTAGTTAAGACTGGAACTATAAGCAACGTGAACTCGGCCTTGGCAGAAACGCAAAACTCAATGTCTGCAACCATCACATTGGGAATATGGGCTTAAAGCAGTTGATTGAAGTTCTTTCAGGATTTTCAGCTTTCCTTAGAGGCATGATCTTAGCTTCTTGTCCAACCTTGATACGACCAAAACCGATTTCGAACCCGCCTGCCACAGCCCGTTTTCATAGCTTTCAGCCGAGGCACCGTATGATTCACACTCATTAGATAATACTCCAGAAGACCCATTCCGTAGTTATCAAAATAGACCCTGAAAAAAAAAACAATAATAATGGTACAGCAAGTGACACACAGAGAGACAGAGAGATATAGTATAGAGAGGGACAAGAGAGACAGGGGAAGAAAGAAAGGCATAGTACATCAGTAACAATAGACTGGGCTGGTCAGTTCGAGACTCCCAACCTGATTATGACAGCCACGTGGTGAACACCGCAAGTGCGCTTTTCCTCTCCATTCGTGAACGCCTCCTTGATGAGCTCTTTTTTTGTTCTTCCAAACGAGACAGCCGACCCCCCTCCTGCTGCGCCTCACCATGGATCTCTGGGCCAGAGATCTGTGCAGTTGTTTTGACGCCTTCTGAGATGAAAAGTTTTGCTGGAATACAGAAACAGCGCGACCCGCCCCGGATTTCGCCCTGTCGAATTCGCATGGGAAAAGATGCAGAGTTACAAGAAAATAAAATGTCGTAAGTCGTCAGCGGGGTTGACTGCAATTAAGACCAGGCTCGACACGCCGTGGGGTATTAAGTGAGAGTGCATCGGCGGACGCCCTCCATTTCCTGGCTCCTTCCGGTTTCTTCGGCCAAAAGCTAAGAATGAAAAGGACAAGATGTGTTGACAATGATTCTGTACCAGTGTACAAATAATGGTAAACGTCTGTCGCCGAGATGCTGCTCAGACAGTTGCTTCTAGCCCATTTGTGCGATCCTGTCGGAAGGCATTCCCATGCCCATGCCAGAAGGATCCTCGAATTTCACATCAGAGATGCCCCATCCGTAAGTGGCTGGTACGTGGCCAGCACTCACGGGATCCTGATAGGCCGGGAGGCCGGCGGCGTACATAGCCTGTGAGTTGTCTGGCGCCGAAGCAGCAAGCTGCTGGTGGTAAACACCTTGTGCCCCTGGGGACTGTGGGTGTTGTTGGGAGTGTTGGTTGTGCATGGGCATGGCCATCATCGGTTGGTTCGGTAGCATAGATTGCGTCGTTGGCGGGTGTTGGAACTGTCCCATGGCGGAGTGCTGATGCTCGGCGCCTTGGAGAGCGTGCGTCGCGGCTTGTGTCGAGTGGAGGGCGTAGTTGTTAAAGCCGCTGTCACCGACGGGACTCCGCACAGACGCAGAGGAGAATGTGCTCGGGCTACTGTTCAGTGAGGCTGTAAGGCCAGGCTCTGTGTAGGGGTTGCTGTGCTGCCGAGGTACGCTTTGGAACTGGCTGGCGTTCATGGTTGCAACAGCTGGATTATGGGCTTCGACAAAGTATTGCTGGGGCATTGGGGCGTTGGACATGCGGCGCATCATAGCATGCTCCGAGTGCATATTACTCGGGTACTCGGGTCCGTTGGAAGATAGGCTGTGGCGATGTTCGTACGGGGCTTGCATGTACTGCCCAGGCATTGGTCGCTGCATTCCCATGCCGTTGTGCATCATCATCTGGCCATGCGGTTGTTGACCCCAGATGTTAGCGTGATGCGCCCTCGGTGTCGACGGCGAGTCATCTCCCGATTCGCTCGTAGCATCATCAACGAGAGCACCTGGCTGGTGGGAGCGGCGTTGGTGCTTGACCATGGTTGTTTTCCTGCAGAACCTACAGTGCGTTAGACTATGTCGTTGTGTTGATGGTAGTAGATATGCTCACGTCTTTACACATCCCTGGTGACCACACATGTACGGCCGCTTCCCTGAATGAATCCGTCGATGACGGGCCAAACTCGAGGACTATGGTACACAATCAGTCGATGTTCGTCATGCTTTCGATGGCCGCAGGACCTACATCTGAGAATCGCTTTCCGCAACCACTATACTGACAGGCATGTGGCTTCTCCCCCGTATGCGTGCGTATGTGGACTGTTAGGGCACTACGCTGGATGAAAGCCTTCCCACAGCCTTGTTGGGTGCACGCATATGGCCGCTCGTTCGTGTGTATCCTAAAGTGCCTTTGCAGGTCCGATTTCCTGTTGAAGCTCTGCGAACATAATCAGTGATCTGTTCTGTGCATGGATCAAGGAGTTTTCCTCGGCTGACATACCTTGCCACATGCCTCCCAACTACATTGGAACGGGCGAGGTGCTTGTTCAGTGTCCATGACTTCGATGAGTTCCATAGCAAGGAGGTATCAAATGAAAATGTGGTTTTGAGAGTATTACAAAAATGCGGATGATATCTGTGCAAGTCAAAATGTTAGCGCTAGATAGACTAGTACAGTCAAGTGCCCTTCTACGCGGCTGTCATGATCACCAGTCGATACAAAGAGAGACAGCGTCTTTTGCATATCCCCTCGATAAAGAACATGTTCATACAGCGGATAGACGCGATTGTAGAAGGAACGAGCGAACTGCAGTGCCCTTTGCGTAGGAGAAAGGAGGAAAATTACTTGCCGTCTCGAAATTAGCGAAGCGCGGCCTGGGATGGGTTGGACCAGACGAGAATTATTAATGGAAGGATTCTTGGAGATGCAAGTGACGATCTTTAGAGTGGAAGATGTGGACGTCGTTCCCGTGAGATGCGGTCGGCGACGAGTTGCGGAAGGGAATCCGGGACGAGGGGCAATGACAGGTTAACGGCCCTTGCACCAGATCATAAAACGAATCCGACCCTTGCGTGGTTGTGAGTGGTGGCCGCCGTAACGGTCGTGAAGCTGCTGCTGCAGGTTGCTTTTTCGTCGTTCTCGTCGCAACAGTCTCAGGATTGGCTTTGCTTCTTCTTGGGGTCTCAACCAATACCAGTGAGACAAGCGTGGAGGAAGAGGCGGAACTGAGATGCGGCTTGCCGTATTCGAGGGTGACGTGTGTGCCTCAATTGAGAAGGAACTTGCTGCTCACAATATCCAAGGGGCGCGGAGGTTCCCAGATATGATGAGGTCTACTGGAGGCAAAGAGACAGGGCCAGGCAAGGCGATGCTTCTGTTCCTTATATGTGAGCACAGGGTCTCATGAGGAACGGGGGTGGAAGGCGGGATGTGGGCATAGGTGTGTGAAGATCATGAGAGAGGACTGGAGAAATGTGATGGGGACCCAGAGGGGAGGTCGTTGATATTCATACCTTTAGACGAGGGAAGGGTGGGTTGAGGTCGAGGCGAGGGGGACGAGGTAATGACAGGGTCCTAAGGGTGAGGACACAGGCAGGTGGAGGAGAAGTAAGAATAATATATACCAGTTGAAGTCGTGCAACGTCTGTTCCTCTGCCCCCCCTGACTAAAGACGTTGGCGGTCGTTTCGTTTCTTTTAAGTCCCCCCCCCTGGGTGGTAAGGTGGATTGCAGTAGGCGTGTGTGGGTGAGGTGGAGAGGGTGCTCGAGCGCTCAAAAGCTGGTGACAAGCAACCAGGTCCACACTTGCAGGGCGGGAGTGAACGTCGTGTTCCAGGGACGGCTCCACGATAACTAGGGACGATGTGGCGCTTACTCGGTTCCAGGTGATGGGTTGAAGAGAGGCGGTTGGGTGCACGAACTCTTTCGCACAGACTGACTCCCGATATTACTCTCTTGTCTGGTCCCGGCAAGGAGCCTTCGGCAATGGGGACTCGGCCACTCGGGACGGGTGTATAGCCAACCTCTGGGGGCTGTGGGTGCAGCAGCAAGAGCGTCGGGGAGAAAGTGTGCGACGGCTGGATATGATGAACAGAGCCGTTAACGTCCCGGGGGGGGGAGAGAAGATATGGGAAGACGAAGGTGAGTGAGGATGGGCGAAAATAGTGGCCGGGGAGTGCTGTATAAGATGCTCGGTTGCAGAGGCAGTCAAGGAAACCAGCCTAGTAGCAGAGCAGATATGATCTTCATGGGAGTAGTACGATATCTAGCCCACCAGGTCGGTCGAGGGCGACGGTCTAGCTATGTACTGCGTAGCAAAGTAGACTGACCTGTCTCGACGGACGCCGCCCTGCGAGTCGAGCGAGCGACAAGGCGAGGCGAGGCATGGCAAGGAAAGGGCATGTTGAAACATGCGCTTTCCCTGCGAGCGAGGAGCAGGGTCTGATCTATGTACATTATTACATTACGAGCATCGACCATCGAACAGCGAACAGCGGCCAGGAGGGAAGAAGAGCAGGAGCAGCCGCAGGACCAAGCAGCAGCGGCAGCGGCAGCGGCAGCCTCCAGCACTGAGTTCAACTGAATTGAACAGAGTAGAGCAAGCAGGAGTAGACTTGGGCGTGCATATGCTGCAGCAAGTGACAATGCGGTACACTGCGGCAGCGGCAGCAAGTAGGCGCATGTCGAGGAGCTTGGGGTCAGTGGTGAGGGTCGAGTACATGCACCACTTGGGTGAGGTACGGCCATGAGGTACCTCAGTGGATACCTGCAGGCAAGTACGTGCCTCACTGCCGTGGTGGCCGACCTCAGGTTATTGCAATATACAGGATTTTCCCTTGCACTTTGTTAGCGCGAATACATGCAATGTAACTCTATTGACCAATCAGAAGATACTATTCTGAGTTTAAAACAGTACCTCTCTCCTGATAACTTAATTACTGTTTTATTATTATAGAACTACTAGAAGTAACCTATTTCCTTGCTGATTTATACCTGATATGACTGTATTTTCTTGTTCACTGACACAGAGTAAGATAGAGCAGGGCCCCCATCGCCAACAGGGCAGAAGTACCTTTTTAACCTTATTGCAGGCAAAGCCCTGTACCCTTGCAAGAAAGCTAACAGAAACCTTGTGATTCAAACAAATATTCGAGGGGAACAGGGGAGGGGCGACCCGGAAGCACAGCCGGTACCTTGCCGTAGCATGTACGCGTCGAGGAACTGCGGTACTGCGGTACTGCGGGACAAGCAGAGCGGGCCCGAACGACTCATGAGCTTACTGTATGGGGGATATCACAGCCGCATGCCGTCCTGGACTACTACCACTACCGGTCTAGCCCCACAGCCAATCTGCCTCTGCTCAAGCTTCGTCTAGCTCTTTCCGGGTCGGGCTCTGGAAGCACCCCCCTTCACATGCTTGTACCATGCAGCCCAACCCCCCAAGATCGCCTCCTGCTGAGTCTGCGCTCCCTGCGTCGTTTCTTGCTGTTCTGAGTTGCCGCTGCTTGCTCGTCGCTGGCCGCATCCGAATGCTGCTATCAACTAGCCTGTCCGCTATAGACCACTACGTCCAGCACTACGGGTGTTTTTGGTTCGCGCCAGGAGAGACAGTAACTGCGGGCCATATGCGGTCTACCGTTGTGGTCGCGGCAGATGAATGAAAGTAATATGGGCTGGGCTGGGCCGGGCTGGGCTGGATATGACCGCAACATGTCCCATGGACCGGCCTCGAGATCGAATCGAGACAGCACCAGCCAGACCAGACCCGACCAGACCGACAGACCAGACAACTGCATCCGCATCCGACATACGCACACATGGCTAGTGCGGATGCGTAAACAGCGTGTACGACGGCCCTGTGGCCTGTGGGACTAATCGCATGCCCACGTCTGGTACGCACAGTAGCACCCGGGGAAAAGCCCTCGGGGCAGTCCAGCTTGCCTCATCGAGGCAAGCTCAGCCACATCCGGGGACGAGACGACGCTGAGAATGACTGCCAGTGTCCCGTCTGCAGTCGGTCCTGGTCCAGTCCAGCCTGCACCGCAGCAGGACCTGGGCCGGCCAGTGGGCGGGTGGGACTCGACTCGACCGGGAGGGTACCTGGGCCGCAGGTATCGAGCTGGGCCGTCGAGATGGCGAGAACTGACAGATCAAGGAGCTTGCAGGGGGGCCCACCTCCCCGTCTTGGGATCTTCCTTGCTCTGCAGATGGGCGAGTGATTGCCCACCCATGCCCCTGGACGGTTCATCTCCACGAGTGGCTCCGGACCGCCAATGGCTCTTCTCTGCTTCGAAACTCTAACGAAACCTCCCAGTATCAACGGCGAGGCGTCGCTCTGCTCGACACACTGCGGCAATCAACCAGATCAACCTTTTCCTGCGATACGTCTCGCAATCATGTCTGGGGTGATTTTGCCCGTCATACCCGACTTGCACTTACTCGTTGTTCCGCTGTCAACGGGCGCCGCGCCCGTCGATGACGGCATCTATTAAGCCTCAAACCTTGAGCAGCCTCCGCAGTCTATCTTGCCTGCTCGCAGTCATGTGCGCATGTATTGGGGTTGCAGGCTTTTATCTCTCACAATGTCATGCCGGAAGCCTGTACCCATCCAGTGCACGCATTTCTCTGATCCTGCCTGTGGCCCCCCCCCCCGGTGTGCCTGCCCTCGAGGGCGACCGCGAAGGCGGGGAACGAGCCGTTGGAACAAAATGTCAAGTGTGCATGTAGGTCGGTGGAAATTGGTGGAGGCGCCCCATATGTGATAACACTTGACGCCTGATTCATCCCACCGGACATAGACCAGGCCGTTGCTCGCATCAGCGGTCGGTTTCCAGTCAGTTGCAATAAGAGCAGGCCGGCAGCACGTCGTCATGGCCTATAGCGGACCCTGGTATTGCCCAGGATGGAAGCTCAATCAAGCTGCACACGACAGAGTAAGAGGTCGCCCGTGGGAGCGGGGCACCTGCCCTCAGGAACTCCTCCTGCCACCCTTCCACACCAGGGCTAAAACCGGCGGGCAGCACGGGGTGGATGTGACACAGGTGACGATGCGACCGAGTCCACAGAAGGGGGGGTTCTTGCCCTGGTGTGTGATAGGTTTGGGAGCCGAGTGCAGTGCATGGCATGGCATGGCATGGCATGGCATGGCATCGCGTCCAACACCCACAGTGGTGTACTGGCAGTCTAGCACTACGGCGAGAGCACTAGCCACACGGGCACAGAGATAATGTTGCAGGTGTCACATGGCGGCCCGGGCTGGGGGTTGGTGCTGCAGCCGGTACAACAGATTGTGCAATGCAGCCAGAGTCGGCCCCCCTGCGGGTCCAAAAACCCGTAACCCGGGCGAGGAGCAAACGAGTGCGATGGTCCTCCACCCATCCCCGGGCCGGCAAGGGTGGCCCACCGTGACCGAGCGACCGAACGAGTGAGCGACAGGCTGACTGACTTGTGAAGTGGCAGCAGAATGCGGCTTTCCTGCTCGACAAATTTGACAAGACCACCACCACCGAAGTAACCATACCCCCACCAGGGGACCCCAGGCGCGTCGTATCTGGTGCCAAGCTGCTGAGTCGTTTGAGCTGGAGTGTCCCGGGGAGGGCTGCTCGAGGCAGACCCTACCTGTCGCTACACTGCTACATTGTAGTGCAGAAAAAGAGAGCCCGAGTGGCGCCAGAAATGCTCCGACGCAGGTTCGTCCCTCAAGTACCTGCAGCTGCCAGGTGCGTCCAAAGTCTATTCGAGGCAAGCTTGCCCACAAGGTTCAGGCCGATGCGGAACCGGAACCTTAGTGTAGTACCACCGTCAGGTTGTGCAGGCAGAAGGCCAGACGGACGGCACGCAGCTGATCCTGTGAATCCCCGATTTGTTGCTTAACCTTAAGCTACCCGCGACTCAGGCTCGCAGGCTCGCAGGTCCGGCCCAAGGCCAGCCAGGCCCCACCCAGCCTATGCCATCGTCGAGCTAACAAACCAGGCATCGTCTAATCTTCATCGCTGTCTTTGCTACCGTCGCCATCGTCCGCATTTGGGCCTCTGGACTCTAGTGCAGCCGAACATTGCCGAGCCGTGGGGCATGATGGCATGATGGCATGATGGCGTGGAGCTGGAATTGAATCACCAGTGCAGAGGGAAGCTTGTGATCGGATGCACTTCTCGTCAGCCTTCTTTCCTGGACCAACTTTCGATGGCGCTGCCCGCAGCTACTGTGACTGTGATAGTGGCCCGTTTCTTCATGCTCCTCAGGATTCGTCCGAGAAGCTACCACAGTAGCCACATGCCTCTGCCCCCCGCCCCTCTGTCTCTCTCTCTCCGTCCCCCCTGGGCAGAGCCGCCACCCCGACCTGCAGCTAGGTTCAGATCTCGTGGGTTGTTTGGTTTAACTTGTAGTGAGATATTCCGAACGGTTCACGGTTCAGGCTGCATTGATATCATGCAAGCACGAGGTTTTCCAGTTTGGTCCCGGAGTATCGCTATCGTCAAGCACCAGGAAGGTGACAGATACCAGGCTAGGCGTCGCAGGAGACCCCGGATCCCGGACCCCAGCCTCGCTGCCCGCAGCCAGCTGGACCCGCTGTGCGCCAGGCTCGCATGTGGGCGCCGGTGGGGGGGAGGGGACGACGCACTGCTAAGCCTGGCCTGGGCAGCCTGGCTGCCCTGTCCGTCTCTGTGCACTAGCATGCGGCCTCGACGCTACCGCGACAGGATATCAAATCACGGCGTGACCCCTCATGCCCGGAAACAAGCCCGTCGATACCCCAACACAAGCCATCGCTGCCCTGCGACGGTTGTCGGCAAAGTCAGCGCCTCGCACGACATGCTTGCCGTACGTGGTATGCGTCAGGCGCCCTCCAACTCAATTAGATGAGAGGGGGGTGGCCGCCGTCATATCGTGGTTAGGAGGGCTCTCTCGACTGCCGGCCACGAGGGGTGCCAAGGGTGCCACTTGAGACGACAACCCCGCGAACAAAAACCTAACCCTATGCGCGCTGCTATACCCTCCATCAACCAAAGCATGCTGAGCATGCTCAGCGTCGACCGCTCGCGTTACATCATTAACACCAGAAACCTGGTCGAGCACACGCCATATCTCGAGCCGTGCTGGGAGGGCATGATGTCGTAGTACCATATTGCAGCGGTATCTGGGCCCCAGAATTCCGCATTGCATCTGAAACGAAACGAAGAGGGGAGCATCGGGGTAGGGGATGACCAACGTTCCCGCGGCTGCGTTCCGAAAGTATGAGCTGACTCGGAAAGCCAATCGAGGATATCAATCATGGTCTTCGAGCCGAATGGTGGCCCCCGAAAGCCTATCTCATCTTCTGCAGTCGCTTCTGCAATTGGCATGCGTCATGGGGGCCAACTGAGGACCAAGTCAGTCGGGAGCAAGCCCAGCCGACGGCGATACTCTACCGAGAGTCATTTGCCGCCTCGCCGTCAAACGCTGGCAGTCAGAGGCTACCGTGGCCATTTTCTTGTTAATTAGCCTTCAGTACGATTTTAAACAGAGTCAGTTGCGTCGATGCAACTTAAGGCTGAGTGTCTATTGCCCCGGCAGGCTTAGTTGTTTGCCAACCTCCACAGGCCGACATCTGAACGTCGCCCAGATCACATAAGCTCAGCCGCGCGTCCGAGGCTCCAATTGCCTGTCAAACCTGTGTGTACTGGGTACCCACCAGTTCGTCAGGCCGAGCTCCTCGCCCACACCTCCCTCCTCGCCCACACCGAACTTAATTCGTATTGCGCGTGTCAGGACCACAGACATCAAGCTTAACTGACGTGATGCGCACGTCCTTTTGGGGGGAAGGGATGTTGCTTCAGTCCTAGCATCGGAGGTGTGTGTCTGAATGGCTTCTTCCGCGCGGCTTCTGCCATCTATCGTCGCTGAGGCACTCCACTCACGAAAAATTCCCCGCCTCCCGACTCCAGTCCGTCCCAAAGCAGAAACTCTCCGGCCGTACGATTGGCTTGGAACTACAGGTTTTGCTTTATTTCGAAGGATGGCTGACAGCCTGACAGCTGTCAAGACGCGCCAGCCTTGACGTGCCTTGTCCCGCCTCGTCTTCTTGCTTCAACACATGGTGTACTGTCTGCGATGCTGATTGTACTGTCCAGTCCCACTCACCGGCGCCAGGCTGGATTTCCGCGCGCGGCGAACGCTGGGCCTGCCTGCCCCGTGACCATGCTCCAAACGCAATCGAGAAATCTTGAAGCCAATTATTGATGGGCCGCCAGGGATGGGCTGTGATAGACCGCGTAATTTTATGTTTCGCAACACCGAGATCAACATAAGCCGACGTCTGTATGGCACCGCCGTTAATGTCGGAGCTGCCATTAAGACGATTTCTGATATCATAAGACGTCTGTTATAGCCTGCTCTGGGTAGCGCCTCTTCACGGTTCAGGCACGTTGGCCCGTAGCTCTGGTCCTGGCAGCCAATGTGGTTTGCCGGTCGGGTCGACCCTCCCTTCCTCTCTCTCGTGTGACATTGAGAGTAAATATTCGGCGCACCTAATCCCACTTCCTGACTCTTGCCTGCAACTAAGGACTCGAGGGAGGGTCACTCCTGGATCCCAATACTCCGCACAGTTGCAAAAGAACGGTGACCTCCTGCATCCTGCGGAACCAGGCACATGTGCCTTGCATTTTGTCCGACGCGACGCCTTACCCTGAAAGGCTAGGCCATCTGCAGCCGGCACTCGAGACAGCCCATCTCCGAGTTCCCACACCTTACTTACGCAGTTGTGGCGCACTTTTGATTGTCCGCGGAGTTTTACTGCCAAAGGTCGAAGAATCCCTACGGCAAAGCCACGAATGGTCGTCGTAGCCTCTCAGGGGTCGACAGAGTTCCTGTGCTGTCACTGATTCATCGCTCTCGCACGAGTTGTTGATCATCACCTGCACCGGAAGTTGGGGATGCGAATGGGCCAGGAGTGTCCTTGATAGCCTCGGTGTCAGGGGGGTCATGATCCGCGATCCCAAGCCCGGTTTCTGTCAAAAAGGTGCAATCCCTGCGAATATCCATCCGGGACGTTGGCGTCCTCGTCCCGAAGCTTGACTAACGCTCTCAATGGCTGCGCTGAAAGAAAGGTGCAGGGATCCTCCTTACTGACAGCTGCCAAGAGGAAGCGAGAGGAGTTGTTGCTGCCATCAACATTTGAGTGCTGGCCCCACTGATGCACCAACTAGACCCCCATTCCCCTGAAAGCCATTGCTCGATAGTGAAAAATCCCTTTTAGCCCTGAGCTGAGTAACTGAGGCATAAGGTGTAATTCGTCTGTCGATGGCCCTGGTGTGGCGGCGTCGAATAGGCCGGCCCAAACGATGCCGATCGTGATATGCCCATGGCACAGTCATCCTCAGATAGATCATCCCGTATGGCAGAGCCGCCCGTGTTGTCCAGACATGTCAGGCGTCGGTACGAAATCGCATCAGTCACCAGCTAGGCTGTTCTAGATGGAGTTGGACCGGGTGGGCTGAAACCCACGCAGTGCTATGTTGAAGGCCGTCTTACGAGTTCCCCTTTCCCATTTGTGGAGATCGCAAATGACGGTCATTTCATTTTCTCAAGAATTCGTGGGGACGACTGTCTCTTTTCGGCCGACGTCCTCGTGTACATTCTAGTATTCCCAGTCACCCGCCAGGGTCAACTATGACCCACGGCCGAAACCATGGGAGCACCGCGAAAAGTGGATGGCTGGCAGGGAGTCGAGTTTCTGAGAAGTGGGGACTGGCATCATGCTGAGTTGACTGCGACAGGGGCCCTGGGGTCTGCAGCAGTGGTGCGTTGATCTTGAATTTCGATAAACTCTACCCGTTTTGTACAGTCCTGAGGAAGATTACGAGACGAGAAAACCATTGCACAGCGACCCGGGTGTATCGCAGTTCGGACTCCGCACAAGAGCCGATTTGGATATCGATATGCGACGGCCAGAACACTGCTGGCTGCCCATCAATTCCAACCAAGTTGGCGTAGAACGGACATCGCCAGGCGCTGAACACTGCCAAATCGTGCCGTTATAGTACAGAGCTGTCGGACCGGGAGGGGGGTCAACCGGAGGCGTTCACTGTCTCTGAAGAGACCTTTCTTGGTTGAACAGAAGCTCTCGCGATAATACTGATACAAAAGCATTGAGGTAGCAATGTGACGGGTGGGCAAGTTCCCGCACGTCTTGAGGCGATACAACCTGTGACTCTGTCGGCTGCATCGTCCTGGGTCATTGCAACCTCGTGCGATAGATCCGGTCACAGCAGTGGCGTCCATTGTGGGTAACAATTTTCCTGGAGGCTCGGCAAACCTTGCTGGCTGCTGTGGAATGGAGCGCGTAGGTCTGAAAAAAGGGTCCTGGTTTAGAGAAGCCTGGATGGTCTTGCTTAGATGTCAGAGTCAGTGCACAAATGGGGCGGCCCTGTGGTGAGTATACCAGTACCACAGCAATCTCAAAGAGTGGTGGTGGCGGTGAGCTTTGCAAGCTGGCGATGGTGCCTTACACCTGGGCTTGCCTTGAGGGGCCAGGCCGTGAGGGAGGCAGCGGCCTGGCAATATCCGGCGGCTTGCTCGGCTGAGGCAGCCCTTGTCCAGCGCAGCGGTGCTCGATTTAGGGCGTTCAGCCGGAGCAGACGTGGCGCTTGTCAGGTCAAATGCGGCGTGGGAGATTGTGTCAGCAATCAATGTGATGCAGCCATGTTGACCAGGGCATGCTCCAGATGCGTGGTAGCGAGGCTCGGAGTTCTGAGGCCAGGCAAGGGTCCCGACGCCATCCGGTACGACTCTGTGCGGTGCCTGCTTGGGTAGAGTCCACGTGTGTCGGGATGCGAACTTGGACTAAGACTAATAAATGCATGGCACACTGGTCCAGCCCCCCCCGCGTCCTTACCAACCAAGGCAAGGCGATGGTCGATGGTGGGGGATCTCAAGAGTGGAAGCCTGGAGGCAACGAGGACGAGGGGCGTTGACGATGATGGTCTGCCGTCCGTCCGAGTCGACAGTGCAAAAAGTGGGGCTTGTGGCTTGACACAGACTGTGCCCGATGGCCCGAATGTGAGAAGTGATAGAGTCTAGCAGATGAAATGCCCACAGGCTCCTGATCTCCGCGATCTGCCTGCTGTCCAGTTATTAGAGTTTGGAGGAGGAACGGCCGATCCCGAGAAAAAAGCAAGTTGAAGCCAACTGCCCGTCTGAGTTTGGGCGCATGTCATCTGCCCAAAGGGCCAGGAGCCAGGAGCCAGGAGCCAGGAGCCAGGAGCCAGGAGCCAGGAGCCAGGAGCCAGTTGGGGGCACGATCCACCATAGGTTCCCCCAGCTGGCAGTGGCAACCGCGACCCACCGCACTCGACACACAAACTCACTCGGGCACTCTCTGTGGGAGACGTCCACTCTGCATGCCCGGTGTGTCTTGCGACTGCAACTTGTGTGTCTGGGCCATGAGGCTTTCACCTGATTCACACGATCCACACGCCGTAAACGCGGTCTAATGCATGGGAGCAAAGCTACGCTTGGGCTGAGTGTGTCTGTCACTGCAGCACCCAAACCATGGTCGAAAACACAACAACAAGGCTTCACAGTAAGGAGACCGCAAGCCATCAAGACGCATGGCATTCTTGTTGTTATACGCAAAACACAGGTGCTCTCCCACCCACCACACGCAGCAACAACACGCACAATGCACATTCACAGCACACCACACCAGGCGCCGGTGCTCCCTCCAGCAGAGACCTGGTCCAATCGGCGCCCGCCGGCAAGCTTGACCCACCCTCCCAGCCCGCTAGTGCAGCCTGTTCTGGGGCAGCCTGGGACTTCAGCGAACAGTCCTGGGTCTAGCTGACGATCATACGGGCCTCGTACGAGCCAACTCATACTATAGGCAAGCAACATGGAGGCCGGCAGCCCAACATGCAAGCCTCCCCTTGGCTGTGTTTCGTTTCGTCCCCCTTCGGCGCACCCAGCCGGCCGACATCACTACTCCGTCGGCCTTGACAATTCCAGACGAGTTCATCACATCTCCAGCCCTCAAGCTGTGCACGGATGTGACGCATGTCCGGCCCAGGTTTCTTCACTCGCATTTGTGTGGGTGGGTGTGAGAGTGTATAATGCCTGTGTTGAAATCTACTTGCGGCTGATGCACACACTATACTTACTACTGTGTACTGCGTGCCTCGTCCACCTTCATTCAGCAGTTGGGGCTAGTCAGGCACATTGCATTGCATTGCATCCAACGCCTCGCGGCTGCGGCGGCGGTCTTGCGCAGTGCCAACTCTTGGTGGATGCAACCGCAGCTGCTGCCGATGCAACATTGCTGAAGCACGTGCGCCGACCAAAACATAACATGGCGACGCCACGAGTCGAAACAAAAGGCATTGGCTGTCAAGGTCGGAACGCCAGGGCGGGGAAAACGCTTTTAGTGCCCCATCTCACTGCATGTCGAGTCTCCCGTCACCTCTTCATCCCCCTCGTTGCACTAGGCGCACGCCGCCCACGAGTCACGATTGCCCCTCCGTCAGTCTAAGCTGTCTCGCGCAAATTGTCGAGCGTCCGATTGACGACGTCCGAGACAGCGCTGCTTGACGATCACTGCAGGGCTGGAGTGCCACTGCACGTGGGACCTATATATGTTCGGCCGGAACAGCGCGGAGACGTCGGCCTAGACTCGAATCGTATAATCTCGCATCCGGCAAATGTGTCTGCCAGCCAATCATGTGCTGCAGCTTCTCCACTCAAGTGAAACGAGGTCGAAACGGCGTCGAAGGGCTGTTGGTATCTGACCCAGCTATTGCTACGTGGATGGGGTTTGCAGTGGCTGGTTTGTGTTGCAACAAACGTTCATCTCTTCAGCGAGTCGAGTGCGCCAGCGCCTCAGCCAACTTCTCACCCTCTGGGTCGCTCCAAATCGAGATCACATACATACATAGCATGACATCCAAAAATATGGGACTTGTTGGCCTGTGCTTCTGAGGGTCGTCTCAGCAGTCTGGCCTGTTCGAACCAGCCCGGAAAAGAACTGCAGAACCGGGCATGACCCGGCCCCGTTCCCGTCAGCTGGTTACCGAGGCGATCGACTAGACCCTTATTTGAGCTATTTGAGGGCGCTGCACACACAGACCATGCGTTCGCAAGCCAACCCGTGGCTGGCCCTTGCAGTAGTGAGGTTACACAATGATAACTTGGTAGGCTAAACTTGCAAAACACGACAAACAAAAGCCTAGATGCTTACAGACTACGACATGCTGATCCTCATCCTTAGTTGGCATCGTTCGCCATGTGCGAACGACATTTGTAGCCAATTTTTTTCTGGGCCGATGCAACCCCACGGCGTGCGGGTGACAGCTCCCGCTTGTCCGTCGAATCGCATCTCAGACCGTGCCTGCGGCGAATTTCTCTAGCGCCCGTTCGAAACCGTCAATCGCTGAAGGAAACGGTGGTTGAAGGTGCATCTAGACGCACTGCTGGACTCCCACGTTACCATCTGCACGTCGATTGAGGTAAGGCCTGAGCAGGCCATGGTCCAGGCTCGAAGATTTGTTGCCCTGTATATCACGCCTCACGGTACGCGACCACGCGGTGTTACCTCTTGAAACGATTCCTATCGCAATCAACTGATCATGAGATCACTATAACGGAGAACGCTACTGGAACACGGGTCCAGGCAAATCTCCCCGCGATCTGTGTCTGCTAGGAACAGACTAATAACTACCGCAACCATTAAGTGACCAGTCACATCTCCATCTTCGGACGTAGAGATCCCCGATGGAAAAAAAAAATCGAGTGTGATCCAGGGTTCTAGGCAAGAGCCCTTGCCTTCGGCCTGATATACCGTATCAGGACAAAACAGCGGACTTCGGCCGGCTGGCAAGGCCGACCTGACTATTAGCCTCGAAGCTGTTAGTATACCATCAACTGTTCAGCAAAATACAAGTGATCTGCAGTGCATGAGTTCGCACAATGCTATCGTTTCGCGGGCTGCCTTGCGAATCGAACGTCCTCCACGGCACCCGTCGCTTGCGGCTTGTTGCAGTGCTCATCAGCCACGCAGAGTGTATTTGTTCGCCACGATTGCAAATCTGTTCATCCGTAACTGAGAAAGCTACCATGCTGCTCAATTCGAGTCCCTGCAGGATTTCTTGAGCAGTTCGTGTAGGGCTAGTTGGCGGCGCGTCAGCCCCGATGTTTTGTACATACTAGTAGTACGGAGTAGCTCTCGGGGGCGGGCCAAGTGACAAGCGCTGCCCGCGCCTTACTGTGTAAACCATCAGCATCAACAATGGATTGGACTAAAGGTTCGCTGCACAAGATCCCTGTGAGAACATTGTCGTACTGCCACATTGGAATATTACACTGATTCGGAGCTGCGAATCAGGGCCAGAATTGATGCAGGCTGGCGGCCGGATGCACCATTTCTACTATCCGTGTCGCGGTATGACAGCACCAATTGATTGTGCGAGATCTGTGTAATCCATCAAGGGTGTTTGTGGCTCCACATGTCACTTGGGCTGTCAGGTTCCACAGCAGACGGGTATGCGGTGTGAGAACGCCAGACGCCCTATGCTGACGTTAACTGAGGCTGAGATGTGGTGGTACTTTGACCAGCGCTGATGGTATTTCTCGACCTCCGCTTCACAACACCGGCTCATATGGCCGCTTGCGGGTTTTATCAGAGCGGGGAATCCGGAGTGTCCCAGGCCCTTCTTCCTGCGTTTGTAGTTCCGCTCAGAGAGTAAGATTCTACTGATGATTCCACCGAGTATCATCGTCACCAAGGTAGACGGAATATGCCACAAAGATATCAAGGTCGACTGTCAAAATGATCTTAATAAGGGCTGACTGTAGATGTGGCCTGCTCAAGAGTGGGCCCATCACGATCCTACGGTGGGGGGAAGTGACAAGGAGATCCCAGTTGGACCCAGACGTCAACCTTCATTTCAACTGAGAAAAAAAAAATCGACTTCTCGGTGTGCCGCCCGCTGCTGTTACTACGGGTTGGCGCCTCACCAGCCCAATCTATCCGATATTTACTTCAGCACCTCCGATCCTCGGCTCCCACGACGCGACAGCATGAGAAACATCCTCGGGCCGGCTGCCAGAGCCCCGGCGTCCACTGCTGGTTAGGCTCACGTGTGGGTCTGGTGGTGGAATTTGTGAGAGGAGGCTGCCGTCTGCAGCCTGCTGTGCGAAGATGGAGTGCAGGCGGGGCCCAATGCAGGTCCAATGTGTCAGAGACTTGGGAGGATCATGCAGCCGAGCATCATGAACAATCTGGTCCCTGGATTTAGATTTCCGCAGGATTTTTGTGGGCTCCCTGCAACATTTTGCAGTCGTTTCCAGACACCGCTGGACTCGCCTTCACTGCCTCTACCTGACGCAGGAGGACCAGGCAAGCTCACAGCAAGTGCTGTGAGAATATTGGCAGCTACGCGCACACGTGTTCCCTTTCGCCACATCCCTCTGAGTGTTGGCTCTATCAAGGTCGACACACGCCAGACGCGCTTACCGATAGCGACCGCCAGGCCAGCAACCTCTGGAGTTGGCGGCAATGGCTTAAGCAGTTTGTGCGCTCAGACGCTGGGTCAAATGACCAGCAAAGTCCCTGAATTTTGCTTCGACGTTCAGCCGCGCACGGCCTGCACACACTCTGAGCCGGATCCTCCAACCTTCGCCAACTATGCATTGCGGGTCTCAAATGCTAGCGGGGCTTTGTGTGACAGCACAGATTTCTACACACAAGAGAGGAGGAGCCCTGTGCTGGGGATTATTCTGGATCGACGGGCGGTTTGTTTCGTAATCTCAGGGGCGCGGTGGCGGAAGAGTATCCAGGAAATCTCGCTTGCTCTTGAATATGGAAATGACTGACTGTATACAGACAGCCTGGCCTCATTCCCCAGCTACGTCCTTTGCCGAGACATCAAGGCATCTCGCCATCGGAGCCGGACCGTCTGGGCCTCTTCCGTTCCCCCGCTGTTCGCCTGATCTTGATCACGGTGATCTTCACCTCGCTTAGCTGGCATTGCTCGCACGGGCGCGGGAAACTATGCTGAAGACTCTCTTCGGTTGACGACTGGATGGACCGTCAGCCTGTCCAGTGCCGATTTAGGGCGCGGCGCTCCATTGCTTCGGGACTCAAGCGTGCGAGAAGCTGACTGAATCCCTCACATCACAGGGGCTAGGCATCACCCATTTCGCGATACGATGGCCCAAGCAAAAGTGCGGCTTGTGGCGTCCGATGGAGAATCAGCGCTGGGTCTCAGAAGGCTAGGCCGATGGCTTCGAATGTGCACTACAAGGACTGCAGGCATCGAGGCAAGACGAATATGTACGCTCGGATGGTGGGGCTGAAGGGACGATGCTCCTTGGCGGAACGCCGCACCCCCACGACCCATGCCAGGCAAGTGATCAGTCTACTCGCTGGCCGATACACGCCACGACGGTTTTGTTTGGCGCCGTCAATGTACTCACGTCGGAGGTTCTCGCAGATCCTTATCCGTTGACGATGGGTATCAAGCAACCCTGAGACTGCTTACCATGTGCTTCACGATGGGAAGCCCCTTGATGCCTGCCTGGCCTTGCCTGGCTAAGGGTGGATGCTTTCGGATGGGCATCTGTGAAAGACGTCGCCCCAACGGGCCTGTATGGTATTTGAGAGGACAGAGCCGGGGGCATCAGAGAGGATCCCGGTGACAGCTGCAGGTGGGTGGCTGTCATTCCCTTGATGCAACGGGGGCAGGGAAGGCAGGGAAGGCAGGGAGACTGGAGACCGGGAAGACTTTGGTGACGACAAGGCAGAGCAGGTCGTCAAGCCATGCGCAGCTCATTACTGTGCTTTTGCAGCTGGCTGACTAGTCGTGTTGCCAACCCTGGGGCAACATCTTGGGGAATTCTGGCCTGATAACGCTCCCGATGGAGGCATGGCAAATGAGACGGGCAAAGTTGTCACGCACTTCAAATCATCCATGCGGCGGCATGGACACCTGGGCCAGGCAAAGATGCTTGACCCTTGGATCCAAAGCACGCCCGCGGAAGATTAACTGGCCTGTGCTAGTGTCGTCGTTCCTACTTGAGGTACGAGTGCGAAGTAGTGAGAATGGCATCAGAACACGAACAAAAGGCATTCAAACGCCCGCCGAAACACACGGAAGGCGAATCTGACACTCAATCCAGTCCGTCCAAGTTTAATGATCTCAGGTGCCGCTGCGACGGACATCCGACCTCCTGCGTCTGCTAAGCCGGAGAATTTTTCTGTGCTAGGGTCCTTTTCGGCAGTGTGGCATGTTCAGCACCTGTCAATCAGGGCGCCGTCGTTTTGAAGTACGGCAGGTATCAGACAGGCGAACCTACGGCGGGGCGTCGAGACACTTCTTAGTCCATCGCAGAAGTCGTTGAGCAGCGACGAATACGACCCCCTACACATTCAGCCCACCCAGCAGCACAAAGAATGCCAGCGAGAGCAGTGGCGACCCCTGGGGTCAAGCTCAGCCGAGGCGGGTTTCCGCATTGGGAAACCATCGGTTGCCCTTCTGGCAGTCTGGCTCACTGGCCACAGAAGAAAAAAACCAAGAAAAGACCCAGAGTTTGGGGCCGCATCTACCTCATACCTGCCGGATGTGGTCAGGGAGAATTGGTTGTTCAACTGCATGTACTCGTTACGAGCAACAGCCGATGCCACGGGCGGAGCATCAATCTCCCTGCTATCTCTGTCCCCATGTGTTCCCCGGAGTTTTCAGATCCGTTGGCAATCCGTCACATTTCCCAATTCGATCATATCTGTCAACGCGACACATCGATTTGAGAGCCCCATGCCCTTCTCCCCCTCTGCCCCTCCTCGCCCTTCCCAGGCGCAAGGCTCGCGAATCTGCATGAACCAGTGGTTTCATAAATAGGAAGCGGAAATACCGACACGGCGGACCTGTCAACGGATGCTCCGGAGATGGGCCCGTCATCAGCCCTCCAGAGTCCCCGCGCCGTGCCGAGGCATACGTACTGCGTGAAGGTGTGTGAGCGTGTTGGAATGCGGTAGCGAGCACGAAGGAGATGGAGAGCAGCGAGAGCGTGCGTGGCTGTGCCATAGTTCTCAACAGGGTGCAGGCGGCCGTCGGGCAGTTGAACGAGCCCATGACCACGCAGCATGCGGTCTCGCGGGGACGGCGGGAGCATGTTGGCATGTCCCGGCACCCACAAGTAGTAGTGATGGTGGTGTGGGAACCCCGAGGGGGGCGGATATAAAGTGACGGTTACTCTGGGACCGGGCAATGGAGCTCTTGGTCTCTGCGCCACGCGGCCGTTACTTGTAACACGCGTATAGGCATGGGCAGACAATCAGGGTGGATGTTGGGGGCGGTAGCATCATCATCTCCGCAAGGTTTACGACAGTACGCACGACGCCGAGGGCGGGGCGGGGGCGACGGCGACGGCGAGGGTGCGTGGCAGGAGGGCAGGAGGGCAGGAGGGCAGGAGGGCAGGAGGGCAGGAGGGCAGGACTGGAGCCCTGTGTTCTGTTCCGGGACAAATATTGCTCGAGGATCTCGTCAACACGAGAGGCGGGTGGCCTTGGCGGAGTCAGGCCGTCAGTGACAAATGCACGAAGTCACTCGGCAGGCCCATCGAGGGCGCGGACGAGATGTTGTTTTCTGGCGCGACATATCCACCGCCGAGCCGGGACCCTGGATATTGGGGCGGGCCACCCATGCTATTTTGGGCGGTGAGAAGCTCGTGTGGGGCGGAGGCTGGGTTGAGAGGTGTTTCGCCCGAAATTACTACCTGGGTAGTAGGCATCGCACGGGTGGGAGGGGGGCAGAAAGCTGGCTCTGACCCCCCCTCGCCTGCTCCTCGCCAGCAGGCCAGCAGCTGCCAGGCTGCCAGGCTGCCAGGGCCTGGCATCGGAGAATATGTGGTCGCGTCGCCTGGCGCGAGCTGGGTCAGGTGTCGAATCGGGGGGCCTCATTTCCAAGATTGAAGGATGTCTTGCCTCTTTCAGGTGAGGCTCCTGTGCGCTCCTGATTTATTAGTGGCGCATCTGTCAACAGGGCGGCTCTCACGCCATTTTGGTGCCCTTCGGCTGAGAAGACAGTTGGGACCAGGGTAGGCCAGGCCAGGTCAGGGCAGGCCAGGGGGTGAGCCCCTCCCCGACTGGCCATCCCGGCGACGCTCCCGTTCTGTCACCCCCCGCATGATCTGCACGTGTCCGGATTGCCTTTCCGGTGCTGGTGGTTGGCACATTTGATCGCCCGCCCTGGTTTTGCTTTTTGGCCCCTTCGGCTTTTCTGTCAGAAAGCTTGACGAGAGCCTGTCCGCTGGCCCGCTGTCAGACAAGACAGACAGACAGACAGACCACTGGGTGAAAAAATGAATTCTTTGGGGGGTTTTTTTTTTTTTTTTTTGGTTTTTTTACCTTCTTCTTCCCCTTCCTTTTTCTTCCTGTAACACTTGCATGGTCTCCCTCGCGAGTGCGTCTCGGCTCGGGCTGGGTAGGAGGATCGGCCCACAACTCAAGATGTCCTGGCTGATCTCGGCTCACCGCAGAATAAAAGCGTTCCCGACCTCAGATAATCAATCCTCTCCAGGCTGAACCCGGACAGCCTCCGGCCCTGGGAATAACAGACAGTGTATACACTACCAAACTGCCTCGATGTCACACGTCGCCCTCGCACGGCTTTTGTCGAGGCTCCACAGCTTCGAGAAGCATTTAAAGAAGCTTCAGAATCGGCCGTGGAGACGTCTGAGTGGCCCCTAATCCCTTCGTCATCATCCCCGTCGGTCCACCTGCACTGCTACGCTATGGCGGACAGATGACAGAGTCGACTCTTTTGCTCCCATCGAGATTAATAATAACTAACAAAGTAAAAGAAATGGGGTCGCCCAGACAAAAGGGGCATGACCTGGCCGCCGCTGGGGCCACCGCAGAAGCTGTAGGCGAGGCTGCCAGCCGTGATGCCCGCTGGCGAAGCATCCCGAAACCTAGGCCCAGAGGGAGCTCCTCCCAGAGGCGTCGTGTTCCTGTTGTCTTGGGCTGCACCCGAGCGCTCAGGATTGAGTTTCGGCTCTGGCCTGCCCGGAGCTCAGAGAGTGAACCCCCGCCCTCGCCTCGGGCTCGCGTTGGCTTGACAACGCTGGCGCTGGCGCTGGCGCTGGCGAAATACATGATATAGTGCGACAAAAAGCTTGAACGGCTGGCGATGCCAAATACATTGGCAGCCTTCCAAAACTCTAATCGCCCGAGGCGAGCAGGCGAGATAGCCGCAGCCGCTTGACAACAGCCAGCGCCCTAATGCAGCATGTGACGCCGACCTGCTGCGAGTTCAAACCTTGAAAGGCGGGCTTCGCTGCACCGTCGCCATCCGTGTGGCTGCATGCAGGTGAGAGCACCACCAGGGCGCTCGCGCTGCCTGGCTGCTTGCCCCGGATCCTCACAGCGCCCACCCAGCCACGGTCCACAGGGCTAGCGGCTCATACGGCCTGGCGGACGGGGGTGGGACGACATGGTCGCGACGGAATGCGAACCCCCCGGGNGGGGGGGGCGAGATCTCGACGCCGGACGCATGCCAATCAGGCAGTCAGGGCATCATCTCATCCCCTCTGCAGTGCTGAGCGCGCAGACCTTGCAGATCAGATGGGCGTTTCTCCTGCTGCCGGCCCACTGTCCCATTGCCGCAGCCTGCCACTGCGTGCTGCAATAGTCCAGACGTACCGCCAAGTGGCTCCGGGGAACACGATCCGCATGCCAGGGCTATGCACAATCTGCGGCGATCTCACGCGACTTAAACAGCTCCTGCATGCGGCTGCTGCAGCTTGGAAACAGATCATGGACGACCATCGAATAAACCATGGACGGCTGTAGTGCCCGCTGCTTAGCTGCGGGGCGGCGAACATGCTCCGGCTAGTGCTGGCTGCTGGTGCTGCTGATGCTGCTGATGCTGCTGCTGGGCTGACTCGGCTAGGCTCGAGTCGACTCGACTCGACTCGACTCGACTCGGCCGAGGGCCAGATGCCTGCGAGCTGGAGGAGAAGGAGGAGGGAAAGTGATGGGTGGCTGACGAGGAGACCGAGTGACACTTCGCGACTGAGGTACCGTCGCACAGCACCTGCGGCCATTGTTTGGGTTCATGTCGCTTGCATGAGCGACGGGCTGCATGCAACGCCGGTACTGGTTGGCCACGAGTGGGCGGGGATGCACTGCGTTGCGATGCGATGCGAATTTTAGGCTTGCAGGGCGCCAGGTGCGGCAGGGAACATGATGCCATGATGCTCGCAAGGGGACTTAGCTGTCGATCCTCGCCGGCGTCACTAGGTGCTCCCTGTGTCCGCGGGCGTGGGCAGCAGGGCGATACAACGCCAGCCTCAAGCCTTGCCCGCCCGTTATCCCATCAGCGTCCACCGCTGGACTGCAACCATACCGGCCCATGGCCGGCTTGACACATAATCAGCCTATTCTTTGACCTGCGCGGGCCATTCTGATGGGATGTGATGCCTGTGCTCTGCAAGGCTAGGTGCAAAGTTCAGGAGCAGTGATCCCGGAGCTTGCCTGCCCCTCGCCTCACCCCCGCCGATGCCCTTCCATACCTTGGACGGAAGCAGTCGTGCGTGCGTGCCTGGGGGTCTGGAATGCGCGCCATCATGGTCCATCGAGTTCCAGCGCGAGAGCTTAAACCATGCTATTGCTGATTCCGGCGACGGACCCTGGGCCAAGGCGGCTCCTCCAGGCTCGCAGGCACGGCTAGCCTCGCCTCGCCTGGCCAAACTACCACCAACACTACACCCATCACGGCGAGCCCACACGGCTGGTCCATTTCCCCGGGTTCAGCCACCAGTTACAATTACCGCGAGACGACTCTACCACAGACAGTACAACAACTTGGGCTTGTTGGGGCTCGTTGGGGGATCGCCGGCGGGCCGGCATACACTCATCAAACTACCGAAGTTAGCGCTTGGTTTATTTGACTCGTCATCTCCGGGCCCTCGGCCGCCATGCAGTTTCCGGGGCCTGGGATGCAGGTCGCGTCTTCCCCGTGTGTCCATCAGTAGCCAAATCCTCGTTTCACCACATGAGGTTCTCCAGCGTCGGCATTGGGTCGCGTTGCAACGACAAGGTTGACGAGATATCTCCCTGCCGGGACGAGGCAACATCGCCCAGTCAGTTCGGCACGGTCCTGTTTGCTGTATGCCTTGGGGGGGGGCGGGGGTGAAACTCGGAGAAATCCTGTCCACTAGAGTTTTTATGATAACATGACTAAGTAGACATGTCCCTGGAAAGGCCGGTCAGTCAGGACAACACCAGACATCGATGTTGTATGGCGTAGACGGACCAAGTAGTGCGGGCTGCGAGGGGCTTGCTTTGTGGCGGCGACGCCCTCGCCAGGCATCGACACCGTTTTGGATAGAGCCATAGATGACTTGGCTGTTTATGGATTAGAGTTACTGATAAGCTATGACGACTCGTCAATTGCGCCAAGGACATGTGAGTTCGTCCTGTGCATGCGTCCAAAATCGCGCAACACGCCCTGTTCGGACCCAGCTGCCTACCCGTGTGTTATTCCCGTCACCTCTCTCCTTCTCCACGCTGTCGGACAATGAATCTCCTGCCCAGTGAGTGCATGTGGTGCAGGGCATGTTAGCGCTGGTGTGGGAAACCATACTACACTACGTAGTGGAGGTGTTCGTGTCAGCGTCTGGACTAGAGCGGCATGTGTTAAAACTTCCGGCCGGCCCTCTCTGCAGCGCACAGACGAGTCCCCTTGGAACATGGGAAACAAACAAAGAGGTTTAAGGCGGTTCTGTTTCCGCACAAGTGACATCGTAGCCTGTCCCGGACCAACCAGTATCGGCTACCCATGCACCAGAGGCTGAACTAAGATGGAGGCGGGACGCGGCCGTCTGATCGGGGACTGCGTATCCCGTTGATAGTCAAGGGGACGTGATAGGGGCGTGATGGATGAGCGATGGAGGGCTCGCGGTCCGGCATATCATATCACAGCTTGTGATCAACAGTGGCCCAGCCATACACGGCATGGTCTGGACGGCGTCAGGGGTCGTCTCACGAATCCTCTTCCGGGACCTTTTACAGCTGTTCATCAGATGGGCCACGGTCGTTGGGTTTGCGGGTCAATGCTCATGTCATTTCAAATTCACGAGCGACCTTGGTGACTCTGGCCGCGCCAGCTGGCACTAGGGGCGGTCTCAAGTCCTCGCTTGTGGCTAGAGGCTGGTAGGATACGGGATGCCACTTTCCTTGAGCATTCGGATGGATTCGAATGCATGCTAGTGGAGCATGTTCTGAAGGAGACGTAATCAGGCCCGTGACGGCATGTGCCATCGATGTTGACGACGTGGATAGCACACTCATGTGCTGAGACGTGAAGTGTGCGCAAGAGAGACACAGCCCAGAACACGATGGCAGTGATGCGGGATGAAACTCCTCCACCGCACTATGGACGTCGCTCCACGTGTTTACTTGACACAGCGTGTTGGGGGATCCAATTCCTCATTGAGACGGCCAGTTTGATAACGAATACAATGCCAAAAGAACTGGTCGATACGCTCGCGAAGCAGTACCAGGGTCTTGGACACCGTTCGTAGTAACCACGCAGGGACTCTAGCACAAATATTCTTCAGTGTTCGACCGACCTTGAACTTCGTACAGCAGTTGCACGCAACGGAGTGCAATCTGATGCTTCGTTCAAGGTAGTCTTGATATGATCCCCAGAGACCACTCCATCCAGCCAGACAAAGTCACCTCGCGGCCAGTCCGAGACACAGTTGATCATGTCCCACATAAGATGTCATTACAGAGCTAGTATTGGGCGCCGACTACGAGCGTCCTCATCTGTGAATAAAATCTTCGAGTGAAGCCAACCGTAAAAGCCGATGCCTGTGGACTGATCATAATGCAGTGACCATAAATGGTCCTGGTCAGAATGAAGCCCCCCCCCCAACAACAACAACCCCCACATGGAGTGTTGTCGAGGAGGAATTGCTCGCCCCCACAGACTCACATGAGCTGAACCTCATGTGGCTCGTACCTAGATGCTTTGGGTCTCAGGGAGATCGTTATCGTGGATCAATACATCACATGGTGTCCCTCTCGTGCAAGTCCGATGCTGAGATTGAGCATGCGTCCCAACGGCCACCTCCAGGGCGACAGGCCAGGAAATCCTGACCAGGTAGGCTGTAAGATCTCTTATTTCGTGGAGGACAAGTCTGCCAGTCCCCTGGAGATTTAACGGAGTCGGAAGGTGTGTTTCATCACACGAAAAACACGAAAATGATTCGCGATGCACCCGACTGAAGTTCCGAACGCAGCAGGAGAAATGATCGATCTGACCAGACCGACTCGGTTGCAGACATCGGCGTCCTCGCCCCGGCTCCTCCTCGACCGCGGCAAGTGAAATGTCACATTGTGTCGGAAGGGTCGCCTGCGGCAACAGCGTACATCTCTCCGGACGTGGTGGCCACCAGTCGTCGCGTCCTACGCAATGTCCCCCGAAACTCATGCCTGCACCGCCAGTCTCTTTCGCGAAGGACACACTGGAGAATGAAGTGCTGATATGATCCCCGAGGCTTGTAGGGGGGGGGATGCTGTTCAACTCGCTCTGCATGACTGGTAATTCCCGCTCTAAGCATATATCGCGGCGGTATGCTTGAGCGAGGCGGGCTGGTGGGGATAGCACATCCTCGCTACCAGAATCATGAGTTTGGTGAGTAGGCCGGTGAGCAAAGATGGTAGTCCAGACCATCTTGTGTGTCAAACCCAGCAACAAGCTTGTTCCCGATGAGACTTCTGCCCGGCCATTGGTGCTCGGCAATCTGGGATCTGGCGCTTGTTCGATCCAGAACGTCTTCGGTCAAGAGCGCACAAGTCCAACTAGGAAAGACTTGATGCGCACACTCCGACTCGTGCAGGGCAGACGGCCTCCAAGTCGCAGAGCCCTCCTTCAGGAAGCAGGGTAGGGCAGGGAACCGGTTGGACGCGAGGGAAACCCGGTGTGTGGCAGCCAACGCGAGACGCGGGATACGAAAATGACGAGCTGAGGCGGAAGACGCCAGGAAAGCCTGACGGATGAGGATGTGAGAATTGATGAATTGCGGTCCCCCCTTACAGGCAGGCTCTTATGAGGAGAGTGCAGCCGAAGAAGCAAGGCCGTGATTGTGTAACCTGCCATAGTTAGCTGAGATTGGGACGCACTGCAGGAGGTTTCGACTTGCATAACGGGTGAATGATCTGCTGCACTTGCAATTAGACACGCATACACGCAGCCACCTTCGAACCTTTGTGCAGCTCACGAGACATCCAGGACGGCATTCTGTGAGGCGGTCTGCAAGGCTAGCATCCCACGGCCGGTCCATACCCTGCACCTATGCAGCCGGTAGCGTGACCGAATACAAATCTATTCCTACGAGAGAGGACTTCTGACAGATAAGAAGCGACGAAAGCTGCTACCCAGCATACCGAGACAGCTGGAGCGGAATGCAAGGGCAGAATCGTGCAGGATTAGTGCTACGCTCACCTGCAACAGTCCCAATAAATTGACAGGTCGGGATTGAAGGGTGTGGCTATCTTTGCTTTTCACACACACTCCGAAGTCCTCGCTCGACCGTCTTCGGCCGTCGCATGTGAGCTGTCGGAATTCGGAATCTGGGGAGGGACTTCCGAATTAGGTACTGATTTGTACCGATACTCTGATGGCATCCAAGCCATTGCATGTCTCTTAGATTCTCTTTCATTTCAAGATGAGATTAATCAAGAGAGCATGCCGGCGGGATATGCACAGGTCGGATCATCTGTTGCAGACAGGAGCTGCGCTCCCGACCGAGTGGATCTGCATCGACCTGGGCCCGTGAACAACAATCCGGTAACCCCTTCATTTGAAGCGAAGTTCGAGATGACCGAGAGGACCTCGCACGTCTTACGTTGGAGGGGTTCAGAAGATAGGACAGTACTGCTCCGGGAAGCCATGCGGCTGGCCGAACATGAGAATTGGCAGACGCACCATACGAAGCTATTCTGCCTTGATGTGGCTGCTCGCGACGGCCGACAAAGGCGTGATGGATGGACCTGGTTTGGAAGTTACCATGATGCCAATTTTACTGCGGATATCGCACATAGTCAGGGAGCAAAGCTGGAAGAGTGTGGCTGGCTGTGGACGAGAGAAGTTGCCGTGTGCTGTCGGCCAGGTGATCAGCGAGCTGGGTGGGATTACTTATTGAGACAATTCGCCGCCATTGAGTATGTACCATATCGCCGCCGGCGGATTAAAGAGAAGACGGTGGAGTCTTGGGCCTTCCATGGCATCGCTGGCCAGGCAGTGCAGCCCACCAGACCGTCAAAGTTATATCGGCCGGGCCTTGGGCCAAAAATTGAGCTGCGCGGCCAAATCTTGTTCACAAATGGATGGCCGCATCCGTACTCGCTTACCCCCAGACACTCCTCCGGCTCAGGACATCGTCTGGAATTTCGAAGTCGCGTCTTGACTGCGGTCATGATTGACTGCGTTGGTGGGCCTTTCATCGATGGAGGACCTGGCCCGGACGGTATGTCTCCTTGGTGCCCAAGGTGTTGCCCTCACACGGCAGGTATTACCATCTGCTAAGTCTCGACTCTAGCATCATGCCTTCGGTACTTCATGTGCGCCGTGTGTCTGATGTGGATGTCAGCCTGATGCCTCAATGTTGGAAGCCACAACTTTCCAATCATAAGGCGCGATCAGGGACCCTCAGCCCCTCAGTTAGGTGCTACCTCACTCAGGTTTATGAGTGTATCATCTCAAAGATGGGAATGTTTACATGTTGACGGCAATCGCCACTTCTGTTGTGGCCAGCAGACCCCGTGCTTGAAAATGGTGGGACTGAGGCAAAGCTCAGTGAGGACTGAAAACAGATTGAGCAGATCGTGACTTCAGGACTTCCCAATGGGACCGGGGTGAGGAGCATTCGGTTGATAATCCAGGGTTGGGTCGAATCAAGCCGAATTGTGTACGACGCGCCATGCTGTGCCTGTGTGACGAGATGAAGAAATGGACCAAGGTGTTTGGCGTTATCGCCGAAGACGCAACGAGAGGGAGCTACGATTCAGAATCGAGGCCAGACCAGCTCCGATGAAACCCTAATGTCCAGGTACCTGCTCGGTAGGCTTTTGTACGTGCTCTAGTGGCGAGCCTGTTTGCCAATTGCCGGCAAGAGGAACAGGCTGAGGACAAGTCTGGTTAAACGCCGATGAGAGGAGGGAGCATACCCTGTTATTGCCGATGACGTGACGTCTTTATCGATGGTGGGGCTCTCGGTGCGGTGATGGCTGCACTTGGAAGAGCTCGGCCTGTATAATCGCGAGGGCAGAGGTGCGAAGGGCATCGACTGAACATACATATATACTAATACATGCGTGTGGATGTGTGAGCATAATTCCTAGAGAACACCACAGCTCCATCATAAACAAGATCACCAACAACAAGACCAACAAGACCAAGACCAATCCATCAATATGACCAAAGTCCTTCTCACCGGTGCGCACGAGAGACCTTCCCAGCAGCCTGGTTGATCAGCCTGGCTAACAATCCCCCGTAGGTGGCTCTGGCTTCATCGCCGCCCACGTTCTTGAGCAGCTCCTAGCGCAGGGTCACAATGTCGTGACCACTGTTCGTTCCAACGACAAGGCGGCCAAGATCCACGCCGCCCATGCCAGCCTGGGCAAGGACCGCCTGGAAACGGCCATTGTGCCGGACATCGCGAAGCCTGACGCCTTCGATGAGGTTGTCAAGACCCCAGGCATCGAGGTCGTCCTCCACACAGCAAGCCCATTTCATTTCAACATCACAGACCCCCAAAAGGACCTTATCGACCCCGCCGTCATCGGCACCACCAGCATCCTGAAGGCTATCGCCAAATCCGCCCCAGCGGTGAAGCGTGTCGTCATCACCTCATCCTTCGCTGCCATCCTCGACGCGTCAAAGATAAATGACCCCAACACCACCTTCACTGAGAAGTCCTGGAATCCCGTGACCATCCAGGACATCCACAAGGACAACGCCACCGCCTATCGCGCCTCCAAGAAGCTCGCTGAGAAGGCTGCCTGGGACTTTGTCGCCGACAAGTCTAACAACGCCAAGTTCGACCTCGTCACCGTGAACCCGCCTATGGTCTTTGGCCCGGTCGTACACCACCTCGCCAGCCTCGACACAATCAATACCTCTAACGAGCGGATTGTCGCCCTCGCACAAGGGAAGTGGAAGGAGGCCGGCTCCGTGCCCCCAACTGGCGTGTCCAACTGGGTCGACGTGCGCGATGTCGCCAGGGCGCACATCCTGGCGTTCGAGAAGCCCGAGATTGGCGGCCACAGGCTCTTCACCACCGCGGGCTCATACTCCAACAGGGGCATCCTGGATGCAGCGAGGAAGAACTTTCCAGAGCTCAAGGATAAGCTGCCAGCAGAGGATGTTCAGGGTGGAGAGCCAGCCGCGACGGACACAACTTACAAGTTTGACAACTCGGAGACCACCGAGCTGCTGGGCTTCGAGTGGATCCAGATCGAGACGACTGTGGTCGATACTATCAAGAGCCTGAAATCCTTCCTGTAGCTAAGTTGTTTTAGTCGCGATTGGGTGACTGTGAACAGGTTGTCGCAGCTTCTTGTGCGCCACGTCATCATGGATAGGGACCATGGAAGCTGAGACAGATTTATACAAACTTTCTATTCATGTCCTCACTCTGGGTATGCGTTGTGACATGAAATTGGGAACCTTGCTCGCCTGGCTTGGACGGCGTCGAAGCTGGATGCATATTGGGACACAGATCGAATCAGTACGGTATGATTAGTGATATCAAATATCTGCCAAAGAAAAGAAACCTTTGCTGTACTCATCATTGCAAGACTCAAATAGGCCTCAGTTGATTTCCAGCTCCCGCGTATTCCTACACGCACTATGCACACGTACACCAGGGCTGCGCCTGCAAGACCCAAGATGGCTCCGAGATAAGTTGGCACATTCCAGTGGCGCAGTAGTCATACCGATATCCTCATTCATTTAATCTTGTTGCAAGCTCTGCCCTCTTCCGATGGAGGGGGTATCAATCAAATGCAGCCATTCGTCACTAAATCTTCCGCCCTATTTATACAACAGGGCCTAGCATTGTATCCCAAACGCCTTTCGCAATGTTCCCCCATGCGAGACCCATCTAGTATCTACAACACAGCCGTCAAAGGTGTGATCATGTGCGATGCCTCATGGACCTTGAAGTCAGGCCTGACGACCACAGTCAATAAGCTCATAGGAAATAGTCGCTGGGGCCCCGGCGACCAGCGGGCACATGCCGTTGGTCATCGGGCACGGCAGAGAAGATACTGAACTTGGTGTCCAGGTTTGTATCGACCGTCATGATAGAAGCCACATTACCGCATCTGTAACAGTAGTTGGGCGCAGACCAGACGGTCACGACAGATTTCTCAGGGAAGTGGTACTGATAGAGGTTGTCAGCCTGCTGCAAAGCCAAGGGTGGTTTATTTGGGGTAGCGGGAGGTACCTTATAGCCTTCGTTCACAAGCTGATGTGCTCGAGCAATGGTCTTTAGGCCGTTGACGTGGTTGAACTCGGTGGCAACCTTATCACCAAACAGCCAGCCCGCGCCACGTGGACTCACAGCCCATGTATCGATGTCTTCAGGATCGCTCCATACCAAGTCACAGAATGCACCCTCGTGAGGAATCTCCTGGGCTCGGGCGACGACCCTGATCTGATCAATGGTCCGGATCTCGGGGCTGAGACCACCATGCACACACAGAACAGTCCCATCCACAATGGCGGCCAGGACAAGGAAGTCGAATACTTGGCAGCATGCCTTCCAAACCGAGGCGTTGCCATATTTTGTTTGACACTCTTCATAGAACCCATAAACCTGGGTGATCTGTCGTGACTCATGGTTCCCTCGGACGAGGACGATTCGATCAGGATACCTTAGGCTGGTTAGTCACTCTGCGAGTACAATTCCGCGCATGGGCCAACTCACTTTGCCTTGAGACACATCAGTAACGTGAAAGTCTCGAGGCTGAAATATCCGCGGTCGACGAAATCGCCCAAGAACACGAATCGAGTATCAGCTGACTGTGCTGGGCCTGTAGCGCCAGCACCGACGCCGGAGCCCGAGCTGCCGGGCCTTGCAACACTCTCGGAAGACGTGTTGGCCTCGTCATCGACGTCTCCACCTGCCTCGCCGCCTTCTTCTCCAGACGCCTTGGACTGCTTTATCTTCTTCCTCAGTTTCGGGTTGGTGATCTCGGTTGGCGGCTCGATGTCTTCCGAGGTTATCACTGTCGTGGCGGTCTGTGGGGCTTGCACGTTGGTCTCGCCCGGCATCCCGCCGGCGACGCGGAACAGCTCTAGAAGATCATAGAATTGGCCGTGTATGTCCCCGCAGATTGTGACAGGCGTCACGATTGGTTGTATGTTGGACTCTGGTGCGCGTGGTCAGCACAAGCCGTCGTGCGGTAAGCAGGGCGGACGAACCCTCCATGAGGACCTCCTTGACCATCTCGCACAGCTGTTTCATGACAGACTCGGGGAGGTAATGGCATTGTTTTGCCTCCTCCAGCCATTCATCCAGCCCAGCACCTGGCGTCAAGTTCGCCGGTCCAGGTTTGGGAACGTTAGCCATGACGTATTGCCGGTCTGTGCAGCGCGGATGGCAGACACGGGCAGGTGAGATGGGTATGGATGGGTATGGAATCGACGAGGGCGCAAGTGGAGGGAGCTGGACCAAGTTATAGAGGTCGTCAGGCGGAACAGGTGAGGAGGGCCTGTGTGAGAAGCCGTCAGTAGTATGTCCTTGGGTCTCTCGGTCTTTGCCCAGTTCAGGACCTACAGGAAAATCTGAAGAGCTGACAACAGCTTGTGGGTGGCTGAAAGCTAGTTGTGCTCTGACGGTACTCGAAGGCCGGTATCTTGATCAGGCCTAGAAACTGCGCGTTGAGAATAGGTGCGGTACAGTTGTACACAGCAACAGCATCGGCCCAGGGTCTTGATGGGAACGCAGTCGGCACTGGGGGTTCTTCGCAATGTTGGATGGGCTTGGGGGGGGAAGGGGGGGATGGGGATGTGGGCGTGCTTGGCTGGTCCGTGACCCTACCTCACTACTCCGTAACGTACCTAAGCTCATGGCCATGGGCGCAGGGGTTATCGGGAGTGGGGCCTGCAGATCGGGGGGGCATGTGCTGAAGTGGGAAGTGGGTTGGTGGGATGGCATTTCCAGACCACAACGCCCCCACAGTCGACAGGGTGCTCTGTCTGCAGTGCAGCTATCACTCTTCGCCGCAAATCCGTACGATAGCCAACAACATAGTGTACTCGTTAATCCACGAGCTTCCAAACCAACGACTCACGACCAGATTAGCTACTTGCATCCTCTATAATCGGGGGCTCTAGCCCCATGAGCCCGTTCCAGTCTACAGTATTTCGCTTGCAACAGGCAGAGCTGTCCGCCGGCCGCACGTCGACAAACGTCAGCGACACCAACCTGTGACGTTCCCATTCTTATCCTGTCTCCTCGTCATTCACCAACGACTTCCTGGTCCCGCACGTTTCAAGTCAGGACCGACCGCAAAATACATCACCATGGCCACGCCCGAGGCCAAATCCGGCCCTAAGCAAGCTGGTGTCCTGCCTATCCGTCCTGCTCAGACGCAGGGTCCGGCAGATTCGTCCAGGTCTGCCAAGTCCAAGGCTACAGCACAGGATGGCATCAAGGCCAAGGTCAGGAGACTGCCACCTGGTCTGACCGAACAGGAGTTTCTCACAATCCTCGGTGACACGTGGAAGGCGGGCAACGGAAAGGTTGGCTGGTTCTCGTACCACTGCGGGCACACACCAAAGAGGTACGTCAACCACAAGCATTGCCTGCGGGAGACAGCAGTTGACAGTATCAATCCAGCGCCTCCAAGGACTCTACTCCCGCATTTGCCTTCCTCCAAGTCAAAGAAGAGGACCTCGAAGCTCTCGACCAGGCCGTGCAGAACGCTATCTGGGAGGACGCAAAGGGTACCTTCAACAGCCCTTCTCTCGTCGGCCCACCTTATGTGGAGCGCTCCATCTACAAAAAAATGCCACTTGCTAAGCCCAAGAAGGACCCTAAGGAGGGTACGATCGACCAGGATGAGGACTACAAGGCGTTTCTTGCCAGCCTTGCGGAGGACCCGACCATGAAACCCGATGAGACACAACCTGATTCCGAGGATCCTGTAAAAGGCGAGGCTGATACCAAGATTACTATCGCTCCATTGGCCCAGTTCATCAAGGAGAATCGCGAGAAGAAGGCCAACAAGGCCAAGGAGGCCGCGGCTGCTAGAAACAGCAAGCACTCGAGACAAGAATCCCAGGGCACTAAAGGCAAAGGCTCGTCAACAGCACCGGATGACTCCAGGAAGAAGTCCAAGGAGAAGACGAGTGACAAACCTAAGGAGACAGTGCGCATTCTTAAGAAGCAGGCCTCTACAGAGGCTGCCGCCGAGGCTGCCAAAGCCGTTGCCAAGGACATGAAGGCCGGCAGCTCCTCTTCTGACGTTGCCAGCAGTCGCCGTGCTGGAATCCAGGGGGTTGCCAACATTTTGAAGCGTGACCTCGGCCTCTCTAACGGCTCCGCCGCGAGGAAGGCGCGCCAGGAGGTAGCAAAGCAAGAGGCTGCAAAAAAAGGCGATGCTGATTCGAAGGCTAAGGAGTCCAGGGGCAAGGAGGGTGGATCTAAGGCTCCAGCAGCAGCAGAGCAGCCTACACAGACCGCAGTTCGACCTCCAACGCCCACGGCGCCAAAAGCACAGGCAGAGAAGTCTTCAAGGTCAGGGCGGAGCCGAAGGGGGAAGGAGTCCAAGTCGTCCGACTCTAAAACCGGAGGGCCCGCAGAGGCTCCAGCAGCGGCACATAATGGCCCCGTCATACTACAGAAGAAGAAGGAGGACAGTGCTGCAGCTTCTGCAGTGAAGGAATCATCAAATACTGCCAAGGCCGTCACCAAGCAAGGTTCTTCCTCGGCAGCACCGAGTCCTCCGACTGGCCCGAAGGCAGCAGCTGCAAAGGGAGGTCAGACTGGAGGTGCTCAGAAGAAGAGCAGCAACCCAGCACCAGCAGCCTCTTCCACGCGTGCGTTTCTGAAGCATGCCAATCCATCCCAGGGCGTGACCGAGGCCCTGCTGAAGGAGGCAATGCAAGGATTTGGTGGCATCAGCTTTATCGAGATCGACCGTCGCAAGGGTTTCGCATACGTGGATTTCACAGACCACGCAGGACTGGTCAAGGCAATGGCCGCCAGTCCTGTCGCTGTTGCTCAGGCAACCGTACAAGTCCTCGAGCGTAAGGACCAGGGCTCTAAGAAGGCTGCCAGTACACCAAGCAATCAAGCTCAGTCTGGCACTGCGAGCAGCAGTAGCAACACAATTGCAGCTTCTGCAGCCACAGGCGCTGCTAAACCGGCGACTGCTCCATCATCTAATGCAGATAAGAGCGGCAGTGGAACGGCTGGCGAGCAACAGCAACCTAAGCGCAGCCGACGACGTGGCCGCGGCAGGGGAGGAAATGGAGGCGGCGGTGGCGGCGTGGCTGCCAACAGTGATGGAAACACTGAGACCGGTGCTGGATCTTCTGCACCGGCAGCCGCGGACGCTGGAGGGTCCGGTACTGGTTGAACGATTGCGACCTTCATGATTTGATCCTTCAGTCCGTGTTCGGTCAGCCTGACTAGTCGACCGGCCAGCCCAGCCGGGTCTCGCAAGGGCCGATGAACGTTACTCGACCGCTACCACACAATTGAGCTTGATCGATCCGGGCCCAGCCTGGACATTAGCGAATTATTTTTTTTCGTGTAGCCAGCAGGCTGATTGTACGCCGCCGGTGTCTACGATCGCCGTATGATAGTCGACCTCATGGGACAAAACTTACAATCGTCGGAGCAGCCACTTGTTGAGCAGACTTGGTGGACGGAAGTACTCAGCACTCGGTGCTCCTACTGGCGGAGATTGACTCCCTTCAGGTGGCAGAGAGGACGGCGTTCGGTGGGTGGTCTGCTTTGAACGGGTTCCGCCTGCGCAGATACCCAGTCCCCCAGCTGTCCACAGCGTTTAGTTAGATTACTGGCATGTCGATGCCTCCAAGGATGACAGCCATTGATGCGCACAGGCGCGCTCTTTCGCTCCTAGACGCTACCGATCTCTTGTACCCTCTCTTGTGCCCACTTTCTCTAATGATACGCACAGCGGATCTCTCGGGCAAGGGTGGTGATATGCTGTACCATAACTTCCAGCCTGACTGCCTTTCCACCCTTCCGATCTTACCGCTACCGATACAGCCTGGCGGCCCGAACAGACACATTTACGTCCTTGGTGCAACAAGTGGTGTTGATGTCACCTTGCCTTGAAGCAGTGCCGAATTGAGAACACCTACCGCAACCGGAGAAGTCAGGGCACTCATCAGTCGCCCAGGATACGCAGGCGGGCAGACAATCTGCGTTGTCTGTCTGCCACGGATACGCCACACAAACTTGATTTGCCACGTTGCCTGGATAATGCAATGGTCTGCCTGCCCTTTGGCTCCATCGAAATCATTTTGGTATTCAGCTTCTGCTACTCTAGCTGTCTTTACATCATCTTCATTCATCGACTGTCGTGTTTCATCCAACGCGGGGTATACATCTGGGCAGTGAAGCCAGAATGTCCTTTTCTGAATCTTAGCCCTTCATAAGAGGTGTCTGTCTAAGTAGAAAGTGCCGTGGTGTGGTATCTATCCTATGATGAAATCGAATAAGGAAGTAAAATAGAAAAGGTGGTATCATATTTCCCAAAAAGAGCCCCATTCCAGCCTCTCGTACCCCAGATAGCCGGCCTTATATCTCCCAAACAGATTTCACTTGCCCATACACTTAACCGGGACGACCTAACCAGAACTCCATGAAATATTCAAACCTATAAGAAAAGTTTTTCCAAATTGATCCAGCCGTAAGACTTGAGACGTGAGAGCAGATGAAGCATGCATCATGCGCCAGTGCTCTTGACCGTCAGGACTTGCTTGGCTGACTGCCAGGCTGCCCGGAACCAGGGGTCAGCAGGTGACGTATGTGGGGTCGTCAACAGCTCTCGTTTATGCCCAGTTATGTGTGTATGTGTGTTTCTTTGCACCAGGGTGTGGCATGGTGTGAGAAGAGGGGCATTCTTTCAGCAGAACACTCGCCTCAAAATGGTTCCGGGGGAGTCCACTGCGAGCTAGTTGGCCAATTATTGGGCACCGAATCTGCCCGAGTCCTTTGCCGCCCCCAGATTTGCGAAATAGAGCACCAATGCAAGAGCTTGGGGCCATGTCGGGGTTCATGCCCGTGTGTTTGATATTTAGTAAGCGGGCCGGGTTGAATATTTTGAAATGTTGCTTCCATGGTTTGGTGATCTTTATGAATAAAGTGATGACGGTGTCTACCTTTTCGTGGTAAATTCCGGCTCCCGTGTGCAACAATGTGGATGTAGGCGAAGAGACGCTGATTGCCGCATGACCGACCAAACTCTCCCTTGGCCGCTCGTCTACTTTTCAGCTGATGGTTGAAGGGGGGTGAGCAAGGTGGCGCTCCAGCTGAAGGATCAGGGAGGATCCACGCTGCTCTGTGAGCTCCGGGGCTCACCCTCAAGACTGGGCAAAAGATTTTGGCTGTCGTGATTGCCCACCGTGTCATGTCTCAATTACAGAGGGTGGGGGTGATAGTTCCCATCCTCGTAGCCGGCTGTTGGAGACAAAAGTCCGTCGTACCTGTAGAAGACGGTGGGCCGCTCCATGCCGGCACTTCGAGGTGTCGAGGAGTAGGCTGGGTCCTGGTAATGGGCGATTGCTGGCTGGCCAGTCTGGGCCATCGCGACGGGTCCATCGAAACGGCGCCCAGGACTGACTACACTTGGCTGTGATGTCGGTATCGAGACGGTGGGTCGCGCAGTGCGAGGCCCGAGGGGCTCGACATATGGTCTGTCGGCGTAGGAGGCAGTGCTCAAGCGGCGACTACTGGTCCTGGGGGCCTTGGAGCTTGATCGCTTGGAGGAGCTGGCATCACTCGAGGTCTCGCTGCGTTCGAAGCGCCCCTTGAGGCGGTCTTTCTGTTGCTCGACATCCGGGTCCTTGGACCGCTTGCTCTCAGTCCGGTGTAGCTTGCCACTCTTGGGAGAGGGTGTGGTGGCAGTCTGGGCCTCGGAGTCCCGGAGCTTCTTGTGCAGCCTGTCGTTGCTGCTTCGAAGGTCATCGTTCTCGGCCTGCAGCGCTGTGAGACGGGCCTCGAGGCTCTTGTTGGCGTCTCTCAGCTTCTTCTTGTCCCGCTGCAGCTCTTTCTTCTCATCCTCCAGGTTGTCGCACCGGCCCTTGACAGCCTGCAGGTTGGCATCTGCCTGCCTGAGCTTCTTGGTGAACTGCCTTTCGACCTCTAGCACTTTTGCCTTCCACTCGTCGACCTGCTTTACGGTGTCTTGCAGGGCCTGTTTTAGAGCCTGTTGCTCGTACAGGGTCTCTGTGTAATGATCAGGATATGCTGTCCCCGAGTGGTTTGAACTCGTGCTCGACGAACCAGCGCCTAATTCACTCCTTGACGTCGAGGAACGGGAGGACCCACTGCGGGAGGTGTCCTCACCGAACCTGACAGTCTTGCGCGAAGTGTCGCTCGGCATGGTGTGCCCGGGCGAGGCCGGAGGTTTTAATATGGGTTGGCCGGCTGCGTGTTCCGGGGCTGGCGGGCCTGGGCGAAATGAAGCCGCAGGAACTCAGAGGCGATCCAGCACGTGTTCCTCGCTGATTTGGCCAAATACTGGAGAAAACTGCACGAGTGCCCAACCTAGGGGGGATTCAGAGAAAGCGAGGCGAGAAGAGTATTTAAATTGGGCGAATTGGGCAGTGCCTGGGGCCCAGGTTGGACAAGGCTGTGGGTAATACGGCGTCTCAGTGGGAGCATTAGGCTGCAAGGAAGGTGGTGAACGACCAGGGGTAGTCAGAGCCCAACCGGGGCTGGATGGGGTGTGGATGGATGGATATATAATATGGAGGCCCGAAAATACCGAGTCTCCCTTGTAAGAAATGGAGCTGGGAGGTTGGTCGAGGCAAGGTCTGGACACGCCTGGGGATGGAGGGCAGGACGGGGGAGGGAAGAAGGACCTGAGCAAAGAAAGAAACAAGAAAAATGCCTTGTCACGGAACATAAGTGCATTTATTTCCCAAAGGAGGGAGGGCAGAGGCACAGCCAAAGACTCTCAATCAATGAGCCTCACGGCTGCCCGCCTGCCTGGCCCAGGTACAAGGCCCAGGTACCGGCCTCCCAAGCCCATCACTGCCTGCTGCCTCGGGGCTCAAGTGCCACAGGAATGCGAACTAGCATTTGACGACACCATGCGGACAGGGGGTCGTGGGAAGTGGATTAAAGAATCTGGGTGACTCCAAGGCTGCCTTACAGCACTTGCGCAGCACGGATCGGAGCAAAAGATGGGTGTGCGGGTGGTACTCCGTACGTACTACCACAATCCTGGGTGGGTGGGAAGTGCCAACGGGCGGTGGCTTTTCCCTTGCACTGCATCCTGCACTAGCACTTAAGCTCTCTCACACCTTACAAGTGCTGCACACTCATTGGGGCTGAGCCTAGCACATGTCGCTAAACTCCATTGAATGCTGGCTGAAATGTCCCTCACAACTGCCAGTGTATATTATCCTAATCAAGGGTATAGTAAAATCTTCCCCTTTGCTCTACTCGCTTCCTACCGAGCACCCAGCAGCGGGCACCACAAGCACCGGACCCGATACCCCGGGCCCACTACGGCCTCCGTCGCCGGGAAACGGGACACCAAACAATTCTCCAACCCCAAGTCTCACAACAGAGAGCTTACAATGACCTTTACCATATGGGATTGGGAGTTCGGCCGAAGTTTCACATCCTATTAGTAATTCCTTCATGGCGCAATTGGCTAGCGCGTCTGACTGTTAATCAGGAGGTTGGTGGTTCGAGCCCACCTGAAGGAGTCCTTTTTGCTTATTCATCGTATCTTCATCGTCAGAGCTGATGCACATTGGGAGAATTGATTTTTCTTTTTTCCTAAAGAGAAAATGTTTATGTAAAAAAAAGGGGGGGCCAAAGACTATGAGTCTAAAAAGAGCTCCTTCAGGTGGGCTCGAACCACCAACCTCCTGATTAACAGTCAGACGCGCTAGCCAATTGCGCCATGAAGGAAAGTTATTAAGCAGAGCGAATTGCGCCCGCTCGCTACTGCATTGCGTCGGAAATCCAGTTTTATATCATTATATAAGAAGCAGCAACTATACTATATATTCATAATCACAACTCTGGAGTGTACTGGGCGTGCAGCTGGCAACGCATGCACTATGATCTCCAACGGGTGTTTACCTAGGCACCTTAATGTATCACCAACTAGCCTTCTTCTACCCTGTCCCTTTGTACCGTCAATGCCAAGGAACCAGGTGGTCTGCCCAAGTGGTCCGCCCTGACGGCCACTGCATAAAAGCTGGGGTGGGATGGTAGGCTGCTGCCATTAGCCGTCGAGGTGCGTCTGCAGCCTGCTTGGCCTTGTCGTGTGCGGCGCGCCACTGGGCAATCGGACGGCGTGGAGGAGGCTTCTGGGAGCAGCTGGGCAGGTGACTCACGATGGCTGCAAAGGTCATCCCATGTGCGTGGCATGACTCCTGTAGATCTCTCTACAATGTCTTGTCTGGTCTTGGCCGTCGGGGTCAACCAAGTATACAGAACAATGGACTTCAGCAGGGGAGGATTCCCGAGCTGGCGCCAGCGGTCGCACAGACAGGCCGGCGATCATGGTCCTGGAGACAAGAGAAACGAACCGAAACGGAACGAAACAAGATGGCATGCAGACAATTTGAGGTTGCAAGTGTACGGAGGAGTCGATGTGTAAAAACCCCCAACACCCCACTGCAGCCAGCACCCGCACCAGACTGCAAAGCTTGGAAGCTTGGAAGGCAGGAAGGCAGAGTGCACACACTGCAAACTGCACACTGCCCCGCTGACAAGGGGGCCCCTGCCTGCTCTGCCTTACACCCGATTCGGCAAGTGGGCACTCTGAGGATGCTGGGGAGACATAGTAGTGCCCAGGCAGCCAGGTAGGTCACGCCTGAGTGGTGGTGGTGTGGTGGTGGTGTGGTGGAATACTGCTGGGCCGTTCGGGGTGCTGGGCATTACACGATGGTCCTTTTTCACCTCAAGCACAAACACGGCATGTCTGGTTTCCGAGGTTTACATGCCCTGCTGAAGGTGGTGACAGCCTTATGAGGATCCAAGCGGGCATTGCGGCCAGGGTGGGACCCTGCGGATGGTGCTCGGGACATCAGAAACAGGGCGCGGAAGAGCCCGAGGAACCAGATCGCCGGCCCAACTCGGAATGACACACAGACGCTGCCGCCACTTCTGATGATGGAGCCAAGCCCAAATATGACCTGTCAGCGGCCACATCGACCCTGGATCGTGCTGTCACCACCTCCATCTCCCATATCATCGTCTGCCACGAACTCGGCCGTGACAGGTCTGAGGCTGCAGTGGACGACGGCTTCCCGCAGCCAGGGTGCCAATGACGGAAGTGGTGAGCAGAAGGTGATGCCCTCGCCTCTTGCCCCCCCCCCCTTCACCCTCAGTCCTGCAGTGGTTCGCGCACCACACTTGATCCGTGCCGGGGTCGTTGATGCTCTGCCTGGCCATTTCGGCAAGCAAAACACAGAGACGCAGATATCAATGACATGACAGGCGCGCCTTCAACTGGGCGGCTCCTCTCCCTGTGCGTGCTACCTCGCTCCTCGGACAAGTCCGCACTCCACCGGCCCATCCTGCATGAGTGCATGCCTCTTAGCCCTCCTCACAAGGACACTCCTCGCGTTCCGCAACGGAGCGAGACCCGGGCTTTGCATTCCCAACTCCCAGCACGCGGGCTTCACACCCGTGCCGTTTCTGCCTGGCGGCCGCAGAGAGGAGGAGTCGTGGGGATATTGCGTTTGCATCCAACTCACCCCCTGCCTGTCTGTCACTGCCGAGGTGCCATTCCTCTGTCTCCACATGCAGTCTTGCACTCTAGGCTCACCAGCAAGCCTGGAAACCCCAGGAACGGCTCTGGTTGGAAGTGCATGCTCAAGAGAACTACTGTGTAGCTGGCATTGGCTGCTGCCCCTTTGTTCGGTCCCGGAACACTTGGACATTGCCGACTTTCCCGTATGTCTACTAAGAGAAAGAACAGGAAAGGGGGAAAAGGAGGGCAAAAAATCACAAGAACAAGCGAGCCAGAGATCATACTATTCCGTATACAGCCGAAGCCATACACAGCGCCTTCATACAGTGGTAAATGATCAAGACCCAGCGGTTTTTTTTTAAAAAAAAAATCAGTGCCGATAACAGTGGTTGATCCTGGACAAAACACCTGCAAAACCCGAGCTTATAGCCGTGCTATAGTATATATAGCCTTACCCAGGCGCCCGCTCAAGCCTGTCTGGATACCTTCTGACCTCCAGTTCTTGCGTTCGTACCTACCTCGTCCTACCATTTTATCATATAGTAAGGTAAATTATGGATTTAAAACTTACTCATTTAATCATGATGGGATTGTATCCACTACGACCTGTCTGGTTGGGTGAGTTACTTTTTCATGGGGCACCCCAAGCCTCAGGCCGCAGTAGCGCGTGAGCGGCTCATCTGACAGCTACAACGCCCACCCCGGGGGCTGCTCACAGGACCACAGGCCTTATCATGCTTGGATCAAACTGTGATAGCCCCCAGAGGTCACGATCACGCTGTGCACTTTGGTGGAGCAGGAGGGGGAAGTGGCGACTTGTCACCGGGCAAACTTTTGCAATCTGGATGTTTGTCTTTACTCGGGGCATAACGCCCGACTGCTATGCTAGGTACAGTCCCCACTCGGACGGAATCAAAATTCTCGATTTGAGGGAAACAAACAGTGTTGGGGTGTAAATGTTTCGAGGTCCGCATTGTTTTGTCGCACCAGAGGGAGCATCAAATGAAAGAGGCCAAAGCGTTGCTCTCTGTCTCAAGCAGCACTGGTGCCCTATCAAGCACCTGGGGTGTTGATTAGGCCTCCAGCTCACAAAATCCAAGACAATGTGACGGCACTGCATTTGGCATCGGCTGGAGGGAACCTTGGGCTGTCATTTATATGATGGCAATCGACTTTGGAAATGAAGGTATAGACTCACCACAGAATCCATCAACCACGGCTATTGCAAGTGACAAGACCTGCGAAGGAAATTCTAACGTCGTCGATCTGCCTCATGTCCAGAGATGCTCCATATAGGCACGGATCAGTGCTGCGAGTATAAACGTCCCACGGATCCGGTGGCAATCTCACCGCAACCCGTGCTGACGCAAGATAGCCTTGTATCGGTCAACGTCCCTCATCGCCTTCCTTTCGTTTCGTGCCCGTAGTTCGCACGCCTCCTCGAGGCGTCGGTTCCGGGCGGAGGCCACTGCAAGATCGTTCTGTAGCCCATCGACTGTGTAGCTTAACTTATCGTACCGCCGCCTCCAAGTACTGATTTCCTCCATGAACTTTCTCGCGCTGTTGCCGACCCCATCACGGATGTCTCGCTCTAGACTGCGTATACGGGCCAACAGCGAGTCATTCTCGTTGATCAGCTTGGTGTTCTTGTTTCGTAGCCTCCTCATCGCATCTTCGCCGTAGCTACTAGCAGGGTGGTGGTGATGGTCAAAAGTCCTCCTCAGCTCATGGTTCTCATGCTCGAGGTTGCGAACCGTGGCCTCCAGGGAGGGCACGCGGGCCTGCAGCCTCCGCAGGTCGTCACTGCAGGTCCTCCAGTTGGCCTTTAGAGCATGGTTCTCCCGGCGGAGAGCCTCGTTGTCCCGACTCAGGTCGTTTTCCCTCGCCAAGAGGAGGTTATACTCTTCCCGCGTCACATCGAGGAAGTCGACCCGACGGCCGCGGGAGGACTGGCTACTCGCATCGTGGGGGTTGGAGTGCGAACGCCTCAAGGAAGCCTTGACGAAGCGCTGGTGTCCAGATGGGAGGGTCTCGACCCAGTAATCTCTAGCCATACGATAGTCGATGTTATTCTCTTCTTTCAAGGTTTTGATCTTGCCCTATCGGTGGCTATGGGCAGTATGCTTCGTGGGCATCGAGGTGAGTACTGCTTTTGGAGAGTTCGGCGAGGCCAGCAAGATGAGCACAGTTTGAGAAGAACTTGTTGTCCCAGTCAAGTGGGTACTAGTGGGAGAACAAATAGGTCCTTGGGCCGATGGTGTTGGTGGAACGGAGGGAGGAAGGCACAAGGCAAGGCGGGCCTTCAAGACGGTTGTAGCTAGACCAGTACAGGGAGCAACGGGCCTTAAGATGGAAGTGGAGTATGGGCTTTGACTGCAAGCGATAGTTGCATATATGTCTTGACAGTTGGGAAGAGCGAATGGCAGAAGAAAGGAAGCAGCATACCAGGGGTCGCAACGGGGACGGCTCGCTTTTTAGCATCTTGGTCAGTCCTGGCGGCAGTTCCCAGGCATCCTCATAGGGCTTGGGCAGGCTCGGGCTCCCGCAAACCACATCCGCATACTGTGATATAATCAGGTGTGGCAGCATGAGGCTGGCGTGTTTGGTGGTGGCAGGCTCAAAGCTGCCGGGAACACACCACGAGGGTCAATCAGCCACGGCCTGGCGGTCATCTCGACCGATGAGCAACAAGGGTTCTCGTGAGGCGGCCAGCCCTCATTACGCCGTCCATGAGCCCTCCTTGAGGGGTTGGGGACCCTCGGGGAGGCGTGGGAAAGAAGCGGGTGGTAGCCGTGTGCGGCGTGCGGACAGACAGGTTTGCTGGTTTGGTCGAGCACAAAGCCAGGATGTTGGGCGTCAGCTTCGAGGCCGATCTGATCTCAGGGCCCAGCGGGAGGGTGGCCGACTGTGACAAGAAAGCGAGGGGACAAACAAGCCCTGGAGTCGAAGATATGGGGATGCCTCGAAACCGAGTCCCGAGGGATGCAAGAGGGCGCCATGGTCAAAAGTGTAGATAGTCAAGCACGACCCAGCCCCGATATGGTCCCTTTGTTTGCAGGCCTGACTGTTGGGCCGTAAGCCCATGTGGCCCCGACACCACAAGGATGAGGTCATGAGAAACGAGGCCCTTGACCAAATCTAGGGAGGAGGTACCTGATGACTGAGCCATGTTTCCCTCCCTCGTGCAGGGAGCAAGAACAAAGAATATAGCCCGGGGGGGGGGGAAACAAAGCAGACATACTGGGAGAATACAGTCATCTTGTTGATATGGGGTAGGACAGGGTCTCACGCCCCCAGCATGCGGCACTTGAGCATCACTTTCTCGTGTGGTGGGCTGAGATAGAATTGGCGGGCCGCATGTGGTCGCTTCATCAGGGACAATGTCGCAGCATGGTGGAGGACGTGGGCCACGAGCTCTCTCAGACACAGCAGGCGCTGAGACCAATGGCGACGAGACCGAGCCGCGCCAACGTGGGACGCAGGTGGTGAGCGACGCTTGATGGGCCAGTCGGCAGGGAGAGAAGGACCCAGAGCAACTGACAGAAGCTCGGAGGCCTGCAGGTCCCGCGCTTCTTAGCCCCAGATTCGCCTGCAGTCAAGTGGGCGGTGGTGGGTGGACCCCCTGACAGGGAACAGCTGAACAGTGCACCTGCCCGCCCGTGCCATTTGGGCTGGTCGGATCGGCAGTGCCCATAATAACATGGATTTCATCCTCTTGCGGCTGAACCTCAGCCAAAGCCTCATCCAAAACCACCCCAAAGGATTCATAGCTGCTTGCCTCTGACCCCCTTGATCAACCAGTCCCTTGAGGCCTCGAGGCCTCGAGACCTGACCAAGCACATCTACAAGGAACTGCTGGCACGTTTCGACATTCTGACAATTGTCCTGGCCCAGTCCCGATATTCAGTATTTACACTTCCCCTCACACCATCTACCTACCTAGGTACTTAGAACGCCCCCTGCCCAGGCAGAGGGTCGTTGACCTCCGGACAGGGGCTGTCAAACACGCTTGGGTCGGCGAACTGCGGCTCTGCGCTGCCGTCGAGTGCCAGCTGTACCAGCGTCTTGCTCGTCGCATCATACGCTGGCCATCCATAGTCCAGCAGGCCTCTGGCTGGATCCCTCGCAAAGGAAGCCCATGCGCCCATCATGTACGCCGACACCGCGTCCTCCTGCTCCGAGTTCTCCACTAGGGACACATCCTGTCCCGTGCCAAAGACCATCTCAACGTCGGATCCATGATACGCACCGCTGCCTCTGGGCCCCAACCCAGCCGTGGAGTTGTACAGCCTCAGATTATCCCACTCGCCGTGATATCTATACCTCCACGTGGGTACATGCTGTTCGGTCCGGTACCGCGCCTGCGCTGCCGTCGCGCACGTGAAGGCGCGCTGGTTGAAGAGGTCCCACAGCGGCTCGGTCAAGTTCAGCTTGGCCGCGTAAGCCGACAGCTTGTACCACCCTGACTCAAAGTCGGTGTTGCCCAGGAGGTATGGAATGCGTGCGAACGACCCGTTGCGCGCCCTGGCCTCGTAGTCTGGGAAGACAATCTCATCGTCAACCGTCGGGTGAAAGGTGGCTTGGGCAAGTGCTAGGCTAGGCAAGGCGGGTGCTTTGGCCGATGCCGCCAGGATCGAAGAGGCATTCGCTCGCCGGACACAGTTCACAACTGTAGTGGCGTCTTCATCTGCCCCACCGCACCCGATGGCCTGGGAGACGTTGAAGAAGATGGACTGAGCATATGCCCTCGTGTTAGGGTTGAAGCTCAGTGCCGTTCCGGAGTGGGATATCAGCCCTGCCACTATGGGGTCTGCCTTCCACGCGAACGCCGAATAGTCCACAGCCGCACCTCCTGCACTCTGGCCGAATATTATTATTCGTGTAGGATCCCCGCCAAAGCTCGCCTGATGACATGGTTCAGCGTCAGCCACTGAACCTCCGTGGTCTCATCTCAAGCAGTATGGCCGTGGCCCTTCTCGAAACCTGCAGTTGAACAGACACTTGGCATACAGCCAGAGATAGAGGGGACTCATATCGAGAGGGGTGAGATTGCTTGCATCAAAAGCCGCTTACAATGTTGTCGCGGACCCACTCCACGACAGAGCGATGGTCCCGCAGGGCTGCGTTCTGTTGCAAGCCGGGCGCGCCTGAGAAGCCGAATATTCCAAGACGATAGTTTGGTGTTACTACAACGACGTCCTCGGCCGCTGATAAGTACTGGCCATTATAGAATGGGTTGTGTGGGCCAGGTATTTGAAAGCCTACCGGTGGCGATTAGCACATAATAACAGCCTTGGAAGTACCTGATATTGGAGTTACTGACGTCCACCATGGAACCAGATGAGCACAGGCTTCTTCGCCGAATTGTTGGGTGTCTTGGTCCAGATATTCAGACTGAGACAATCCTCGCTTGAAGGGTTGCCCGTTTGCGCAGCAAACATGTTCCATACGCGGAAGCCTGAGGGCTCGGAGAAGTTCGGAAACGGGCTGACCGGCGGTTTGTTCGACAGGCAGTCCGGGGCCCAGTCCAGAGCATCGTAAACAGTGCCGGTCGGGGCGTTGTACCGCTTTGGTGGGGCAAAGCGGAGGTCCCCAACAGGTGGCTCTGCATAGCGAATGCCGAGGAACTCTGTCACTTCTGACCGATTTGGTGCAGCATGGCCGATGATGAGTCCGCTGGTAGTGTTTGCAGTCGGCGAAGATGGATCAGGACCTGCGAGTGCCGGGGCGGGGCCAAGCATGAGTGCCGCAGCGATGCCCAATATCCTCGCCATGGCGGGCTCAGGATCCGCAGGCGTTATCAGAAGCTTGTTGCTGTGGTGTTGTCAGTGGACAGATGAAAAGGGCGGTGGATGATCAGAGTTGTAATTTTATCACGACCCTAGCAGCCCTAGCAAGCTCGGCAACATGGATCAATTGTCGCATGGAAATCATTTACCGCCTCGGTCTGCCGAGCAGAATGGAAGGATTGGGCACTTCTTAGCTAGCGCACTGGAGAAACCAGGGCGGTCCACTCAGTTAGGACGTGTTCATGGAGATACCTACTTGGGGGCTTTGGTTGTATCTTTTGCTGGCTGTCAGTGTCAAGACTCTCAAGTGCTAGCTACATAGGTAGGATCTAAGTAGGTGCAAGTCCTATCAACGACTCCGTATTTAAGGCATGTAGTTTGCAACGAGAGCTAGTAGACGCCTTGATCTCTTTGTCACAGTACCTATGATCGTGTTCCCATGAACCTGAGACTTCGGCATAAATTATCTATGGTAATTTCTACATTGAAAAACTTCGTGTGTGGGTATCTTTCCTCAACATGCAGATGCGTATGTATCCTAAATGAAACCATTATCTGTCCAGCTGCTTCCATCCCACCAGACCTCCTTAATTCTGCCCCTGACAGCAAAATAGCACTTATTCATATCATCGGAGACCTCCAGCGGCTTAACCCCGTAACCGTCCCATGTCGTTGCAGCTGTTAGACACGCCAATCCACCTGCGTCAGCTCCATCAAATACAGGATCTGTCGCTGTGTCCTCCCACCCTGACGAAGTACCCCACGTGTATGTTATGTCTCCACTGCGAACATCCTGCAACAGTATCATGGTGTTCAAATCACTCGTCCCCACGGACCGCGCCGTTGTGAAGCCAGCAATATCGGTGTTCTCGCCGACGGTTCCGAACGGCAGCGCAGGCTCGTCGTCTGTGTCGTACGCCGCGATGGAGTCGGGTGATCGTTCGAATACGGTTATCTGTCCATCCGTCTCCCTCCTGAAGAACAGCCGCAATTCATTGCCAGAGTGACCGTGGGAGGGCCAGCAGCGGCGTGCCTGTAGCGGGTGTGATGGGGAGCGCCTTCAGGTCCGTATATGTCCCATGTAGGGTGGTTTCCGACACAGAGCCATTGCTTTGCTGGAGGTAGAAGCTCGGTGCGTATCCGGCAATTGCACTCTCGCCGGCGGCAGAGAACTCTGCGTCGTCCAACAAAGTACCGACACCTTCAGATGGCCAGCCAGGTCTCCTATGTTTTGAGATCAGCATTTGCATGGGTTTTGGTGTCACTGAGGCCACCTTGATACAAGCCCAAATCCCATGAAATCATAGGGACAAAAGTCGATGTGTCCTTTGAAAGAAGCAGAATGCTTCAAGGTAAGACCTACCAAGCCACACCTTTCAAAGTTCCCGAGGTATCCTGATACACAAGTTGCGGTTGCGGTTCAGGTGGTGCTCCTGTGCTCCTGGCCCACAGCAGCGTCGTCGCCGTGAGCGCAGTGCCGGCTACGGCACCCTCCTCCAGAGATAGCATCGTGGGTCCCGCCCACTCCCCGTACATTGTGTCGTATACAACATACCGCAGCGTGTCATCACTGCCCTGAAAATACAGCCAGATTATGTGCTCGTTGCCGTATCGCCACCCGGTCGCCGCGAGAGCGCTGCCGTTCCGAACCACGCTGGCTGACGTCAATGTGCCATTCGAAGCACAACCGCTGCCTGGACTCGAGGAGGACGACGTGCTGGAGTCTGTGCTTGAGCCAGAGGTGCCGGCATCGTCGTCGCTGCTTGCCGAGGTGCCACGCGCATCGAGGCGCTGTCCTGTGACTTTCCAACCAACAACCCCCCCGATAATCCCCGATATGACCGCTATCAACACAGCGCTTCCGAACCATATGACCTTTGTCTTCCCACCCCATGGTTTCGGCGCATCGTTAAAGCTCGGACTCCAGGCCGCTGCACCGTGGTGTGTATTGTACTGCTGATCAGAAGCTATGTACTGCTCTTTCTGAGGACCTGACTCTGCTAGCCGGTAAGACACAGACTCCAGATTGGATTCTGGCACCACTTCTGGGTCGTTGGAGTAAATCTGTCGCTGATGACGATCCATCATCACAGACCTGAGTTTAGTTCTGTCTGTATAGTGTGTCTTGGCTTGCAGATCAGCAGTTGCGTCTTGGCGTCCGGGTATGATGTATGCGAGCAGGTAATAGCGTGTATCATTTGGACTCGTTCCCTCATACCAAGAAGCTCTTTTACCCTCCATCAGAGGACTGCAAGCTTTATTAGGAACTAGGTGGTGTTGTGATGAGACAACCTTTTGATATTTCACTGCACGCTCAACGACCCTGTCAAGTCTGATTTTGTGATGCCGATGCTGTTATGCGGTGGCTATAGCAACATCAAATAGACCTCATGATATATTACTAGTGCAAAGGCCGAGGACACACACGCGATACTGGATAACAATCATGATTCTGTGCTCAGGCTAGCCTACGTAACTGACACCTGCATTTTCCGATATGTCTGGGTATGTGAACGAGGTGTTGTGATTTGAACTTCAACCCTCAAATAACTTAGACATCATAATTCGAACTTCACACCAGGATCAACCACAGCCAGTGGAGCTCATGTTGCCATTGAACCATGTACTCTGCCCATCAAATTCAAACTCCGGAGTGGTACAAATCTCTTGACGGGTCGTGCTTGACGTCCTGGCGGCAAGAATCGTTACGCTGAGAATGGACCAGCGACCTTGGATGTCAAGGACATCCCGCGTGCAGCTATTGCCAAGTGAGTTTGCTGAGCTGGCCGCATTATTGATTACATCTATTTACTCATTAAATGGTATTCACGCCAAGTGCTGTACCTCCTAGAGGGGCCTAAAATCTGAGCTGCTCAGTCATTTCCGACGAGGTTATAAACTCACACCGCTCCGCCAATCTCTGCCGGCCCAGCCCTGGTGATGCACCAGACCCACTCACGGCGGAGAGACCCTCGTCCAGCCCGCCAGCCACGAAGACATATGGCTGCCCAGACTCGTTATACGCGGGGTCAAATCCCTGAAACGTCTCACGCCCATCTACGCTGGGCGAGCCAGTGCTTACAAACGAAGACCACGACCTCGACCCCCGACGGAGCAGCGCGTAGTCGGACTCGTCCGGGGTAAACGGGTACCCGTGTATGTCGTAGTGTGAAAGGTTTCCAAAGACGTAAGCGAGCTCCGAGGTGTGCACGACGCCGAGACCAGGCCAGCCCACGAACCCGAGGATCGGGTCCAGCAGCGATTGGTTCCAGGCGTAGTGGTAGACTGTGGCGGAAGCAGCCAGGTTCTCACCGTACCACAAAGGTGGACAAGTCATGAGAATATCGCGGAAGACCCTTGAGGCTCGATAGAACTCGGCCGAGAGGTTCGCTGCAGAATTTGCCGCAAAGTCGGAAACAGGATACAGTGCAAGCAGCGCGTCCACGCTCGCAGCTGTCAGTCCTGGCGCGTATGACAAGAAGAAGTCCCTCGTGTCGTTTGGTGTCTGTATGCTCGGCTCCGTGAGGTACGACACGTCATCCTCCGTCCAGCCTATCATGGTCGTCACCTTGGCGAACTTGCCTTGTCTGATGAGCTCGGACGGGGCGACAGGGAGAAAATCGCCGTCGACTGCTGGCAGCCATATGTCGCCAATATTGTGAGCTGTGTCGCCAATATATGTGGCCAGGGAGGCGTCCATGAGGGTGTCCATGTCGAAGCCCCTCAGGCAGGCCACGGTCTGTTTCGAATCGAGGCTGGTGGCGTTACAGCCTAAGTAGTCTACAACGAGCTGCATGGCGTCGGCCGTGAAGTTTCCTGTGATTCCCGGCTCGAGAGCCTGGCTTTCGCAGATGGCTTGTTGGAATGCTACTGGCTTGCTGCCCCCGTATGCCATGAGCTGCATTCCCACGGCCAATCCTGACCACGATTGATCAGTACTTGGTCGCCCATTGAGAACATACCATACATGTGTTTTATCAAGCATACCTCCGGTCGACTGCCCAGCAATCGTTATATTGTCGGAACTGCCTCCCCAATGCTCAATGTGGTCTCGTACCCATTCGATCGCTAGTCTCTGATCCTTAAGCCCGGCGTTCTCCGAGCCTTCCGACTTGAGGGCCGCTGATCGTGCGAAACCGAAGACACCCAGGCGGTAGTTCAAAGATACATGTATAATGGGAAGTCCATTCTCAACGGATTCCAAGATCAAGCCATCGGGCGCTACCGTGATCTCGCTGTTTTGCCCTGACCAGAAGCTCCCGCCGTGGATCCAGACCATGACAGGCAGCTTATCCCCGGCAACAGTCCCTCGCGGCCTCGCAATATTCAGATTGAGGCAGTCCTCCGAGGTGTCTGTAACATTTCCCAGAACAAGCGGTGCGCCCAGCTCATCACCAAGTGGCTGAGGGCATGAGGGCCCATACGACTGAGCGATGACCTGGCTGCCTTTTTGAGGGGTGTACGGTCTCGGGGGTTTGAATCGATGCTCACCGCCTGTGTCGTGTCCGTAGGGGATGTTCAGAAACACCTCGATCCCATTGCGGTGAAAACCTCTGTAAGTGACGTTGTTTACAGTATCCAAAGCCGTGGGTACCGCCGCCGCGACGGTACTATTCCGCAGCATTTGGAGCCCGCAGTACACTAATATTGCCTTCATATTTACTGACTTTTCCTAAACCACGCGCCAAGGCAAGCGAGAAGAACGGAGTTTGAGAAAATTAGAGCTAAGTACCAGCAAGAAAGAGAGACGAATAGATGGCAAGGCAGAGAGATACATATAGAGACAGAGATAAAAATACAGAAAACCAAGAGAAAAGAAAAGAGAAACTTTTCAGGAAAAAGTCAGATCCGGGATACCGATCAGTGAACGGGGCAGCGGGTAAACATCGGGAGGGTCCCCGTAGATCCCAATCAGGGGCTGGCCGCGACGCGAAGCTATCGTCACGCCCAGTAGGGCGGGTAGTCCCGCTTGAGTCAAGGGTCCACCATATTTTACTTGGTACATATATGAGTGGTGCCGTTGGTCAGAAAACCGCGAGTCAAATGTTGGCCTGTCCAGTACACGCGAGCTTTCGGCCACGAGTGGTCAACTCATACATTTGTACGTGGTAGCGGTACGCGCGTCCTCCAGCCCTCCTCGGCCAGAATGGGGCTGGCCGGCCTCTCGCTGTTAGTTTGTTCATAACGTGTGTAGCAACCAAATTGAGTGTCATGCATCCTACGAGCCTGGATATAGTTGCAGGCGCTCTCCCTAGGATGAGCGAACGTTGAGGAGCTCTGTTTGGTCTCTGTTGGTATCAAACTGGCAAAGATAGCCACCTCGTTCCATACATGATCGCCAACGCCGCACAAGTGCTTGTTTTGGGTTTCGCTTTTCTGCTTCTTTTTTTGTTCTCCGCACGGGAGAATTGGTAAATCAGATCTTACCTCCCAACTCCGGAGATCAAGGTGCGGTCATTTCCTTACCCGTGCCGCAGGCATGCCACTCCTCCTAACGCCGAATATGATCAGAAATACGATTGACGCTTGCGTCTCGAAGCTCTCGTCGAACGAATGTACCTCGGATATGCTTCGCCTCGCTCAGTCATGCGGGAAAAGTGCACTGATGGATTCACCGTGGTGCACCCGCCGGATGGCCTCGGCGAACACGTGGGAGACGTCTAGCACCTCAAGCTTGGGGCAGGCGGCCTTATGACCGTGCTGGGGCACGGAGTTGGTGACAATGATCTTGTCGATGGATGAAGCATTGATGCGCTCAATGGCATCGCCGCTGAGAATACCATGTGTGACAAGGGCGTAGACGGTGGTGGCACCGTCCTTCTTGAGAAGCTTCGCAGCCCTCGTGATGGTGTTGGCCGTATCGGCCAAATCGTCAACCAGAATACACGGCCGGTTCGTGACATCCCCGACGAGCATCATGGTGGCATTTTGGCGGTCCGAGATCCTGGTTGGGCGACGCTCCTGCAACATCTTGTCAGTATCAGCCAAGCATGGACATGTACCCGTTAAGAGGGCCTACCTTGTGAATTAGGGCGAAGCTCAGGCCCAGGCGATCAGCGATGGCGGTCGCACGCTTTGCGCCTCCAGCATCCGGGCTGACGATCACAGCGTCTCGGTACCCGGGGATATTGCGTTCAATATACCGCTGCAGCAACGGTTTGCCGTATAGGTTATCCACGGGAATGTCAAAGAATCCTTGGTACCTTGGGACGAATCCAGCGTCAGTACCAGCCGCCCGCCGAGATCGGAAGAGCTAGCAGGCCATGGCCGTTTCTGGCATAAAACCTCATAGCGGCCCGCACTTGCGGAATCAGGCACGAGACACTTGTCCGGCAACCCGAGTCGAGCCACAGGGCATCGCATGGGAAAAGAACGGAAACACATGCAGGTGTATGCATGTGTGTGTGTGTGTGTGTGTGTGTGTGTGTGTGTGTGTGTGTGTGTGTGTGTGTG
>JUJX01000244.1:0-81277 GCA_000800745.1 Diaporthe longicolla | reverse complement strand
CCCCCCTATTTACACCTAAACCCACTACATTACACCCACTGGGCTTTATAGTGTAATGTAGTGGAATTCAAAATAGCTTCAGTGTAGTGGATGTAGTGTACAACTTTACACCCACTACACTACACTGAGTGTAAAAGGTGTAGTGAGTGGCCACCCTGCTCATACGTCCCGGCAGCACTATCAATATCCCCAACAGGCGTGGGCTGGAACACAAGCCCGTCCGCCCACGCCTCGCTCAGCGTCCCCAGACCAGTCGGCCGGATTCCCGCGATAGATGCGTGGAACCACTCGTCAATCTGCGCAAGGATCATGTGGTTCCTCGACGCGCTGCGGTCCCAGTTCTCGCCCACCGTCGTCATCCCGCCCAGTTTCGCAGTCGTCGGCGCCATAAAGTACCCGTAGCTGGGGTAGTCATCCTGCTGCAGGGCGTCCCAGAGCACGTCGTCACGCCCGCCGGTGGTCAGCGCCCGGACTACTGGCCCGCGGCCGAGGTGGCCGGCGCTGAAGTGTGGGCCGGCGCTGTCGGATGTTGGGTATGCGTTCGTGAGATCGACTAGGCCGTCGAGGACTTGAGCTCTGCGGTCATTTGGGACGAGGCCTGCGTCTAGGGCGAGGGCTTGCGCTGCCTGCGTCGCGCTGCTGGTGGTGTTGGTGCCGTTGTTGGTATACAGGCCACGGGTGTCATCCCAGAAGGCGTCATTGAAGGCGTTCCGGATCTCACCGGCTAGGGTTGCATAGCTCTCCGCTTCGTCCGCACGGCCTGTGAGGATCGCCATACGGGCCATGGCCTTGACGGTGAGGTAGTAACCCCACGGTCCTATGATGCGGCCCGAGGTCGAGTTGTCGGCGGCGACCCAGTCAGCCAGGACGGCGTCGACGATGTAGCCGTCTTGCACCTTCTCGCGCTGGATGTACCTGACGAAGTCGGTCAGCTGGTCGTAGTGCGCCTCCATCACCGTTGTGTCACCGTAAAGGTCGTTCAGCAGGGCAGGGACGAGAACGATGGCGTTGCCCCAGTTGATCTCGTCGCCAAAGCGGCCCTCGTATCCCCAGTCGTACACGGGTGTCTTGAGCGCGACGTTGCCGGCCATCGAGGTGTTTGCGATGGACTGGCCTTCTAACAGGTGCCGCATGTTGGTGCGAAGGAAGGCATTGAACTGGAAGTTCCGGAAGAGTGCGCCCATCGGCATGGTATAGTCGGCCGGGTACGAGAGCTTCTCGCGGCCGGGGCAGTCGGTGAGGACAGACATGATGTTACTTGCGAAGGAGTACCGCGCCATTTTGTGGATGCGGTTGACCCGAGAGTTGGACGAGTTGAAAGTGCCCGCGACCGGCACATTCGCCTGTAAACGCAGGCCTGTGATCAGTTCCGGGCCCGGCTCGAAGCCATCGGGCAGCCCGGTGACCTGGACCCACTGCATGCCGAAATAATTGAACTCAGGGCGCCAGGACTCGCCACCAGCGCGACCGGCGGTCGTGTAAGTATAAAAAAGATCCGTACCGCGGGACCCAGGCCCCAGAGACGACTGCTCAACAGTCCCATTGGCGTTGAGCGATTCGGCCGGCGCCACCTTGATCACGACGCCAGCGGGTAGCTCTGGGAGCGTGAGGAGGGCCCAGCCGGCAAAGTTCTGGCCAAAGTCAAACACCCAGGTCCCTGGGGCCGGGTTGGTAACCGACACCGGGGTGAAGCTCTCGTGGATCGTGACGGGCTCCGCAGCTCGGGCGACAAGCTTCGTCGCTAGATTTGGTGGAGGCGCGATGCCGGCGGCGACCCAGCTGGTCAAGTTGAGGTCGGTGCCGGGGAGGTCCCAGCCGGGTTGTTCGCGGCGGGCGTCGTAATCTGAACCCGAGTACCAGTTGTCGAGGACCAAGGGCCCAAGTGTGGTGCGCCAAGACCGGTCGGTCACGATGGCAGCTGTCGTGTTATCGCTGTAAGTGATCTCGAGACGACCGATCAGGCGTGGCGTCACAGCAGCACCAGCTGAAGCGTCGCTGGCGGCAATATTGTTCCCTGATCCGGTCACCTTGGCCCCAGCTACATATTCGAGTGTGAGGCCAGGGGTAATGGATATCGTGGTGGTGGTGTTATCGATCGCGGTGATGGTCCTCAACTCCAGCTTTTCGCCGCCGCCACCGGTGTCGATGTTGATGGTCCCACCCAGGTGATACCCGGTCACATTATTGAGTCTCACAGCCGTGCTGCCGGGCTGTAAGTCGGCGGCGAGGGTTCCGTTGCCCTTGAGCTGGCTCTGCCACCACGAGTAAGGGGCGTTCCGGCCGACGGCAGGGTTCGTAATGCTCCGACGGATATAGGCTGGGCCGTTGCCAACACGCACACCGATGGCATTGGATCCTGAGCGCAGGAAGTCCTTAACGTCGTACGTGCGATATTAGCTTGAGAGCTGGTACTTGGAGTAGCCTGGGGCGAGGACTTCTTCCGTTATATCTTCTCCGTTCACTGTGACGTGATGTAAGCCAACACCCGATAGGTACAGCCGAGCATCAGTAAGTTCTTTGCCACTGGCGATGTCGAACTGGCGAGCGAACAGCGGCAGAGGTTGGTCGTCTACACGGTCGGGATATTCAATCCAATGTGCCTCGCCCCAGTCGGATTGGGCCAGCAGGCCCACGGTCCAAGTCGACGGCACCGACCAGCCGGAAGGTTCTCCTAGAGCGTCCCAGACCTGAACTCGCCAAGCAATACCCTAGGGTAGTATCCCGAGATCCAAGGTCACGTCCAAAGCGCAAATGTTGCTCTTCGCCTTCGACTTTTCCGCCGTCCCATAAAAGCTGGCCGGCCTCTAGGGAAGCAGCGTTGGCGGCTGCCTGGACATTATAGGCAGTCTGTCGGTCGCCGGGGCAGATGGATTCAGCGCAATCTTTGATTTGTCGGAGCTTCCATGCCAGGGTAGAACGGGAATTGTCGAGGCCCAAAGGATTGTCAAAGCGCCCATCCACACTTAGCTGGAAGATCTCGACTGAGCTCTTCGAGGATGCCGCAGATGGGCGTGCCAGGATGAGCAAGGGAGCGGAGAGAATCGATGTATACTGCATGGCGTAAGTCCTTGACTTCAGGCCAGACTGTCAGAGGTGCCGGTCTTGCTTAGGGCGAGGCTCAAACCGAGTGGGAGATGGATCGATCAAATCATCTTATAAGCAAAGCCCAATGTCAGCCACAAACAGAGACAGTGGCGAAGTAATGTTGAGTCGCTGCCCAGATGAATCAAGCATTTGCTCCGCAATGAAGGAACAAGACATCGGCTGGTAGTACCAGTTGACCCCGGACCACCCACAAATTGGCCATCAAGGATGATGAAGGCAAGGCTACCAAAATCTCGGTTCTCGCTTGATTCATCGTCCGATACCATCCTCCTGACCGAGTCCATGACTGTGGCGTCGGGTGATCTGGCAGCAGAACTATGGGCTATGCCCCCTATATACGTCTGCCAAGAGCCGAAGTTGTACCGGCTAGAACCACAGCGGAGATTAGCAGCTGATTCATATGGGCTTAGGGCTCCTCGCACCATCCACGACTCTGGGGTAGAGGGCGGGGAAGCAGGGGGACGGTGAGTAGTCGGGACTAGCCCCTAGTTCTATACGCGTATTAAACTATACTATGGTATCTTTCGTGTATACGCGTATTCTACCGTACTTAGGGAGATATGGGGGAGGGGCCCGGCAGATCTTTACCGAGATCCCCATTAATACCCCCGCAGACTACCTGATCATGAGTCGCTGGAGCATGCAAAGGGCCGAATCTCGCTTTCGCTTTCCAAGCCGCACCGATTTTGCAGAATAATGGGTAGATCGCCTCTGCTGATCAAAATAGTTGTCAGGCTACCTGCGAAGCCACCACTACCAGGGGCTAGATCGTCTTGACCGCTCTACAGCGGATTCAGACCATTCTGCCTCCAGCTGTGCGGCTGGGTCTTATATATCCATTGGTCTCCATCGCTACATTGTTTAAGAGATCAGAGATTCGCACCTGCGAAAACGGAGGGAACATCCGAGCCCCATGAGATAACTTCCCGTAGGATAATCTCCTATGGAATAAGATCCTATGGGAAAACCTCCCATTGGACACCTTCCTTCAGCATAACCTCCTGTAAGATAACTAGGCTAGTATTAATATGAGACCGTTGATCTCCGAGTTATCCTGACCTTGTCCAGTGCTTTTTACCTCTATTTCCTTACCTATCTAGGCAGGTAGTCAGTCACCCTTGTATGGGTATAACCTCCTTTTTTGCGGGTGCGAATCTCTGACCTCTCTAGATTTCGTTTTCAGAAATCTGATAGCATCACCGAGGCCATTGTCCGCATTGAGAATTCACCCCGTGGCCTCTTTGCAGGGCCAGAGCGCTACGCCGCGGGACCATACTACGGACGGCCATTGTCGGGGTCGGATCGGCTCAAGTGCTATCGACTTTGCCACATGGTTCTCGTCAGCCCCGGCCACATCACGCTGATGGACGTTGAAAATACCTGGCCGGAATTTCAGTCCTTCTGACGGCCTCGCGTAATCTAAATTTAGCAAAGATTGTGACTTGGACCAGATTGCTGACGGCAGCTTCTGTCTTCATTCACCTAGTATACCTGATATGTGCTTGTCTGTTTGGTACTACTCGCGACGCAAAAGCGACGGCGGTTAGGTACGATACCCTCAGGGAAATTTTTGAAGTGCACTGAGCATCTGACAGTCCGGTGTCTATTTTCATAATGAGGCAGGGACGGGTGCAGCATGATGAGCGGTCTATCGCAACGAGACAAGTGAGCAAGGCTGGAATCAATCGACCTAGTCTTCTAAATAAAGAACACCTTGGAAATATCTGCCGCTCGCGCCTTAAATGCAGGGGCAATAATGAATGCTTACAATCGATGTATCCGAAGGGAGGGCTGATGACACACCGGGAGCACTCGAGTCTCGAAGCACATGTTTTTCGGTGCACTCACCACCTCCACCGAGCTACGGGCCCCTCTTAATTTCGCATTAATCTCTCATTGAATGCGGTGGAACACAAAATGTCATAGAACCCATAGTCTCGGTGTGGTCCAGTTGTTGTGACGTATAGTAGAACAGACCGTAAGCATACCATACTACGTATGCCTGGTAGGTATGTTGGACACGAAGACGGACCTTTCGGGGCTTTCTTCTGCAGACAAATATGGCCAAGACTGTAGAGTCGACAAATTGCATTATAATCTAAAATTATCTGCTAGGTTACCACGGAAGCCCGTCACCGAGATTATCTATCTCGGACTCAGAAAGCCAATATCCACCATCAGTATCTCCTCTCGTCCTATTTTCAGAGCCCCTATTGAGTCGCTGATCCTCTATCGGCCAAAAGATACGGTTTCTCGGATGCTTAATGTACGTGGTCTTCCCTTTCACACCAGGTTCACGCATCGGAGTGGTACAGCGTATGCTGGAATGCTTTTCGTACGCCTCGCGGCAACGTCGACTGAAGAACGAGGTGGGAATCCCCAGCTCCAGTTCACAGGGCCTATACATCCGCCGCAGCTCGCGGACTGTGTTCTCCACTAGGCCACCAAAGTATTTGGCACACTTGAATTGAAAGGCAAGCTCATCTCGATCGAATACCCCAGGTAGAAAGCCGACATATAGCTTCTGGAGCCTCGGCATCAGGCTGGGAATATGAGAGAGCTCGTCTTCGAGTAAGACGATCCTATCTTGATCGTCATAAATGTCTCCTGGCAAGGTAGCGAAAACAATCTCGATGGAGGTAATGTAAGAGAGGCCAATTTCTGGGATCTGTGATATGAAACCACCCCACACATGTGTGTAGCTGTTGCGGATCTGGAAGGTATTATTCGCGTAGAGGACCTTCAGGCCCTCATAGTACCTAGGCACTCCGCCGTTAGTCTCGTAGAGGGTCGTAATAATAAGTGGATGCTTTTGGTAGGACGACTTACGCCTGGCGACATGTAAGAAGCCAGCCCATGACCCCGATAGCAAGCTCGGGTGTCACATCAAGTGAGTTCGGGCAATCCTGCCAAGATCTGAACCCGAGTGGCTGTAGTTGCCACAGACAGCAATCCTGAGCCGGTGAGGGTTGGTAACTTTCATCAGTAGAGAACCAGGAATAGCACATGCACCCTAACCATCGTCTGCTATGTCCAGTCGCAGGTGGCAGCTCTACTTTCTTCCCCTTTGACTTCCTTGCTGCGTATAATTCACCAAGCCAATGCCTCGCAGTATGTTGTGCCCGACTTAATTTGCTGCTGGTGGCCTTCGCTGGCGGCGTGGGACAATGGCATCGCTGGACATGCATGGTCCTCCCACCAAACGCGGCTGTGAGGATCATCTCTCGCACCTCGGGTGGAAAAGTCGTGAAGAAGGTGCTGGTTTCTGTTGCCTCGTCGTACTTGTTTACCATCATGCTGATCTTGATGTGTGAGGGGTTGCTTCTCTCAGTGTCCGTATGTATTTGAAGGAAAACGCGGTCCCTTCATGCTGTGATAAACGTTGGACGACCCCGATTCGAAGAGAAGAATCAATGCCAATATGGGTAGTGCTTAGAGCGGGAAAATTGACGAACATCTGTCCGTGGAAGGATGTGGTGTGACTCGGCGTGCAATTGTGGATACATTTAACGCGTTGCAACGGTGATGATCAAGGTGGATCGCGTCTCGTCATCTAAACACCACAGTACCCGGGGGTCAGGCCTTCCCTGCCCCCCTACACGGCCATATCAACTACGCAACGACCAAACCCCGGCAACACTATATTCAGCTACTTTGCATATAGAAAAAAACCAGATTTAACTACATATATCTCTTTAAACTAGAATCTTATAAATAAATATATAGTGTTTTTTTAACATTTTTATCTTATGAAAGATATTAATAAAATATTAATTATAAAACTTTTAAATTAAATATAATTTTTTTAAATAGAATTTTATTTATTTATAGACCTTTTTTAAAAAAGAAAAAGAAATAAGGCTAATATAAATTAAGGGGGAGTTTTAAAAAAGTATACGGCAACTAAAAAAATAGAAGCATTTTTATATCTAGCCCTAAGAAAGCTAAGTACTTAGTGGGCGGATACTTCAATTGGTGGGCCTAAACTGTAAACCCGGGAGGGCCAACACACGAAGCTGGGTGGGGCTGATGGTGGCTGGCCTCATGGTCAGCGCCGGTTCCCACAAGAGCGCCTTCCCCCGCTATGCAGGGGCCGAGGCCACAACCTCCTACTAATGGAGGATAGACTCCTGACTTGTTGCAGGATGACCCCTAGTATCCTACTTGATAGCCCTTTGGAACGATGCTATGACTTCAAGGTTGCTGTATCATGAAGGCGTTGCATTCACTCCCGACGCCCCTCACCCCCAACGCCTCATAACACATGCTGTTTCGCCTGGAATAAGGCCCACTCGTGTGCCGCCTTCGTGGCTTCAGTCAGATCCTCCTTCGGCAAGCCGAGGGTTTCGTTCTGGGTTTCGTACACGCCTTCGCCAGTGGGGTAGAAAATTCGTGCGTAGAGAGCCTTCAAGAATCCTGTTCCATTTCCCTTGCCAAGTTCTTCGAACCCTTCCTTGAAGCGTTCAGCAGCGGGCTGATACAAGATGTTCCAATCGGCGTCACTTGTACGCAGGAGTCCGTTCACACTGTCAAGCAACTGGCGCTGATTCAGCGTGAAGCTGGAAATGTACAATGGCTTGTTGCAAAACTGTTCCAAGGTGGCATCTCTGTCGTTTTCATCTTCGGGGAGCTTCTTCAAGTTGACCAACGCGGCCAAAGCACGACCGATTTGTGGCCATGTGGTGGTGTTGACCTTCGACTTCCCGTCGTCGTAGAAGGTGACGGTCTTGTTCGGGAAATCGAACCCAAACGTGAAAGGTCCCACGCCCATGCTGTATTCGTACCAGAAGTTCGGAGTGATACCGATCCAGTTGACACCGACTTCCTCAACTTCCTTCACGCTCGCGTAGATGCTGCCGAGTGCTGGAATATCATTCTGGAGGTCAGAGCTGGCGTAGAAGTTGACCCCGTAGGCATTTGGCACATGTACTTGACTACAGCCTTTGCGGCTGCTTTGACCAACTTGCCGTGCGTGTCTGGGGATGCACTAAGTGCCAGAGTGATGACCAAAAAGTCTTGACCTGTCAATGCTGCAGCCAACGAGGCTTTATCATCGTAGTCGACGTGGGCCACTCTCACACCTGCTGGCACAGTGGTGGTGCTTCCCGCACGAGTGATAGCAGTCACTGTCTGCTTTCCGATAGAATTGACGAGGTATTCGGTAAAGACTTTACCGACTTGGCCGGTGGCCTAGTACTACGTCAGTATGGAATAGTAACTTGAGAGACGAAATGGGTTACATACACCCACGATAGCCACGTTCTTGATGGCATTGTTAAAGCCCGAGGGTTGATCTCCAGCGTATCGAGGTGCCATTGCAACCCGAGTATGCTTGGTAATAGCTTCGATGGTGCGATGTTGGAGTGATGTGTGATAGGGAGGAAAAGCCTTTGTACTTGCTTGGAAAGAGAGACTGCAGGGCGTGTCTCTCATCCATTACAAAACCCATCTGTACATGCCTTATGTAGCTAAGTAGTTGAGCGGAATTTGTGCACACAAGTCATTCATTGTGCTCATTGAATTTGTCAAACGCATCCCACCAAGCTCCGATGCCTAACGAATAAGTCCGAGTCCCTGACTCGACTCGGGCGTCTGGGTCCGCGGTCTGTGGGGATGACTAAAGGAAGCCAGTTCTTTCATCCCACCGAAACACCGATCTAGTCAGCCATATCAAGCGACTAGATCCACTTGTTTTAGTCCGTGGTCTGGTCACTCATCCCACCCCGATCCCGACCGCTTATCACACTGGTCTTCTACATGGACGGAAATGCACACGCACGACGTCGCTTCAAGCGGCGATCCTTCAGGTCTGTCATCCCATGGGATTGCTCCAACCAATGAATTGTATACCAGTCATATAACTAAACCGTGGCAGAGCCCCGGCAAGGCGTTGGTGCCCTTCCGTCGCGCGTTGCTCTACACCGTCAAGTCTGCCACTGCGGAAAGACGTACATCCGCTTGGAACACCTACGGCGGCATCAAGCTACGCACGATACTGGCATCAAACCCCACACTTGCCACATCTGTGGCCGATCCTTTTCGCGCAAGTAAGATTGTACGACATCCTTGCAGTCACGATAATACGGCTGACTTGTCTTTCAGCGACATCCTTCGGCGCCATGCTAAGACTCATGTGGATACTCATCCAGCCAAACCACGTGCTTGCAATGCTTGCCACGCAAACAAGACAAAATGCGACGGGAACGGCAACTTGCCATGTTCATTCTGTGCCAGGAGATCGTTGGCCTGTGTTTATTCCTCAACTCGATTGGGCACGCGGGACCCCCATTCCGAGAAAACGCAGACGCCGAACCAAGCACCTGGCGTTCGTGATGCTCCTTCGCAGCAAAATGCATTGTCTACCATGGACGACGGACAGGAGGCGAGCAAAGAACATAACATGGACATAGAAAACTCATGCGCCCAAGAGCCATCACAGCTCACTTCCCCCGCTGCGACGGAGTCGACATTCGACGCCGAAATGTCTCAAGATTCTGTCTACTTGAATGTCATTTTGGAAGAATTGTCCGCCTTACCGCCAAAGTCGACTCCTGTACAAGACACTGACTGGCCCCCGGGGTTCGAGAAATGGTTCTTGGCTTGTTTTAAGGCATACGTAGATTATTTCCATTACCGATGGCATATTATCACCGCACCAACCTATGAGTTCACCGAGAAGCCCCTTGACCATGCAGCATCCGTGGTCATGGTTGGTTCTTATTTCCTTCTCCAGGAAAACCAGCGCAGTATCATTGTCAATATCCATGATAAGCTGGTCGATCGGTACCTCCATCTACTTGTACGTTTGTTCGATGACTAGCATTGCATTTTCAATGGATTCGTATGAAGTGCTCACTAAACAACAGAGTTCGGCATTAGAGAAAGGGGAAAATCCAAATTCCATCAGGCGGTTGGAGACCTACCAAGCGATTTTGATCCAGGTCATATTTGGGTTATATCTAGGTGTTTGTACTTTTCTTTCTCCGAAAGACCATCTCGGGAGCACGGACAGCTACTGACACTGCGAAGAAAAAGATAACTGTGTCGAGGTCCAACCTATTATGCGGGCTATTGATCGCGACACTACAGAATATTGGGTTCTTCGTTCAGTCGTATGCTCATTATATCCAGCGAAGCGAATTTCCGGGGACTTATATCCCTTGGATAGATATGGTCACGGATGAGTGGAAAAGGTTCCAATCTCTCTTACTGCGCGCTCAGAAACTCAACCATATAGGCTAATTCGGCAGAGACAGACTCGTATCAGGCCTTTTCAAAGTGGAAACACAACTCTCTATCATCTGCCAACAGCGGCCTCGACTACTAGACGATGAGCTCGATGCCTTCTTACCGTCTACTTTTGCTTTACGAAATTGCTATCGTATGGATTTCTTCTTGCGCCGCCAGGAGGAAGAGGATTCTACTCGCGGCCAGCTCAAGATGGTATGGATGATCAGGCACCCCGACAGGTTCTCTCCGACTGTTGTGCAGTTTGAAGACATCCATCTCGGTCTTTCTGGTCTACTCTTCGACACTGTCAGGCAAGCGCAGCTCCGGGATATCGTTGGAGGATGGACAGACCCCTCAGTCGCGGCCACGCGGGACGGTGTTGTGCAACGACTCGCTGTCTGGGCCTGGCACATTCAAAATTTGGCCAAGGCGTCTCCCTCAAATGGTTCTAATATGACCGACAGCCACGTCGACCGGGAGGACCAAGCCGGCAACAATGCTCTCGATGGGTCCTTAAGTAGCGGCCATGTTAAGAGTGCATTGGATGAGGCAACCGTGCTATATCACCTCCTTCAGGTCCACTTGTCTACAAGTACGCGGATAATAGCACACCTGAAATTCATGGCATCGACGAATCTAGACGACAAACTTTCGCAGGAGCAAGTCCGCTGTGATGAAGCCACGCCTGTGCTTAGGGACTGGGCTCAATCGATTGAGGCCAGGACAGCCGTTCTTCACGCACTTGCTATCATGAGAGTCACCCAGGCTAGTGTGGAGGGGAGCGCAAGGAATGGTGCTCCAGCTCGTGGCTTCATCTGCAATGCCGCAATCGCACTTGGTGCTCTTGTCTTGGATGGATGGATGGCGTACGCAGGCTTGACCTGCTACTGTGCAACAGTTACTGCACATTTAGATTTGCCCATTGAGCCACTGGAGCTTGGCGGTACCGTGCTTCAGGCTTGGGCTCGGGATGGCGGACCAGCGTCGTTCCAGGGCAAGAAGCTTTGCAAATGCTCTTCTAAAACTTGGATGGAAGGCTTCGCAATTTGCTTACCGGAAAGAGAGTGGGAGACGGCCAGTGTGATTTCGCCGCCTTTGCAACCATTCGCAAATCAACTAGAGCAATGTTGATGATTGACCCGTTGGTATCTCCCAGGTAGCCGGTTGTAGATTACTGCCGGGTCTTAACTCTTACTCCGACGCAAATTTGATGGGAAGTTTTTAATCGCAGGCCAAAGTAGGTACCTAACTAAACTACCAAGGTAGCCTGAGACCTACAAGGGAAGCTAATAGCTGTTGCATCGCCTTGGTTGGGCGGTTCTAAAATCATGATCTTTTCCCCGTATAACTATGACGTACCAGTAAAGCTTAACTAATTTGTTCTCACTCTCAAAAAAAAATCAAAAGTCATCTTCATCATCGGGGCTCAAGCTAAATAAAACCAGTGTCGCCTCAGACCGCAGCTCGGCCTGCATGTGGGATTTCGTCGTTGTGATCTCCCACGCGATTCAGTGACAACACAGGTTTCGGCGAGGTTGTGGGGGGATTGTCAATCGTGTGGGATGAGGAAACAGCTGCGGCGGCCAAGTGGGATGTTTTGCTGACTCACTGGTCCAGTAATTGAGTATATATAATCCACGAGGAGACAAACTTCATTTTTCAATTTTTCTCACCCATCATCTCATCTAATAATAAAAGAGAAAGCCAGAACAACCTCAACCGATAAAGATGGTTCGCGTCCTAATAACTGGCTCCGCCGATGGTTTTGGCCTGGAGGCAGCTCGCCAGCTGGTCGAGCGAGGCCACACTGTCTATCTGCATGCCCGCAACCAGAAGCGTGCAGAAGAAGCGAAAGCAGCCTGCCCGGGGGCGGCGGGGGCCTTCGCGGCGGATTTGTCTGTCGTGGCCGAGATCCGCAATTTCGCCGAGGAAGTTCGGTCTGTGGGCGAATTCGACGCCATCATACACAACGCCGGCATGCTGTACGGCCCATTCCGAAAGACTGCCGACATTGGCATACCTGCGATGGTTGCCGTCAACGTCCTGGCACCTTACATGCTGTCTTGCCTCCTGCTGGCCCCGAAACGCTTGATTATCATCGCATCTCAGCTACACCGCCAAGCCAAGAACATCACAGCAGAGGACATTTTCTGGCAGCAGCGTGGCGACACCGACTTCCAAGATTTTCAGGCCTACTGTGATTCGAAACTTCATGTTATGCTACTTGCGAATGCTGTGGCAAGGAGGTTCAAGGCTACATCGGTGATCTCCGTTCATCCCGGTTGGGTCGCAACTAAGCTTGGCGGAGAAGATGCCCCTGACAAGATGGAGGATGGGCTAGAGACGTATGTGGGACTCGCTGAGGGCAGCTACGACACTACTCTGACGGGTGAATATTTTGAACCGAAAATGCAGGTAGGGGAGCCGCTTGCCGTGTCGAAGAACGTCACTCTTCAAGAAAAGGTAGTTGCGGCCTGTGAGGCCATCTCCGGCCTCAAGCTCCCCGAACTATGATTTTAGTCACTTCATAGAATCTGCCGACCGCAAATAGAGAATGACCTGGGTTACTCCATGGTTTATTGATGAACTTGAAGCTATCAGAACATTTAACCCTATATGTGAAATGCCTTCCGACAACCGCCCTTCCTTTTCTTCTCCTTTCGGAACAGGGAACAGTTTGGGGAGGGGGGGGGCTAAATGGTGCAGGGGCAATGGGGTGACATGAGCTATTTGGGTACCAGCCTCCCTAGACCTCAGCGCGGTGGCTCTAATAGTATTGCAGTACTGCGCGACATGATGAGTCCCCATGCCAAACGTATTAGAGTTAAGGCTCCGTATTCGTACCCGGTCTCGGTCTTGACCTCGGTCTCCTACCATCTTCATGGCTAGGAGGTACCGTCTGTTGGTGTTGCAGCCTGAGGCGCACGGCATATAGATTTCGCTGAAAGAACAGCTGTCTGTAGACAACTTACACGTCTCCCGCCCCTTGTCCTCAATAAAATACAATTGCATGCTGGAGTGAAGTGTGCCGTAATTTAGGGTACATTTGCAACACCGCTGGACATCGATGAATCACGGATTTCGAATACACCGAGACAAGAGAAAATTTAGAAATAGAACTCACACGCCCATGGGATTTTAGAATTGCATCAGTAGCGACATCACACATGTGCAGAAATGGACAGGGTCTGTGGGGTCAAACAGAGGCTCTTCGAAGCGGTGACGAGCCTGCAGAATTCATTTCAATATAGAGCACAATATCACAATTTCGCCTTCGATTCTCCAGGCGGGATAATCCTCACAGGGGTGAAGGGCACTTCTAGATGATAAAAGATTTGATCCCAGCGATCATTTCCGAACCAATCCCTTCTTAAACCATCCGCATTTACGGCGATAATCCAAGGGGCACCAAAAGCGCCAGTGCTCATCGTGATATCCACCACTCTCTTTTTGTTCTCCGGAGAGACCGCCAATTTCATGATCTCCTTGATTTCATCAGGCGGAAAGACTCCTTCAAGAGCCTGGACAATACCTTCAGGAGTGGAGATGTTGATTCCTTTGCTCCAGTATGCCACACTGAATGCTGGAAAGGTCTGGTCAAACTTCTCCACAGGGTAGTGATCTTTGACCCAGGTTGCAACCCGAACCGGCTTTTTGGACCATCAGCTCCGTTTAGTGTCAACTAACAAGAGAGGCGGGAGCTTACAAAAAGAGATGAGATGGGGAAAACTTCGGGAGTCACCACTTTCAGGCCGAGCATTTCCCCAGTCAGGTTTGTGTCTTGGTTTCCAAATGCTTCCTTGGCTTTCAAGGTTGGAGTCCAAGGATTGCCAACGCTGTCACGAGCACCTCCAAGGAAAAAAGGAACTATCTCTACAGCGACTCCATAGGCCTCAAGGAGCGGACGAAAGCGAACAGCATTGGTGAATCCGAACCATGAGTAAGGGGATACTGCAACGAGTTGGTAAGTAACCGGGGAACCTCTCACAAAGCTAAGAGAGGAAACATACCACAATCAATGTAAATGGTGACCTTGCGACCTTCGGGTGTCACCATAGTGCCGAAGTGTCGGAGCGTATCCTGGTATTAGGGGTGGGTTCTACTGTCTGCTCGAAACGTGATGGATAGACAAGCTTATGTTCGTTCCGGGAAAGCAACGTACTGCTCTTGACGACAACGACAGGTGGTGAATTGAACTTGTCAGTGAAAAATGAATGAGCATGATAAACTAGGGAGTGACGTGAGCATTCGAGAGACACGCGCGGCCGCCTTGTACCATGACAGAGTTTCGGCCCAAGGTGCATGTCCCCGCCCACGACTAATCAACAAATCCGTTGCCGAGGCATCATAGCTCAACACGGACCCAGATTGCAAAATGATCCGTAGGTCATCGATATTTGGAACAAGCAAGAGCATTGCTGTACTCTCTTTGACATTTACCTTTTCTTTTCGGTAGTCATTCCCGCAAGTGCGACTAGCTGCTCTGGAGTTCCTACCCGTGGACGCTTTAGACGCAACCGCACCATTTCCGCACCCACCCTGCCAAACTCGGTGTCCCGAGTTCAACACTTGATATCATGCCGATCGAATCGGCCTATCCACCTATAGCTGTTCCTCCTGTTGATTTGTGGACTCTGGTATTTGAACGAACTGATCGCGAGTTTCCTGAGGAGCATGGTACGTTTATTTTCCAATGGACATGTTAGGACAGCTGTGGCTTGTTTCACAGGCTGACCCACAATAATGCAGTCCTCTACGTGGAACTCGCAACGCAAAGGAGATTCACGTTTCATGCCATACAAAAGTCCGCAGAGGCGTTCGGAAAGGGGCTTCTTCAACAATGGAATTGGCAAAGGGGGGATAAATTAGCCTTAATGACACCAAATTCCGCCGATGTCGCCCCGGTCACGTTTGGCACTTGGTTTGCAGGCGGAGTTGTCTGCCCAGTCAACCACCTCTACACAACTGGGGAACTGGTGTCACTATTAAAAGCTTCTCAAGCGAAGGCTCTTGTCACCAACTTGTCCTGTCTCAAGGTCGCCTGCGAAGCGGCGTCAGCTGTTGGCCTGCCCCTGAACAAGATCCTCCTCGTTAGCGATCACGATCCGGAACGCCGATTTCAGCATTTCTCGAGCTTGCAAGGCCCATCAAGCATCAATAGGGTCGCAATCAAGCCAGACGACTTATGTTTCCTTGTATTCTCCTCTGGGACGACGGGACTTCCAAAAGCGGTCATGTTGACTCACGAGAACATTGTTGCGAACATCATCCAGTTCAACGCCGTAGATGCTGGTATTTTCAACTGGAAGACCGATCGAACCCTTGGATTTCTACCAATGTATCACATTTATGGGACGTATAAGACGCGAAGCCTTCCCCAACCACGGATGATACTAACAACGTGAGCAGGAATTGCTAGCTTGGTTCTCTCTCCACTTTATCAGGGGACCACCATCCACATCATGAGGGAGTTCAACCTTGAAGCGTTCTGTGGTGCTATTCAGCAAGAAAAGATTACTTATGCCTCCATTGTTCCGCCAGTCGCCGTTGCACTAGCCAAGAGCCCTGTGGTTAGCAAATACGACCTGAGCTCCCTGCGGATGCTGCAATCCGCTGCAGCGCCAGCGGGGAATGATCTAATCGAAGCAATCTACAGGCGCCTCAAGGTGCCCGTCAAGCAAAGCTACGGACTCACTGAAGCATCACCACTAGTGTCCGCCCAGAGATGGGAGGATTGGGACAAGCCCATTGGCTGCAGTGGTCGTCTTGTGGCTTCTATGTCAATGAAAATCATGTTGGATGGGAGGGAAGTTGGCCAAGGCAAGGAAGGCGAGATCTGGATCAAGGGACCAAACGTCACCAAAGGATACTATAACAACCCCAAGGCCACGGCTGAAAGCATCAACTCGGAAGGCTGGTACCGTACTGGTGACATTGGCTATGTGGACGAAAAGAACAACATCTACATCACTGACCGCCTGAAGGAGCTGATCAAGTATAATGGCTTCCAGGTTGCTCCGGCAGAGCTCGAAGGGCTACTGCTTGCGCATCCAGCCGTCAGTGATGCGGCTGTAATAGGAGTGTACAGTGAGCAAAGGGCGACTGAGCTGCCAAGAGCAGTCGTTGTTCTGGCTGCTGGCTATAAAGGAGATGAGAAGATGGAGCAAGATCTGAAGGATTGGATACATAAGCGTGTGGCACCATACAAGCGGCTCCGTGGTGGAGTTCGATTTGTGAAGGCAATTCCGAAGAGCAATGCCGGAAAGTTGCTTAGGAGAGTGCTTGTCGAAGAGGCCAGGAAAGAGAACGAAAAAGCAGTAAAAGCACGTCTGTGATATTGGCGCATGTATCTCAATATAACCAATGAAGTGGGTTCAGCTGTTGTACACAACGTCCTGAAGTGCCAGTCGGCACCTATTCGAAGCCTTCTGTACTGTATTATTTGACTTGAGAGTGATTTTCCGACCAGCAAAAACTAAGATGTGGAACTTCAACAATTTTTAATAAGATGACCACGCCCGAAAGTCTAAATGGAGCGGAGTCTTGATCCTCATGAATCGGATAGACAACGGAGCAGCGACATAAGAACAGACGAGGGCAAGTAACCTGGATTCTGTAAAACATAGGTTGAAGATACCCTAGGGTACCTTAATTTTTGAGAACGGATATTCCCACCCGAAAAAACGGATAGTACACCCGTAAATACTCTTTTTTTAATCTTTAAGCTATATACTAATATATATATATATATATATTATTCTAATTTTACTTTAGCTTTATTTTTTAAGCATTTAAATATATAGAAAGTAAAGTTATTAAAAATATAATTTATATTTTTATTTAAGTTTTTATTTACTAAATAATATTTACTTTATAAAGTTATAACTTAAGTTTTAATAAAGTTATAATTATAATAAAAATATAGTTAAATACTTTATATTTTATAGTATATTATAGTATTAAATATTATAGTTAGGAAAAAATCTAATTTAAAGTTAAGATTAAAAGTAGAATATAAAGCGTTTTTAAAAAAATTAAAATATAATACTATTTATTAAATATTAGTTTTATAATAATTATTATAAGGTTAAGTTCTATATAAGAATAAAATAGAAATTTAGAGGATATTTAGTATATATAAATTAATATAATATATATAGGAATTAACTTAGTAATTTTATTATATACTTATTTTAGTAACCGGTGTACTATCCGTTTTTTCGGGTGCGAATATCCGTTCTCTAATTTTTGTTCCAGCCCTAAATAGTCATCTCACAACCTAGTGAATATTGATTCCTTCATCGCCCTAGCGTCCAATTCTTGCGTCCAGGCACTCCTGGGCTGGGTGTGTAGAAACCAGTATGTGTGCGCTAGATCTGCTGGCTGGACCAAGTAGGCATCAGAGTCACCCAATTTCTCCTGGGCGTCCTCTCGCTCCCATTGTCGCCTGACCACGCCTCCGATCAACTTTCCATCAACCGGACCATCCACAATGATATTCACGGCGTGGATTCCCTTAGCCTGGTACTCGCGTGCAATGACTTGGCACAAAGATCGCAATCCGAATTTTCCAGGCGAGAAGCTGGCAAGGCCCGGCATTCCCCTCAGCGCCGCCGTTGCACTGGTGAAGAGGATAGTGCCCTTCCCAGCAGCCAGCATATCCGGCAGCACACACTTAGATGACCAAAATGCCCCAAAGAGATTGATCTTTGTAAAATTCTCGAACTCCTCTGAAGTAGTGTCGATGATTGAACGGCCGTTGACCCGGCGGGCGCCGGCGTTGTATACTAACACCTGGACGGGGCCCAACTCGGAGCGGATCCTCGTGAAGCTAGAGTTGACAGAGTCTTCGATACGCAAGTCGGTGATATAGTAGTGCGCTGTGTTGTTGCCGTGCTCGGCATCGATGCCTTGAGCCATGGTCTGTAACTTGTCCTCGGTGCGGGCCAGGAGAGCAAGAACGAAGCCTTCAGCAGCGAACCGCCGGGCGACGGCTTCACCAATGCCAGGACCAGCACCTACCACAGCGATGACAGGCTTGTTCTGGGAATTAAGAGACATGTTGGGTAAGTAATGGGCTGCACGATGGTATCAAGTGCCGAAATTGTCTTTCATAAGCGGTGAGATATTTTGATTTTCACAGAAGTACGGATGAATTTGACTGGGTTCATCAAGACATGCGTTGAAGTCACTTATGTCTGGCATGTGTACTCGGCCAGCATTCCAAAGTTCGTTGACGGGAATAGTAATCAGAGCAAGCTAAGTCTACCTCGGCTGCCGAGGTGGCCCCCAGGGATCGGCAGGATGCCCCTGTGAGGACTCTATCGATAAGACTGCCCAGACCTATTCCGTATACCTTCGGCCCCTGTGGCTGAGGGACAACCATCTGTCCTGCCGTGAAGCTCCAGTGACGTCTCACGTAGTGACGATACGTCTGGACATGTCACGGTCTTGGCACTGCATGCGTGCAATTCGAGCAAACCCCGAGTTCTAAGTAGCACAGTCTTGTCCCATTTTCCATTACCAACGCCAGAAGCCCCTCCACATTACGTACGGTTATGACCATCCTTCCCGGCCATCCTCTGCGCCACACGGCCGCCTTCACATGATGACTCAGGTCACTGGCCCGCTGTGTTTCGGCCATCCTCCGCCTCAGACAGACTTACACTCTCAAAGCTCGACGTGGCCTGCAATCGCTTGATGTTAAGTGGCATCGGTGTCAATGGAGGCGAGGAGCAGTTCGATTCCGAGTCTTCGGTGCCGCCGTTGCCCCCTGATTCGCCGTCATCATCGCCTGTTGAGCCGGCAGACGACTCGGACCAGGCGCTCATCGTCCTCTGGAAGCTCAGGCCTCGCGACCGCTGCTGCGGCTGGAGCTCTTTCGCCCCGCTGCTTGTCCATCCCAGTGATTCATACCCCTCGTCTGATGCCGATGGTGCAACGGGGAACGGACCGCGCACCGTGTCGGATCGCTCACGCCTTGAGCCTTGGTTGGTGGCTGTGACCGTCGCGGCACTCACAGCTGACCACAGCGGCTTTTCGACGTCCTGATCAGTGCTGGTGTCGACCCTCAAATTCGTGTTCCTTGGGGGTGATCTGGTTCTGACTTGAGCCTCGCCCGAGGCTGGCCGTGGCATATCCTCGAGGTACGGCGGGTTCTCGACGCCATCTTCAATTTCTTGGCCTTCGAGCCACTGCAAGGCATAGTCACTTGCAGCACTGACGTCGTGGGTGGGCTTCCGCAAGTGGCAGAACTCGGGGTAGTCGGGTGCAGGCTTCGGGGGCTTTCCGGCGATCTTGTCAGCATTCGCCATTGCTATCTCAAAGCAGTGGGGACAGAACCGCGGCTTCGATTTGACACCGTTGTGGTCGTCCAGATCGTCAGGATCCGCGCCAAACAAGCTCAAAGGAAACGAAACTGCGCGGTTACTGGGATCGATGCTCATGGAGTTGCGGCGAGCCAATGTCACCGGAGTATCCAACTGAAGGCCCCCTTCTTCCAGCACGTCGACAACACTGCAGAACAACTCATCGTCGGTGATTTTGCCGATGTCAGGAACATGTCCCTCGTTGGAGTTGAACAAACCAACCATGGGACGCTGCCCAGAAAAGACAGACCATATCGACACGGCCAAGGCGTAGTAGTCGTCAAAAGGAGTTGACACATCGCCTTCAGAAGCTCGGTTCGGCGAAGTGTATTCGATCGTCGGTGTCTCCCCGGGCCAGGTGTTGAGATCGCTGTCGTCTATCATTCGAGCTGAAGAGAAGTCCACTACCTTCAGGGCGTCACTCCCGGGCTGTTTGACGAACCTCTCCGGCTTGATGTCGCCGTGCAAGATCCCCTTGCGGTGCAATGCCGTCACCAAGATCATCATGTGCTTGGCAATCGAGATGCGCTCAGCTGGGAGGATTTTGGTTACGTCAAGAGGGTACCCCAATTCCATCAGTGCACCCTTTTGATACCATTGCGCACTCATGTCGTCAACAACCCCGACCTTGCTGACGACTGGAAGCGTCAGTTCGCCGGCCACCACCATGAGCTTCGTCTCTCGCTTCCGGCAGATGGGCTTGTACGCCAAGGTTTCGCTGTACTTGTAAATGGGACACTGGCTTCCATTTGCAACGATGGAAAGCGAATCGTCTTGAAGATGCTCACTCGAAAGTCGCGGATCAGTCTCGAGCATCATCGGGGGCAGGGAGTCGGCAGTCGCGCCCGGGTACCATGCGACCGTAGTTGTGTGCTCCATCGTCATTCTCACCAGAGTCGCGCCAAGGATCAACTCCTGGAGCCTGAATGTCTTGGAGAAAATTATTTCGTTCGAAAATTGTGCTGGGCAAATTGAGTGAGGCTCGTAAGCCCCCTTTCGTACATTGGCGGATCACTCATCTTTTCGCGCGATCAAACCAAGATCTCCGGGGCGATACTGATGATAAAAAGCAGAATTCGCTTTCTGAGATTCTTGGTCGTCATGACAATGCTAAATTCTAATTATAACAGGCCAAATTCGGGACGATCCATTGGCGGTGGAGTTTCGAGCCCGCGAAGGAGGCCGGGTCGGGTCTTGGGACGGCGTGGTCACCTCCGGCCGGCCACTAACAGCTGAGCCCCAACGTCTTGTGCAGCTGCTGTTAGTGCAGGGGCTGACACAATGCTTGGCCGCGTCCAGACCACATCGTCATCTTCGCTGGCTTTCTAACAGCCCTACCCACTGCCTTTGAAACAAGCTGCTCACTCAGTATGTGGTCTCCGCCACAGAGCCTCAAACCGACAGTGACTGAATTCGACCATATGAACAGCCCGGCTCCGTGGTTCCCGGCTACAGGCCTCTTCCCTTTCGGTGCCTGGTGTCCAATGCTTTCCGCCCTGCTCGTGAAAACCGGCCTCTTGTTCCGGCACCTGCTGTTTGAGCTCCAGGGCCGAGTACATCTCCTAGTCTCATATGTCCACTCTGCTATTCCGATCTGGCCTGTCTGTCGAAGCCGCAGGTGGGACAGATCTCTCTTCTTTCATTGTTTCGGCTGGACACATCGGTCAAACGCTCACCCAAGGCCGCAGCTTATGCCCACGCGTGGTTTGATTCTCCGCTTCACGCCCACCAGCGACCGCCTCGGTGACACCTCTGTCGCTCGCCTGGTCGGCCAAGCCCACTCGCTAACCTCGTCTTATCCACTCGGTCCGCAGGTTTGATCTGCAAGGGTGATCGAGAGGCAAGTGTTTCTCGAGATATAATAGTCCAGCACGGGAAACATCTCCAGGACAACAACGGTAGACCACTCCAGCCACCGAAACATTCTTTCCTTCATCCACTTTTCTCCCAATGCCCCGTGTCAAGAGTTCACTGCGGAGAGAAGGTCCACTCAGCCCTCCAGCAGTAGCAACAGAGTTTGATTCCCAACTCCAGTCGTTTCCTAGCAGCCCCTGCTCTACCAAACTCTGCTCTCTTGAAGAGCCATCTTACCCAGAGTCTCTATCTGCCGACGACAACAAGGGATGTGCAAGTTCACCTACCTCGGCTACGACCGCTGCGATGAGCCAGAGAGGCACTATCTCATCCGTCGTGAGAAATGCGGGGCCAAAGCCAATCTAAAGAACTGGTGTCCTCCTGATGAGCAGGAGGAAGCCTCGACAGCAGACCAGTCCGGCAAGTTCTGGGTCTCGCTGCCATGCCCCATGTGTGCAGATATCCCCGTGGTCTATGACCAGCCTCTGTTGGAGATTGCTCATTCGCGCCGTTCCGTCCTCCCTGCACCTCACTATGACGCTGTCACTGGGAAGTATTCTCGTCTCCCTAGACACCGCCAGACAGGTCAGGATGATGCGCCATCTGATGCTATTCCGCGACCGCTCAAGACTACCCGCATGCGGGTCCAGCGGGCAGCTACCGAGTCCACCATCACCAAGTCTAGGGGTGAAGCGGCGGGCGGCAACTACACGCTCCCAGCGACCACCTATGTGCCCCCCACGCGGGAGCAGAACCTTCCTAAGCCGCTTCCTATGCCTCAGCCTTCCACCCTCACACCACCTTCCAGCCGGGACTCAAGCCGGTCGCCTCCTCAGATCCATATGGACGGAGCTTTGCGTACCACCCCGCCAGGCGAGGGCAGCCGCCGTGAGTTGGATTCGATCCGGGAGAAGGCAAGGGCAGCCAATGCTGCCGCCATGGAGTCAAGACCTCCTACTGCTGAGCGCTTCCGCTCGGGCTCCGCTTCCTCTGCATCCAGCAACGGGACAAGCCGCCCGAGTCAGCCATCTCGCCAGGCTTCAAATACATCTCTCACCTCTACTTCGTCATATGCGAGCAGGGCCGTGGTCAAGACAGGCCACAGGCCTCAGAGGCAGGCGAGCGCGTCCCGCTCTCCGCCTCAGGACAGAATGGCGGATACCCTGGCGAACGTAGCCCTCAGGAGCATCGGTATTGACCGCAACGGATCCCGCTCTACTCCTACTCCCGACACACCGGAGCGCGGCCGGAGGATGCGTCGTCGTCCTACCGGAGGGTCCAGCAGCGACAGGTCCGACTCTCCCTCGGTGTGGCGGCCTACCATCAGCCCTCCTGTCCTTCAGAAGGACAGTCTCGGGATGAGCCAAATTGATCACACCATGGAGCCGTTCAAGCAGCGACTGATCCCGTTCCCACCCAATAAGGGAGCCGCGACTCCCAATGCCGTCTCCATTGCTAAGGGGGAAGGCCTAGTCGAGAGCCCTCCCCGGCCAAAGACACCCCACCCGACTAGTAACAAGGCCCCGGTACTTCGTTTATTCCCCAACGATGCCGATGACGAGGAGATAGCAGCCGCCGCCTTCGAGCGGATGTTCGCCGCCGAATCGAAGGCGCAGGCATACCAGCTCCAGGTGCAGGCCCAGGCTCAGGCCCAGGCTCAGGCCGACGCGAAGGCCCAGGTGGAGGCACAGATGCAGTTCCGGGTCGCCGCAGCTGCGCAGTCGTCCACCAAGGGGGCCGAAGACAACAACAGAGGGGCCACAAACACAAAGAAGGACAAGTCCCTTCCCTCCGTCCCTGCGGCCCTGCGGCGCGTCAAGGTGGGACAGGTCAAGACGGTCAACGTGGCTCCGCCGCGGGCCCCGCGCCGCCAGAACACGTCTGACAGCGCCAGCTCCGCCGGCATGTCATCGGTCAGGTCCTCGCCGCCCCAGCCGCCTGCTTCTGCTACCATCATGAAGGTGAGCATGGGCCCGACGTTCAGCCTTGCGGGTGTCACGGGCAAGGAGCAGGAGTTTGAGATTGTCACGGGCCCTGATGGGACCATGCTGCAAGAGCCGGCCCTTGGTCGGGCGTTTTAGAAGGTACGAGCAGAATACATGTGTGTGTTTTGATGGAGGGAGGCTGGACCCGCGATTTCAAGTCTCTTACTGAGTGGGAGACTGTACATTCCTTTGATACCATTTTTCTTTTGTGCCGGTTCCAATGCTATCCTATATGGAGAGCTGGATCGTGTGTAACACTACGGGAGTTGTCAAGTTTTGTTCTGGTCTATACAAAATACCTGGTTTGCTTTTTGGAAGACTGTTAGGAGGGATACCATTTGGGAATATCAGTTGAATTCATTATTGCAACATGCAATTCATAACTTTGCAGAACCGCCCTCGTTCCTTGTCCATTCCGGTGCATCATACTAGTAGTTGCGATTTGGAGTAGCACAAAGACTGAGTGAATATGGTCGTCTTCCCTTGGCAAGGAAAGGGACTTGGCGAAGTCCATTATCGTCCAGGTGCTATCAATGCTCATGTTTGGTGTTTTGAGGTCGGAGACGAACCGGTTTTACCGTTTGGGTATCGTCGCTGTGGGTCCGGGGTAGTGGGACTCGCTCTGTGGAGGTTTTGCGGGGAAAGCTTTTCCCCGGATTAAATCGTGGGAACACACTGCGCCAAAATGCCGAGTGCCGCTGGGTCAGGTGAACGAAGCTACTCCTAGCGAGTGTTCCATTAGTTCGTCAGGTCTTAGCACTGGCTCAGCGGGTTGTCGATCCTCCGCAGACGTCAAGCCTCATCAGAGACTTGAAATACGGCGTCCTTCGCTCGATCGTAAACGTCGTGGTCTTTTCCCAGGGTTATCATCATCTTCGGACTGCCAATTGCACCACTGCCACATCTCCTAACCCATTCACGGGTCTAGAATCGTGGAAAGCTCTCAGGAAACATGGTAGATATCTCTTTGCACCCGTCGACATGGCCACTCTATGTCTGGCTATCGCTCCTGGTCGCCCTGCCAGCAGCCACCCTCCTCTATGACGCCTGGACGTGGTACCGCATGCCGCCGGGTCCAACTCCCCTGCCCTTCATCGGCAACAAGCTGCAGCTCCCCAAGTCGAAGCCGTGGGTGCAGTTCCAGGAGTGGTCCAAGAAGTACGGGCCCATCTACACGATCTGGATCGGCCGCAGCCCCACAGTGATCGTATCAGACCCGGCCATCGCTACTGAGCTCCTCGAGACGAGAAGCAGCAAATACTCCAGCCGCCCGCGCATGGTGGCGATGGGTGAGCTGCTCTGGGACGGCGCCAGCATCCTCGTGAAGCCCTACGGCAAGGAGTGGAGCGTCCGTCGGAGGCTATTGCACCTCGCGCTCACGCCCAAGGCTTTGCGTCTGTACAAGCCGGTGCAGGAGGCTGAGGCGGTACGGTTGGCTAATGGACTACTGAGCCGCCCGAGCGACTACGTCAAGCTCATTGAGACTTTCACGTCGAGCGTTGTGTTCTGTGTGTCGTACGGGCATCGGATCGACTCGCTGAATGCGAAGGTTATTGGCCAGCGGTTCGAGTTCATGCATTACTCCGCTTCACTGAACGTGCCTGGAAAGTACCTGGTCGAGACTATCCCAGCACTGAAGTACGTGCCAGATGTCCTGGCGCCATGGAAGAGGGATATCAAGAAGCACGGTCGCATGGAGGCTGAAGCGAACATGGCCCTGGTTGATGTCGTGCGAGGAGATATAGCCAGGGCTGAGAAGGAATCATCAAAGGAGAAATTGCCAGACTCTCTGTGCAAGATATTACTGGAGATGCGGGAGACTGAGAACATTCCCCTGTCGGATCGCGACTTCTCCTTCGTTCCGGCTTCGCTGTTCGGCGCTGGGTCAGACACGACCGCATCCACAATGTGCACAGCCTTCCTGGCCCTCATCACCCACCCGGAGACCCTTGAGGCCGCCCAGGCCGAGCTCGACGCTGTCATTGGACCCGATCGAACGCCGACGTTCGACGACGAGGCGAATCTCCCTTACATCAGAGCGCTGGTCAAGGAGGTGTTGCGGTGGAGGCCTGTCGCCGTCCTTGGTGGCACCCCTCACGCATCAACAGAGGATGACCATTACGACGGCTACTATATCCCAGCTGGAACGACTGTCTTGGGCAACTCATGGGCGATCAACCTGAATGAGGAGTACTACCCAAACCCCCATCACTTCAATCCACTGCGTTTCCTGGACGGCAACATCGCAGCCAGAGTCAAGCAGACTCCCGCAACCATCACCCACGCAAGCGAGAAGCACGACCTCGAGCTTGGCGGGAAAGCCCACCCCTCCAAGAGCGGGCACTCGTCGTTTGGTTGGGGGCGAAGAATCTGCCCCGGAGCAAATCTTGCTGTGAATTCGCTGTACATCGCATTGGCTAAGCTGCTTTGGGCATATGACATTAAGCCGATCCCGGGTCGTACCTATGATACGTTCAAGTACACCGAGGGCTTCAACATCCGGCCGCAACCGTTCGAATGCATAATTCGTGTCAGAAGTGACAAGCACAAGATGGTGTTGGAGGGAGAGATGGCTCAGGCCGAGGCGTTCTTGGAGAAGTTCACGCCGTTTGGTGAATAGATTGGCCGTGTTGTACATTACTGCTACAAAGCCGAATGCTACATATAGTAAGGTCAAATTTGCTGCATTCCATCTTGTGTCAATGGGGATATCCTTGACTTACTAGAACTTGGGGCGTACCGCTGTGTTCTTCTTTCAGCAAACGCACGCATTATTCCAGATCTTGCCACTGCACTATCAGCTCATCAAAATATGCGAATTCTTGGCCATTGGAATCTTAATCGTTTGGCTTCCTGTCAATTCATGAAGTCCCATGTCAACGGACGCTGCATCTTGGTGCGGATGCTCAATGCGTTCGTCATTTGTTGCCCATACAGCTAGCCATTCAGACCCGTGTTCTTCCATCTGTACTTCATTACAAATTTTCAGGCATATGACAGCTGCGGTATCAAAATTTTCCTTTCTTGATTGAGTAAACAATGGCATACATACAAATGGCAAAATCACACTCTCCGGTAAAGACAGGCAATGATTCTCATAACAATCTCTTAGCCAGCAACTCTGCAGGCCTGTTAGATGCTCCAGTCAGTCCAATTCTGTGGGTCTTGGTCAATCTGGCTTTCAATCCACCAAAATGCAATAATTTCAATGATCATGCGCGCTCATTCCAGGATCGAAGGTGCAAATGCCACCGACAACGATCCAGACACACCATCCCAGCCCCCCCTTCCCCATCCCCCCTAAGGGTCTTAAGGCTCATCGTCCTCAATGAGCCAGGCGGCAGTACCGGATGTGTACCTGGGCACTTTGTAATCCGGCTGCGGCGTGGGGTCATACTTCTCCTCAATGAAACGACCAATCTCTTTTCCATAGGCCGATTCCCAAGGGGTCCTCATCGACTCCGGGACGCCCCAGCTCAGGCCGTCGTTGCGCAGCCACAGGCGCATCAGCCAGCGGCGCTTTGCGGCCTCGTCGACGGCCTCGTCGTCATCAACATAGGAATCCCGCTTGTGAAGAACGGCCAGGTTGTTGATGAGCAGGATGTCACCAGCCTGCGCCGGGACGGAGAAGGCGTGCTTCTCGGCGAGGTCGTTTAGGAACTCGAGGGCGTGCAGCTGGGCCTCTGTGAGCCGGCCGTCGAATTCCGAGGGCTTCTCGCCGGTCTTGGGGTGGAGGCCGAGACGGCCTGGGTCGGCTGAGACTGGGGGCTCATCAGCGCCAAATTATTCTGATGTCATATTTATCAAACAACTCACTGATGACGTGGCCGTTGTGGTTGGCGAGCAGAGGCATTGACTCAAAACGCGGAGGCTTCCCGCTGAGCTGAACGCTCCAGTCTGCTGTCTTCAGGGTCTCGAGGACCTCAGGTTGCTTCAGAAGCTCGTTGTAGATTTTGGCGGCAGAAGCGAGGGATGTGGCACCTCCGGAGACAGCGACCTGCCGGTACAGAAGAGTGAGGATCTCGCAACCCATGTCGTTGTGCTAACATGTGTTGGTCAGTCGTTACGATTTCTACAGTGATACCATTTTCAATACCCAGGCCAATGGCGGTTGGTGAGCTGTAAATAGAGAACAACCATGCTTACGAAAGGCAGTGCTGAGTTTGTGTGGATTCCGTGACGCTTCTCTGCGGGCACCTAGGGGCAATTAGCATCCTGTATTAAATTTTGGTTAGATTTTGGTTGCATTCTTACTTTCTGCCACTCCTTGGCATTTGTGATGTGCGAGATCATCACGCGGCTCTTGTTCTGAGCACCTACAGTAATGATCAACCTCCATTTCGGCATGTTAGTCTCACAAAGATTGGGTTTTTACGCACCACGCTGGGAGCCAATGTGGCTACCGATGCCCAGGAAGATGATCATGTTGTCCTCGTCCGAGTACTTCTCCGTGTCAAGACCACGGAGGAGGACAAATCCTGGGCCGTCGTGGAGGTCCTTGGCGACGGCCCGGAGGTGAGGTCCCAGGGTAGGGAGAGGGAATGACTCTGCATCGACTGCGGGCCCATAGAGCTCCCGCTCCTTGAATTTCTCTAGGGCGGCGTCAATCTCAGGCATGTAGGGCAAGAGGTCCTTGGCGTCGGGCCTCTGGCCAGCGGCCTCATCAGGGCCGCTCCAGACTAAGGGTCCTGTCACCTCGGTGTCCATGTTGCCGGAGAGATTCTGAAAAATCTGCGAGGGCATGGTCTGCAGGTTTCCGTGCTGCTGAAGATTCTGTGCGTAAATGTAGGTGACTTAATAGTCGTGGAGTTTTTACGTTTTTTCGAATAGTGCGTTGGTCGTTAGTGTGGTCAGATGGCTTTGCTTTTTGGAGGTCTGGATCACTTGAAGAAAATGCGGTCAAGTACGGTCCTGAGAAAAAGACTCCATTTATACAGAGCTGTGAGGCACTATGATTCAGGGCCCAGGTCGAGGTTACGGACATTTCTTGAAGTCATTGAGCGATAGTGACTGCCATCGAAAGAGCGTCCGTCTTCCCCGGGTAAAATATTCCGAAAGTCCCCCATTCACGGCTGTCTGCCAGCAAAAGACTGCCTCTGAAGCCCATGAGTGAAAAGGACCCCTATTTGGCAAGAGTCCCTATTTCACACGCCGATTGCGAGCCGTGTCTGACGCCACGTATCCAGTCAGCTCTGTCGTATGTAGATGTTGGTTACATATGTAGCCATCCCTGAATGGTGCAGTCTCAAAGGAGCATGGCATACATATAACACGACCCCGGGAATATGTCGTGGGACGTGGACGCAGCCTGCACTTCTGCTTTTTCAGCGCGAGTTGCCTTAATGCACGTGGGTACACATATTTTCACCTGTCCAACGTCATTTGTGAGTAATCCAAGAGCATTGTGAACAGGCCGCGAGGGATTTTGGATTTGTCTGCACGACGTTCACTCCCGCAGTCATGTGTTGTGATCTCACGTCCTAGATATATCCGTCTCCCCTGCCTGCATCTCACGCATGCGATCGCCGATCGCTCTGTTTTTTTTAGATGATCCCTCTAATCCACCGAGGAGGTCTTCGCTCAAACCCCCGCTGCTGGGAATAATCATTTCGAACGTGTCTCTGATGACCGCATACTGATAGTATCCGCACCTGGCGATAGGCTGCGTCTTTCGCACGTCAAGGATCCCGTCCGTCAGCACATGGTCTGCGATGTGCACGGCGACCACGCGCCCGATCACGACGTCGACGCTACCCATGGGCGGGTTCCCTGGCAGCCGCAGTGTGGTGTGGTAGACGCACTCGAACTTGACAGGGCTGGCTTTCACCATTGGCAGCTGTGGGTCCTGCAGCGCCGTGGTGTATTCCTTTTCCAGGCCGGCCCGGTCGAACTCGTCCACGTCGGCGGGAACCTGCTCCGCGGTCGCGTTCACAGCCTCGCGTAGGTCCCACGTCGCCAAGTTCCAGGCGAACCGCCCCGTTGCCTCGGCGTTGACCACCGTGTCTTTTCGGCGGTTGGATGGCGTCTGGTTCGCGGAGAACATGACATACGGAGGGTCAAAGGTAAGATTGTTGAACTGTGAGTAAGGGGCCAGGTTGTGCACGCCTGAGGTCGAGACGGTACTTATCCATCCTATGGGCCTGGGCACGACGCACGCCTTGTGCTTGATTAGAGACACATGTCCATGGTTCACAAAGCTTAATTCGCACCTTGAAGGGGTCGTGGTCCAATCCGTGATCTGTTTTTCCTGGTTCGTAGAACATGCTGAAGGTGTGATGGTCGTCGAGCAGACTGAGGCTCACTTTACGACGCGTAATCCAGATATCCAGGAACGGCTTACATGAGGGGCGTATTAAGAGTCGGCCCGCCCATCGTGTCGCCGAAGAGCCGAGGGCCAATGCGAATAGAGAGTAGTAAGTCAGCGTCACATACAGGAGTGCACGTCATTGATAAAGCTACTACTATTTGCCAATATCTTCACCGCTGTGAACCTTTACCGAGTTCCTGACTGATGTCAGATGATCACAGATCTACTGCATACTGAAATGATAACTGAAAATGACCCCTCACATATCAAAACAGACTGTCGGGACCAGCCCAGAGCGTCGTCATGTGTTGGAAGGACGAGGTATGCAGGCTTCCGGTGGTGGCGCTAGTGCTGCTGCCCGCCTCGGCTACCGATTGCTTATCTCTCTGCGAGAGCTTATCTTTGGTCGATGGAGGCAGGAGGGTACATGGTACTTGGTTGACCAAGTGACCCCGCCCTGGTCCTGCAACTAATGAGTAGTGAGGCAGGGGGACCCCCACCTATAACGTCGTCTGCGGAGGCCTGCCGTCGAACCGTTCGACGCCGTTGCCCACGGCCGTCGAGTCTTCGGTCCGTTTGCAATCTCTCCCAGCAGGTTTTGCAGGCTCTGCAGGCTTTCTGCTCGTCAGCGAAAAGAGCCATTTTCTTGCTGGTCGGATTCTGCACACTTGGATCTGCCCCGAGCAGGCCAGTGAATGATAATGGATCCACCCTGTCGGCGCCACTCCCTGCAGCTGGGTTTTCAGGGTCCTCCACCCAAGACATGGCCCCGATGAGACAGAACGCCCTCACTTGGACGCCATCTTCTGCATCTCTCTAATGTCTCCCACGAGCTGAACCCTTCCTGCCTTTTACCCCTCTCTCCCTCCCTTGCCTCCAGCCAGCCAGATCTGAACCCGATCTTGTACCGGTCTCGTCCCGCTGTCTCGTCTTTGTTTTGTCTTGGCTGTGAGATCTCCAGCACGTTGCAATCCTGCAACCCGGTCCACAGGCCTGCATTGCTTTTGTTGAAGGTCCCCTAAGAAATCTCACCGCCAGCCAGCGATGGCCTCAGACAAGGACTTTCCCCCGGCCCAGGGCGATGAGAAATCCAGCGCCGTCCCCTATGACGAGGCCGTGGGTGTCGTCGAGGCTCGGGGCAACACGGATGCCCTGCAGCGTCACCTTGGCAATCGCCAGATCCAGATGATTGCCATTGGAGGCTCTATCGGAACGGCTCTGTTTGTTTCGATTGGCAATGGCTTGATGGACGGCGGCCCAGGCTCACTGCTCATTGCCTTTGCCCTGTACTCGGCCCTGCTTGGCTTGGTGAATAATTGCATGGCCGAGATGGCCGTTTACATGCCCGTTTCTGGTACGCAGTACCACCTCCCTGTCCTGCTTGCAGACATCATGGTCAGCAGCCAAGTCACTGACACTCACATTCAGGCTCCTTTATCCGCTTTGCTGGCAAGTGGGTTGATGAGGCATTTGGATTTATGACAGGCTGGAATTTCTTCCTCTATGAGGCCACCATGATTCCATTCGAGATTTCAGCCATCAACCTCGTGCTCACATTCTGGCGCGACGACATACCCGTGGCAGCCGTCTGCGCAGCCTGCATCGTCCTTTACGCAGCCATCAACATCTTTGCTGTCAAATTCTATGGCGAAGCTGAATTCTGGTTGTCAAGTGGCAAATTCCTGCTCATCATCATCGTCTTTTGCTTCACGTTCGTCACCATGTGCGGAGGAAATCCGCAGCACGATGCATTCGGCTTCCGCTACTGGGCAGACCCAGGCTCCTTTGCAGAGCATATCCACACAGGCTCGCTGGGACGCTTCCAGGGTTTCCTCGGTGCTCTGTGGTCTGCGGCCTTCACCATCGTTGGTCCCGAGTACCTGGCCATGGTTGCGGGCGAGGCGCAGCGGCCCCGGACTTATCTGAAGCAGGCCTTTAAGACGGTCTACTGGCGGTTCGGTATCTTCTTCATCGGTGGGGCTCTCGCTGTTGGCATCATCCTGCCCTACAACGACCCCACCCTGAACTCAGGCGACGGCGAAGGAACCGCGGCCGCCAGTCCTTACGTGATCGCAATGCGTAACATGCAGGTCGCCATCCTGCCGGATATTGTGAACGCTCTCTTGGTCACTAGCATCTTCTCGGCCGGAAACGCCTACGTCTACTGCGCCATGCGGTCCCTCTACGGACTGGCACTAGAAGGGCAAGCGCCGCACTTCCTTTCCAAGTGCACGCGCTCCGGCATCCCAGTCTGGTGCTTCGCTGTGACCATGGTGTTCCCGTTCCTCTCATTCCTGGCCATCTCGAACGGCACCGCGCAGGCCGTTCAGTGGCTGGCGAACCTGACGCAGGCAGCCCAGATCATCGACTACATCGTCATGTGCGTGACGTATATATACTTCTACCGTGCGCTCAGGGTCCAGGGCGTCAGTCGCGATACGCTTCCTTACAAGGGGTGGTTCCAACCCTACAGCGCGTGGATCGGCCTTGTTGGCGAGATCTTCACAGTCTCGTGCTACGGGTACGAGACCTTCCTGCCGGGTTACTGGGACGTCGGCACCTTTTTCAGCTACTACTTAATGGTGTTTGTTGCAGTGCTGACGTACACGGCGTGGAAGGTACTAAAGAGGACCAAGGTCGTGAAGCCCGAGGAGGCAGACCTGGTTTGGGACAAGCCTGTCATTGATGCGTATGAGGACTCGCTCAAAACGAAGCCTGAAGGATTCTGGAATGAGGTGCTGCAGATGCTCAGGTTGAAGAAAAAGAGGAACGAACCTGTCGGGGACGAGTGAGGAGATATTGATTCCTCGACGACGAGATCGCACTCAGTTGCTCCGCTTTTCATCGTATATATGCGCACCAACACGCGCAGAATCTCAGTTCCGGCGCGAGTGTGCCACCATGGCCTACTGCTCAAGCAGCATGAGGCCTCGCTTGATTCTTGTCTTTGTGAGGAACCTGACTGATCCATCCTCCTGGTACATTGGCCAAGCCCTCGTGACCACCCCCCTATCACCTATCCATGCGATTAAACACGGCTTTGTCTTCAACATACTTGTGTAGACTATGTCTGCTTCGATGTCCCTACTAATTTGGAATATGGCTGTGCTAGGACGACCTCGCGGCAGACAAGACGCGACCTACTTGTATAACCATTCCCCATGCTTATGGCGGGGCCTTGTATGGCATCATAACGGGGGCCCGAAATTCGAGATTTCGCAGCACGTACCGCGGCTTGGCTGCATTCCATTTGTGCAGCTTTCTCAGCTCACGCATTGCAACGTTATTTGACGAGGAGGAGCCCCCATCATCATCGTGGTTGTCATCGTCCGTTCCGCCTGAGTCCTCTGCATTCTGCGGCGGATCAGACGGCTGAGCAGAGCCATCTTGTCCTGCTTGGGAAGCTGAGGGCGGGTCTGCTCTTTGTACATTCCCGTCTGAGCCGCCATCATCTTGGCCGTCGTCGGAGCCATCAGGATCATGATCAGAAGGGGGCCCTCCATCAGGCCCGTCCCCGGCATCAGCCGCATACCTCATTATATAGTTGAACTGCATCAGCTCTTTCGGCATTGTCCATGAGACATCCATGGTATCGTAATACCCATCTGGCCTGTTAGCTGGCCTCCGGAAGCCTTGCACCCGCGCCTGAGCCTGGGGCAGCAGGTTGTCGCGTATTTCCTGTGGGCTGGGGAACGTGGTATGCCTGGCATCACCCAGAGCCACGGGTGATCCCAAACCCCCGCCTACCATGCCCGGGTACTCGAAGCGCTGCAACAGCGTAATGAGCTCCGCTGAGTACGGCGGTGCTGACTGCAGCTGGTTCACATTCTGCACCCACCTGTCCGATGGCCTGAGGTCAAGTTCGCCAGTGTGCGGCATGTGTGTCATGGACAATTCCCGCAGTATCTCCCCGGCTGAGTAGATGTCCTCCCATACCTCCAGTGCTTGAAGCCCGAACAGATTGGCCGACAAGATCGCAGGGCTGTCACCCTCTATCCCTGAGGCCCCAAAGTCCCCAAGCACAATCTCAGGGAAAGCGTTGCCCTCGACACCTGCCCTTGGTACGCGACCGGGCCCTCTGGGTGGATAGTTTATGAACACATTCGCGGCGTGCTGTGATATCGTATCAGAAGTTTGAATTATCAAAGATTCCACGTGAATACTGACTAGATCTCGATGATACACACGGGCCCAGTTACCGGCCTGCCCGGGGTAGCTACCAAAATTCATGACTACCAGTGATAGAAACAGCTGTTCTGCTACGAGCCTGTCATCAAACTTGGGTTACACAAAGTCGGTCCCACTGTACAAGGAGGGCTAGATTTACCATATAAAGTGCTCTGGAACAGCAGCTGGCCGGCCATTGTAAGCCTCCATTAGCTGCTGTATTGTGCCTCCGTTGCAGAATCTATAACACGTAAGTACAAACTATTCTAGTTCGACTCCTAAAGAGTAATTCTGTTTGGTTTGCTTACTTGTAGAAGAGCGAGTAGACAGTGCAATTCGGATTGGTGATATCCTGAGGGTCTAGTTCCTGCCACCAGCGTAGCGTATTGAAACAAGGCATGTCTGGTAGCACTCCCTTCGGGTCCGTACCATTTTGAATGGTGAGGTCGCCGATGAGGTGGGGATACGTGGACACTCTCAGCTCGAGCGGCGGAAGCGATAGTCCCGTTGCAGGATCCCAAACTGCTTCTAGAAGTTTATTCGCAAACAGCTCGCCCGTCGATACGGACTGTACTACGAAGATGCTTTGGTCCATCCTCCTATCACCCTGTGGGCCGAATCTGGTCGAGAATCCCATTTGGAGTGCTCTCACGAATAGGAAGCCACCTTGCATGAATTGATCATTCTGAAGCACCTCGGCGTCGAATATAACCCGGTCGGTGTCAATTCTCTCGACTGGTTAAAAAACTCCTATTTGCCTGTAGTTTCGGGATGACGCCATGATGCCATTGAGAAAAGTTACTCTGAATAAAACTAGAAAAGATGGCGATTGACAACGAAGCTTCCTACTTGCTAAAGTTCACGTGTCTTAAATGCGTGGTTCGATCTGTCTCATCATCTCGCAACGTTCAACAGAGATTCATCTCTCTACCAGTGTGAGACAAAGCGAACACAACGTGTGATCTGCCAGTGTCGATTTTGTGCATTAGTCTGGGATTCGGCTCTACCCTCTCTTGAGAAGCATTGATTGTTACATTTTCATCCATAAGTGACGGATCCGGCAATCCCTTTGATTGTGTTTGCCTTCCCAGCAACGGTGGTCCTACGGAACCTTCATTGTTCCTACATGAGAACATGCCACAGATTCATTGGGTACAATTTTGGCAATGATCTAATTGATCTAATCGTCGTCGCTAGACTACGCAAGTAATGGGGAACTCTCCTTCTCGAGAATACGTTCGACCGTATTTATTTTGCTTTCTTCCTCAACATATGCATGACGTATCCTACCGCGATCTTGATTCCCCCTTTTCGTATTTCCACAAATTGGTTCATTCTAGATAGTTCCCCGGCCTTACTTCGTGGAAATCCATCTTACGTCCACAGCTAGCGCGGTGTGTGACTCAAGCCTCGGCGTCTGCTTACCCTAGGGTAGCCTGCCAACTGCTACCGAGGAGGACTAAGTTGTTAGGTGGTTGGTTCCGTTCTTAATCTGCATAGCTTTGAAGGTATACGACGCTTCATACAGTAGTAAATGCTCAAAGACCTAGCATTTGTAAAAGAACATACAATGTCGAGTCAAAATTTAGGTCAACTATGTAGGTATAATAGTGGAAAGACCTCTGATATCATATACGGGGTTTTAAAAAGTTCTACGTTTCCTATATCCACCTCCATGGTCTCCTTCTTAGACGATAATGTCGATTTTGCGCTGAATCGCAGTTAAAAGCCTGGCGCAGCTAGGGTAAGAATCGACCTATAAGTGCAAGGTGCTTGCTCCCTTGCGAGCGGCTTGTGGTTGTAGACGCCAGCCTTTGTGTTCATGACATGCATAGTCTGAGGATTTTGGATCTCCATCCATTCCCTTAGAGCATTGACGCAACCTTGAACATGAATTATGAGACGTCGAGGATGAGTGAGAGAACAGCTGGCATTTTGGTTTTGGAGAGCTGGGTTTGACCACGGTCTAAAAAGGGGGGCAGATTTGACAACGCATAATGTAACGTTGAATTACAAACGTCACTTGACCGTTTTACGTCCGTCCCGACTCCAATGTTACTTTTTACAGGACGACCAGTCCCTCTGAGGAGGCAGGTGGGTATACAACGGGGTTGTGCTACTAGCCTTGGCTCAAAGCGAGTATGTATTGCGAATAACAGTGGAACCACGGTTTGATTTTACAATAAAGCTCACTACAAGTAGTTAGAATTTTTAGGACCCGAAAATTTGGTGGCCGTAGTCAGTGAGTTCGTTCAACACTGAGTCTTGCAGTCTCGGGAGAATGATAGCCGTGGGAATTCTCAAAAGCCAAGAGGCTGTGGCATCATCAAGAGCCTTTTAGTGACGGCCAGGTTTTCCACATGTCCTCAACTTATACGGACCAAACTGAGTCTCACATACATGCAATGAAATGCAGCAGCAAAAAGAGTGTGCAATTGGGCACGTAAGTGCCAATTGTGAAGTAATCTATGCAATAAATCGATGTCGCTGCGTGTCGCCGCGAAGGCGTGAAAGCTGCCGGCATAGAGTTTTCTGTAATGCAAAGGGAAATGCTCAGGCATCACAGAAAGGAATGCTGGGTCGTAGCACTTCCCAGCTGACAAAGGAACTCAGGCAGCATTAGAAGAAGCAAGCGAATCCCCATTATTGGCGCGGTGACGCCGGCAGCAGCAGGGTGATTCGCCACCAGGGGCGAATTCATAACCTCTGCGATTTCCGCGGCAGTCATTTGGCCCGCCACGCCCGTGGCGCCCTGGGCCCGCCGGGTCGACTGCCTCCAGTTGAACAGAGGGACACCTATCAGTGCGCCGGCCAGACCGTTGTGTGAGCGGGTTAGCCCCGATCTGGTGAGGTGCCAGATCCTAATATAGGACTGGTCCATGTCCTGCGGAATTTGGAGTCAGCCATCAAAGAAACAAAGGAGCAGCTTTATACCAGCATGGCAAAGAGTAGGCCACAAGGTGGCCAGCAAGATGTATCTTGAAATCTATGGCCCCAGAATTCTTTGTTATGTGGGCTGAGAATTGGGCATGTGTGTTATTTGAAAAGGGGTAAAAGTTATACCCAGAAGCTGCTTACCACGACGTGAGCGTTCCTGATGTATGTTTTATTAATGGACTGCAATACTGCGGGTACCGGAGCAAAACCAACAGGGTTGTTCCAGCGCTGTATTCGTTGGTAATTGAGGTATCTGGTCTGTTTTATTTGACTTCTAAGGTTAGCTGATAATGCTCCGGAAAGAGAGCACAGGGACAGCGAATGGAGCACAGGTTACGCACCCAGCTTACTCCCCAATCTGTGGCTCTCGCGGCAACGGCTTTCCCATCTCGCCTAGCAGCACGGGGATTATTATTTCGTGGCAGGTTGAAGTAGTCTAGTGGTGAAGTTAGTCCTGCCTCCGGATTCTAAAACGTTGCATTCTAGAACCTCCCCAAAAAAGACAGAAAAGACAGACGGGGACCTGCAACAGGTGGAAAATGATGCTTACCCAGGGCGATCACCATTCCCTGTGCAAGGAGGTCTGTCTCTCTACAGCTGTAAACATGATGGCCCGCCATGTCGTTTATGAATCATTAGGTAATTTTCGAACAATGATTCGAATTTACACAGAGAAGAAGGAACTGATTTCAAACTGATCTCAAAATGTATTTGAAGTTTAATTAAAACAAATTGTAAATGTCACACTTCACATTTCCATGCAGCCATTCTGCGAACTTATATCAATCCAGAGAATCAAAGTGGAGCTGTCGCCTCGTGAAAGACAAAGAGCTTTCTGGCGGCCCACTTGCTTCCTTGTGAGTATAAATATCTGAGGTCAACAAAGAGCACCCCAATTTGAACAAGGGGTTCAGGTACCTGAGAGAGATTTGATAGTCAAAGGACGCTGGAAGACCCGTACAGCTCAGGCTCGGGTGAAAATGTACGTATCTAGAATTGAGCGACAATTACTGTCGAAAAGACTTTCTGAAGAGTGTGGGTTTTCGCACAATCCTTCTCAGAATTCGAGTCAGAATAGTATAATTGCCCTATTCCGATTTGGTTTGGAATGCAAAGTGTGTGAAGAGATGTGCTACTTTGTGAGGTTAAGTCCCTTCTCGACAAAGATTGAGAGAATCACTCCCGTCTTTGGAACTCGAGGTGAATGCGCACAGTGACAGAGAATTGGTGAGACAGGGGCCAGAAGCGGGTGCTCGATACTCCTGAAAACTCCCACTGCAATATGAAGTCAAGGAGTCGCTGTAGAATTTGGAAAAATGCGGATTGGAGCAATGGATGGCCGCCAAGGATAACTTCGTTAATGTCGGTGTCCAATTATGTAGTTAAAGTCTATTGATTTTGCCACAGATTGTGATTGTCTAGAGCTTAGGCCTTATGCTCTTCATAGCTTCGAATAGACTCTCAAGCAGATGTCTTTAGTAAATGCAGCGATAACTAGAAAGACCCGGCATCCATGAAGCCTTAATATGTAAGAAAGATGATCCTGAGGGTAAATTGTGTTGCAAGGCCGCTTTTGAGAAACCGGAGCTTGTGGGGAGTCAAGTATGGAATAGCCCCTTGCGCTTCAAAGCTGAAGATTGCTCAGGTACGGTATTCTAATCACGACGTTCCCTGCCCGATGGGATCCTTCGAATCTCAATTCTGCCGCAGATTACATCAGTTATCGGGTCGAGCTGAAAGAAGCGGATGTGAGCCCCGACAAACTGCTTCATGAGATTGTCGTAGCTTGCTTGGAGTTTCAACCCAACTTTACAACCCATGGACGGCAGCTCACATATCAAGATGCATTCTCTGGAGAGATTTCAAGAATTTTCAGTCTTTAGCCTACCATCTCCCCAAATTGTCAAAAGTCTGCTTGAATCGACCTTTCTAACCAAAATGTGTGAAGTCTGGTGACATCGACCATTGCCACAAAAGCTTTTGAAACGACCTCGGCAAGTCCGATGATATGTTTCTTGATTCATTCAGAACGGCCACTACAAAATTGCTCGATATCGACGATGTACTTAATGAGCTTACAATGATCAAGCGAGTCTATCAGAATCAAGCCCAGGTATGGGAAGATTTGCACAAGAGCCCCCTGGATATGAAATGTAGCTGTAGCCCGGACCAAGCGCCACGTCGATTACATACCACGATGACAAGACTCGAAGCGGATGCGCATAAGTTTCGAGAATCTGTACGTCAGAAACACTTGACCATGTATCACCTAGCGCCGATGATCTTGACCTCGACAGGTGGTGACGCTTCTACAGCTAACTCGAGGCTCCGCAAGCACTGAGAATGCACTGAAGGCCTCTGAGCAGTCCAAGATTCTAGCTATCTTCACCGTTGTAGTTGTCATATTCGTAAGGAGTGCCAGTCATAAAGTTTCTCGGTGAGGGTGGATGGCTGACAGACTTCTAGACTCGGCTTTCGTGGATCGCCGCACTGTTCGCCCTCAAGATAGAGAGCTTCCATGCTGATGAGACATGGACGTCCGGACAGGTCGCCGGCGGCTCAGGTAAGCTCAAAGGCGACATAGCAGCCTTGCTTTACGATTGACCTCATATTCTCAGACAGTTACTGATTCCAAACACTCAGTTATTTGTCTAGGAGGCACTCTTCTGCTTTGTGCGTTGGGATGGAAATGGCTAAATCGAAAACAAGCGGTTGCGGAACAGGTGCATGGGCAGCCACAGGGACGCAATGAATATAAATTCTCAGGTTAGGACTCTTGTTCCGGTGAAATTGGATCTCATAGGAGTCAGAAGCTTGTATAATGCAGAGATTCCGTAATATACCAAATACAAGTCTTTGTCACGTTGAATGCCTGCAGAATACCTAGGCATGGCTCTCAATTGTAAAGTGGCAACATCGTATAAATAAACTAGGGTATCATATTAGCACGGCTATAATAAATAGGATCAAATATTACACCTGCGAGGCCTCATTTCCACGTTTCTCACCCGCGGGTCCTCGCTGCGGTACTGGGACATCCAGCTCCGACAATGCGAGTTGGTCAAGCGGAATTAGAAATCTCTCCCTCCAAGACACGTTGGTTCGTCGGGCAGCGATGAGCAAATGGCCAACCCAACACATGAAAATGACAATAAAACCCATGGTGTTCTGCATTGCAGATTCAACGTGGGGTCTTGAAGATGAAATCACGGGTGGGAGAGCGGCGCTGACAACCAGCGAGACCATACAGCACACTATGATAAAGGCGGCCAAGTAGCTGCCCCATATTCCGGCAGGAGATTTCCACTCTAGCTCGCTGGTGCTGCGGCGTTGACGTTTCATTGCGCGATGAAGCCGTATATGGCAGACGCAAATACTCAACCACTATGGCGCGTCAGTTGACACCAATTTCCCGCCTGTTTTGCGATAATTTCCGGGGCCTGGATTTCACGCACCGTAAAGAAGTTGCTAGTCGAGGCCAACGCAAGGAGCCAGTCGAAGATATAAGACCCACTAGGAGCAGCGGTAATCCAAGCCAGCTGTGCCACCACCAAAACAGCAAGAATCGAGTTCCGCGGCAAACCGCCCTTGGTTGTCTTCGCAAAAATCTTCGGCCCCATTCCCTGCTTACAGATCGCCGTCAGGCTCCTCGAGGAAGCGAAAAAGGCCGAGCTTCCCATACTGAAGACCGCAGCGATCAGGAAGCCATTTATGACGTGAGGGAGAACCCGAATGCCTGCCTGCTGAACGGCAGCCACAAAGGGCGAAACGGCATGTAGCTTGGCGAACTGTGGCTCGCTCAAGGTCGAAGGCTTGAGCACGAGCCCGACAACGAAGAGCGGGAGGAGGTAACATATTACTAGGCGGCCAACAACAAGTATAGAGGCCAATGGCATGACCCTTCGAGGTTGCTTGCACTCCGCTGCAGTCAAGCCCAACATTTCCGTTCCGCCGTAGGCCATTCCTGCGGCAACGAAGACGGAGATAAAGCCGACTCCGCCATTAAGGAAGGCTTGTCCGCTGCGAAATTGTCAGCTCACCTTTCGTTCAGAGAGTTATTGTATCCAGAACTACAGGCCGCCATGGATCAAGAGAGCTCAACTTACTTCTGCCAATTCTCAAAACCACGCCCATCGGCTTCACGAGTCCCCCCACCAGCAATGACACAGCCTGTTACAGTGAATATCATCAACACGACAATTTTGGCAATCCCAAGCGCACGCTCTACCTCAGCGTACGCCTTGGCCCCAAAGACATGCACAGTGAACAATCCTAGAATAAAAACAGGAACTAGTGCAACCCCGGGCACAGCATCGCCCCAATACCGTTCGATCAGGATGATGACGGTGACCTCAAAGGGGACGATAAGCATAAAGTTCACATTGTAATTCCATCCCATGGCAAAGCCCCAGCTGGGCGAGATGAAGCGCACGGAGAAGTCATAGAAGGATCCCTGCACGGGGAAACTGGCCGAGAGCTCGCCCAGCGCGCACATGGTCAGCCAGACGGCGACCCCAACGATTGCGAAGGCGAAGAAGAGCCCTCCCGGCCCACCTTGTTGCAAAGCCTTTGATGAGGCTATGAATAGCCCTGCACCTATGGAGCCACCAAGGGCCATGAAGATGAACTGGCGCGTTGAGATCTGCTCCTTCAGGCCGGTATTCTCCACTGGCGCCTGCTCGCCTGCCGCCACGGAGATAGTGTCATTGCTTGAGCTGGCTGTCGCATGGCTCTTGGTTTTGAAGAGGGTGGATATTTTGGTCGCCATTTCGTCGTCTCGCGTAAGTCTTTTTTCTTTTCTCTTTCGGTTATGGAATGTTTCAAACGGGATCAGGACCGTTGTATGCTTCGAATGAAGCGGTGGTGTATAGTGTCAACGGGCATCAAATGATGCTTTCGACAGGATCTGGGGAAATGAACCCGGGGAAAAGCCCGCTTTTGATGGGATCTCGCCTAGAAGCATTTAAAAGCATAGGCAGCATCTATGACCAACCTCGGCTCAACAGCTTATACGGCGATCGGATGTTTACTGATAGCTACCAGGGCTAGTGCGTGGGGTTAGCCTCGCTAAAAGTTGAAGCTATATCCAGTCCGTTACACATAGCCTTCGCGCAACCACGTACCCCGTAAAGAAGGCTTTTGCGCCTATTCATCTTCGTCAGTAAGACACTTCATACTTAATGACGCTTCCGATCCTTATCTGGCACCTGGGTATTATGTGGGATCAGTGAAATGTGCAGAGAGAATAGGGCTTTCGCTCAGAGTCGTCCTCAATTTTGCATTGCCAGCCAGCCATGTCATATGTTCGTGGTCAACCCCAACGCATTCTCAAAAATACGAACGTGGAGAGGTGACATGTGAACACCATCGCTCCACATCCTGTGTACTTCCTCTGCGCCATGCTGCACATGTCATAGTCTGTGCTATGACATCCCGCTCTCGTGCTTCAGAGCTCGTGGGCGAGGTCACACCGGAGACTGATTAGCCTTGTGACAAGCAGTCTGAGCGCTATCTTCACTGGTAGCCTCACGGACTGATAGCGTAGAGAGCTCTCCTAAAGCAAGTGTCAAGGTTCCGTTGTAAATAGTGGGTGTATTGGTTTGTTCTTGTCTAGGTTTGTAACTAAAGGCTGAAAGGCTGAGAACTACTTAAGAATACCCTGATATAGTCTATACAGGGCACCTTCCTAACAATCTACCCCCCTAAAAAAGGTCTATACCCTTATTAATAGATAAAGTTATAGAGTCTAAAATAAATACCCTTACTTTTATTTTGTAATATATTATATAAAAGTAAAGTTTACTAATTAAAAAATAAAAGTATTAATAATATTAATATATATTTCTAAAAGTTCTATCTACTAAGGTATTAGAAGCTTAAAGTAAGTAACTATAGTATAGAGGGTCTAATACTCTCTACTCTAGGTATATTTCTAGAGGTAGGCTATTATTAGGTACTCCTATTATATCCTCCTAAACATTACTTATTATAGACTATAGTAGCTATATAGGTCTTATAGTTAGTAGAATTTTAGAAGGCTCTATATCTTTCTCTATAGTTACTTTAAGTTTTAATAAATAGCCTATATTTAGAGCTTTTATAGTAACTACTATATAGAGGTTAATAGTAGTAAGCACCTCTTTTACTAATTTAATTTTAGTATAGAAAATAGCTAATCTATTTATATTAATTGTATTTAGGGTAGTGATTTATTTATTATTTTCTTTCTAGATTTACTTTTAGAGATCTAATATCTTTATTAGTATATAAAGTTCTATCCTTAGTATAGCTTCTAATTATTAAAGCTTCTTATTCTCTATAGTTAGTTCTCTAACTTTTTAAGTAAACTTTTAGTTTTATATTTAGTAGACCTTATATTTCTCTTCCCTTAATATAAAGGTAGGAGTATTTAAAGTTAGCTATAGGGTTTATTATACTAAGGTGATAGATTATTTATTTCCTATAAATATAGAGGTATCTAGTCCTAGTATTATTATTACCTATAGAGGTAGAAGTTATAACTTCTACTTAAAGAGGGTATTATATAAATCCACTATATATATATTAAATAGTAATATTAGTAATAATTTTACTATTAATTTTCCCTAATTAATACCTATAGGTAGGTATATACTCTTTAGTAGTTAAAGTTTTATCTAGTCTTCTAACCTAAACTTTTATTTCTACTATCTTAGAGGGGTTAGAGTAAGAGGTGAAACTATAGGGGCTTTTAGAATAGTAAGTATAGGTATAGTTATCTATAGAATCTACTACTCTATTCCACTTTTAAAGTTATAATTAGTATACTTTAGGGTTTTAGTTACCTTCCTAGTACTCCTCTATATACTCTTAAGTAGGGTATTTCTATTAAGGGAAGCTATCTTTTTATCCTCTTTTAAGCTAAGATTGTTTTTAGAAGATTTAGCTAAAGAGATATTTATAGATTCTATACTATTAGGTTATATATATTTTAAATAGTAGATATACTATTAAAGGATAAGTAGTAGGGTTCTAGCTAACTATAAGATATTATTATTCTTAAAGTTATTAAAAAAGAGGAAATAAGCTTCTATTCTAGTAGTTACTCTAGTAAGTTCCCTATATATATATATATACTAATTAATCTTCTACTTCCTATAGAGTTTTATAGATTATAGGAGGTTATTAACTTTTTTTAATAGTATATATTAAATAAAGAGAAGGGTAGATATAATTTTAAGAAGTTAATTATTTATTAGTTTTCTATTACCTTTAATTTCCTTTCTATTACCTAAAATTTAGTTAAGTAGTTTATATAGGTTTCTTACTATACCTATAGAACCAACTTAATTATCCTAATACTTAAGGTTATCCACATTCTAAATAGTAACTATTAGGTTTTATAGTAATATATTAAGTTAGTTTCTTATAAGAGTCTTCTATACTTTAAGGTTACTAGTAGATAAGGCTTTATCTTTCTTCTTAGTTAAAGCCTTCCTCTATTTTAGTATAATTCTATATTACTAATAGTATAGAGGTATTAGATAGCTAAAATACTATAAAGTATCTAAATTTTTTAGTATAAGAAAAAAATAATATAATAGAAGAAAGTTTAGATTATTTATTAAAGGAAGAAGTTTTAGAAATACTATCTAAAGACTTACTTTTTTTATCCTAACTTTCTAGCTTTATATAGCTATTATTATACTAGATTTTTAATAGATAGGCAGTTATAGGTAAATACATCTATTAGGTCCTATATTTTATTTCCTAATTCTATTAAAGTCTTCTATTTATAGAATTTAGGGCTAAGGCTAATAAATTTAATAAGGTACTTTATTAAGCTTAATTTTATTATTCACTTATCTAGTATCTATTTCTTATAATTATCTATATAAATAGGCCTAATACCTAATATATCTCATCTAAATAGATCTATTAAGTAAGGTTCTAGGTAGTCTATAGAAATAATATTATATTAGAGTCTCTATATATATAGAAAATCTAATTAGTATACTAAGTAGCTAATATATTCTATAATTCTAAATAGGCTAGTATATTATAGGCTATACTTTTAACTAATATCTTATAGAATACTATAGCTTTTATATAGTTAAAGGAGTACTTATTTACTAATATTAAAAAACTAAATAAGATATTATTAATTAAAATAAGCTTTAACTATTATAGTAGTAAGGGTAAGAGTATTATATATTATAATCTAACTATAAGGGAGGTCTAGGATATAATAAGGGATACGATTTACTAAGATATCTAGAATATTATTCAGCTTAAATCCTTTAATAATTTCATTTAATAAAATCCTAGTTACTTAAGACTTACTATTATAGAATTTAAACTAAATTCTTAAAAGAATATTAGCTTATCTATTTAGATTATTTAAGCTATAAATAAAGTATTATAGTATAAATTTAATAGTTTATATAGTCCTTTCTAATTACCTATTAGTCTAAGGATAGTATATAGTTATATATAGTAGTTTTATCTCTAAGAGCTTCTAAATTAAAAACTAGATATCTAAAAGGAACTTTAAGTCTCTATTAAATAAAATAACTTTTAGGTAGCCCTAGTTACTATAAAGTAAGTATTATAATAAGGTAGATATCTATTCTAAGGCTTTCTATATTAATTTTCTAGGAACTAGAAGTAGTTCTTTTAAAAACTTATAAATAACTAGTAGAATATAGTTAAAAGTATCTAGCTTTATAATAGGGAGTTTAAGTATAAAGTCTATTATAATCTAGTAGTATAGATAGGGGGGTCTAAGTAGAGATTATAGATTTCTATATACTTTATACTATTAAATTTTAAAAACCTAATAGTCTAAATAATAGTAGGTAAATTTCTATAATTCTAAATAGAGATATCTAATATAATAGAGATAGAGGAATTTACTAAGATATATATATCTATAATAACTACTAGTATATATAAGTTTAAAGATATCTAAAATATATAAATAAGGGATATAAAGTTATAGGGTCCTATCTTTAGAAGATATCTTCTAAATAAGTCTAAAGCGGATTTTAAATAGTAGGATAGCCTTATTTTTATAGAGAGTGTTATTTTAATTTATTATATCTAAAATCCTTAACTATCTTAGGTCTATTTTATAACCTTCCTAAAGGTATTTCTAAAAGTCTAGTAATATTTTAATATAAATGTTTCTATACTAGAGGTTAGATATAAGTAGAGGTAATAGAGCTATAGAGTGTATATCTATAAAGAGAGACTAATATTCCTCTTAGTTATTAGGGAGAATATTAAGCCCTCCTAGAGTATATAGTACTATTGTATTTAGTAAAGGTAAATAAGATAGGGTATCTAGGACTACGTTTTCTTTACCTAGTTTATATAAATAGTTAATATTAAAACTACTTATAAACTTAAAGGTATAAATAAGTTTCTTATTGTTAATAGATATAGCTATAGAGTTTATAATATCTAGTTATTTTAATAGTCCTAAAATTATAGAATAGTTAGTATATAGGGTAGGTTAATGTTTTATAAGTTTAATCTACTATCTATATTTCTTTAGGACCTAGATATATCTAAGAACCTCTATTTCTATTACTTAATATTTATATTTTACATTTAATAGGGTATAGCTAAGGTAAGTAATAGTCTATATAGATATTTATAGTAGGTATATAATAATATATCCATCTTTCAGCAGTTTTAGGACAGTACTATCTTTAATATAATAGACTTATACTCTAATCTTAGATATAGAAATGTTAAAGTTAATAAATAAGTGCTATTCTAGATTAAAGTATATAATAGATATAAACTTTATTAAATTAGCTTTAATTATTTTAAATAATATCTTCTTTATTTTTATAGGTAAGGTAAAAATAATTTAATTTATCTAACCCTACTAGGCTATCTTCCCCTTTAGCTTTATTATAGTATTAAGTTAAAGAAGATTTATTTTTTAGGTTTTAAGTAGTTTAATCTTTATAGTAAAATAGAGGATATTATATCTTATATATCTAATAAGGCTAATAAAGTATTTAAGATCCTTTAGTAATTTTAGAAAGTTAAGGGCTTTTATAGCCTTTAGATAGTCTTTAGTTATAGATAGTCTAAAGAAATCTATATATTAACTAAGGATAGTAGTTATTAGAGTAGTAAAGAAGGACTTCTTTAGTCTTATAGTAATATTCTTTTCTTTTAATTTTATAAAGACTTAGCTAATGTACTCTAAGTGTTTATTAAAGGTACCTTTTATTAGAATTATAATATTATCTATATATACCTTCCTATAAGTACTGTCTAATAGTTAATCTATTTAGTATTATATATATACTAGACTACTATAGTAACCTATAATAGTATACTTAAAGGTAAACTACCCTCTAATAGTTATTATAGTAAATATCTATTTAGACTCTAGATATAGGTACTATTAGTAGAAAAAAGTAGTTATATTAAGAACTATAATATATCTAGCTTTTATAATTTCACTAAGGATCTTATCTTAGTTTTTTATAGGGTATATATTAAGGATAAATATTTAATTTAGCCCTCTAATATTAATAACTATTTATTCTTTCTAAGTACTATTTAGTATTATTCGCTAGATAATAAAAATAGGGAATAAAAATAGAATAGGCTTTTATATTTAGTAGAGTTTATTAGTATCTTAGAGCTTTAATAGAGTTTTATTAATAACTTTAGAGTCCTTTAAGGTTATAGAATAGATATAGTATTTTTTAGGGAGTATATTCTACTAGTTATTATAGAGTTATACTTTAAGCTATTCATCCTTTAAGACTTTTATAAACCCTTTATTATAGAAAATATCTATATTATTATTAAGAAAGTAGTAGAGTCTATAGGCTTTTTTAAGGCTTATATCTAAGAATATATTTACTCTAGTTCTAGTATAGATAGAGAAGTCTTTTATTTCTATAGGTACTAGGTACTTTAAATTAGAATATCTATAGAAGGTAGCGAAGAAAGCTTTAGAATCTTTATTAATAGTATTAATATAGTATAGTAGGTTAATAGAGTAAAGATAACTAATAAATATATAGAGTAGGATTATTATAAGGCTATTTCTATTATTCTAAATAATTATAGAATCTAGATATATATTTATAAAAAGTATAAAAGTACTAAATTCTTATAAGGTAGGGGTAAATATAAGATCTTATACATTATTTACATATAACTTATAGGTAACTAGTAGCTATACTATAGATTAGGGTAGTATAATAAGTTATTTAAAAGTAAAAACCCTTACTTTTATAGGTTAGGTATATTTCTTTAGTTCTATAGGAATATAGATATAGTAGGATTTAATATTAATATATTATTTTAAGATAATAATATTGAAGCCTTCTAGACCTATAGTGTTAGTTCTAAGGAGTATATTTATATAAAGGTTATTAATAATTAATACTTTATAAGTAAAAGAGGCTATAGTAGGTATACTATAGTTAATATATATATTTAAAAACTATAAGGGTATAATTATATAGTTAAACAATTTATAAATATTTATACTAAGTCTATATAGGTAAAGTAGAGATATATACTTTTAGACTTCTAAATATAGATAATACTATTATAGCTATCTTCTATTTACTATAGTCTAATTATATCTAATATCTCTATAAATATCTAATATTATTCTAGCTAGAAGCTAGATAAAAAGGTATAGATAAGTTTAAGAAAGAAAACTAAATCTTATTTTAAGTTCTAAATCTACCTTTACTAATAATTTAATTATATTTATACCCCTAGTAGTATCTAAAAGAATATTAGAGCTAATTAGTTTTTTACTATTAAGGTTCCTACTAACCCTTTAAGTATATCTTATAATATACTATCTAAGTATAAGTTCTCTTACTAATAGGTTAAAGGTAATAATATTACTTTTAAAATAAAAGATTTTAAAGTCTTTCTATTATAGGGTTAGGGTTGTTTTAAGTAGATTGAATAAATATAATCTATAAGTAAATTATTACTATAGAAATAATAACTATAGTATTAGTATAGGGATAGTGATAAAGTTAAGGTTTTAAAGAATCCTATATCTATATACTTATCTTATTTATTCTATAGAAATACTTCTTTAAAAGGGTAGTTAAAAGTTACTAAAGTAGCTTCTATAGAAAACTCTTTATTAAGAAAGTCTTTAATAAAAGGTTACTAATATATAGATATATTAGGCTACTCTATAGAGTTAATAGATTTACTATAGTAAGCCTATTAGAGCTAATCTTATTAATTTTACTATCCATTATATAGAGCTAGTAAAGTAGGTAAATAGTAGTTCTCTAGGATAAGAAGCTATTATAGAGTATCCTACTATACTTAAACTAAGTAAAGCTACTATTATTTATCTTACTAATAATACTATATAGTATATTAGTCTAAAGGTAGCTATAGTTAATTATATTTAGGATTCTAGATCTAGCTTTATTTAGCTAAATAGTTTAAAGGTAGAAACTAATTTAAAGTCTAAGGTTAGTTAGTAATATATAAATAGTTATACTATAGGATAAAAGAAGGTAGTAAGGTTAGAAAGTACTACTATAGTTACTATTACTAGGGCTATAAAGATAGATACTATAAAGGGTAGAGAATAGTTAACCTACCTCTATAAGAGGGAGTAGGTAGATAAGTATAAATAGTTATTTAGGTAGCTAAGAAATACTACTAGGCTAGATCTAAAATTATACTCTTATAACTCTAAACTTAATTAAGGAAAGTTATAAGTATTATCTTACTATTAAGCTTCTAGATCTTAGACTTAATTTCTAGAGTAAGAGATTTAAAAGTAGTAATTAACTATATAGAGAGTTCTATATTATAATATTTAGTATTTAAAATAACTATTTATAGGAATAAAGTAATATCCTTCTCTTTAGCTATATTTACTAGGGAAAGGTATTCTACTTTTAGAAATACTATTACTTTAGAAAAGGACTTAGTAAAGTAAGCTTTAAGTTTATAGTAGATTTCTTTAATAGTAGCTATTTTAAGAGTTATCTAGTCTTTTTCTATAAGTATATATAAATACTATTTAAGGGTATCTTTTAGGAGATATTATAACTAAACTTAGTAAACTTTATCTATAAAGTAAACTTATTTAAGGTATTTAAGGTATTTAATAAAATAAAAGATATTAAAATACTTTATAATCTTTTTATTAGACTAAATACTAAAGCTAAAGTACCTTTATAGATAGAAAAATCTAATATTAGATAGGTAAAGGGAAGGCTAGCTATTACCTTTATAGTTATTTAGTAGGGTAATAATTTATACCTATAGAATAGGGGTATTAGTAAATATATATGCTATTATCTAGGTAAAGTCCTAATTCTAGTTATTATAAAGGTTTACTATAGCTTAGGTAATAAGAGCTATAATATCTTCTATAGTAAGAGAAGCTATCTTAGTATTATCTTTAGGTAATTATAGAACTTCTTATTCTAGGGATAATAGAAAATTATTATTTAGATAGCTAGTTAGTAATAAATAGTTATATATTAATTTTAAAGAGGTATTACTAATAAATACTCTATTAAAGAATAGTAAACTTAATATTTATTAATATTTAGATACTTAGCCTATAGTTAATAATAATAAGGTATTATATAGAAGTAGTATCTAACTAGCTAGGGAAGCTATATTAAATTCTAATATTATCTAAGTTTTAGAAAGTAGGAGCTTCTACTAGGTAGCTAGAAATATAGGAAGGCTCCTCTACTTTATTAACTAGTTTAATAGCTAGTTTAGCTTATTATCTATAGGGTTAGTATTCTTATTAAAGAATAGAATAAGGAGGTAAGTATACTCTAGGTCTTTATTATAAATCTTTATAATATATACTAATCTAGAGTAATACTAGAAATAAAGAAGCTAATAAGTATATAGATATCTATATTTATCTATTATAAGCTAGGGAGTTATATAATAAGTAGTTATCTAAGTATAGCTTAGAATATATTCCCTTTAAGTAAGCTAGGTATAATAAGTTAGATAAGTCTATAGTAGTACTTTAATAGATAGTATTATTAAAGGATAATATTACTAGATAAGGCTATATCTATAGTAGTCTTAGCTGGAGTTTATCCCTGTATCTGAGCTAATTGTTAAGGTTCTATTATAAATAGTAGGTGTATTGGTTTGTTCTTATCTGGGTTTGTAACTAAAGGCTGAAAGGCCGAGAACTACTTAAGAATACCCCGATGTGGTCTGTGCGGGGCACCTTCCTGACAGCAAGGCTTGTTGAACACAAAGATAAGCATACTAGCGAGTCAGGCGGTGGACGACAGAACAGCATGCGATGCCATGTGACCAACGGCAATGGGTTTCCAAGGGAATGTCTTAACTTTGTAGCTTTTCGACAGTACTCAAAATAAGCAGCAATGCTCACTCGTGATTAAACCTTCCATAACGCCTCGCCATGCAATAAGGACAAGGACCGGCAAAAGTAACGCCAAACAACCACCTGTCAATAGAAGAAAACAACGCCAACACCATCAGCAAATGCACCCTGGAACAGGAGCTTGAACCAGTATACAAGCTCATCATGCCGGAGACCGGGGCAAGCTGAATCAGCACACGGCCTCGCTCACACCGGCAAGACCCTCCCACGCCTTTTCGACGACCTTCTCACCCATGCCAAACACCCCACTCAGCTGCGCCAGCGAGTCGACCCGGAACTGGTCGCGGGTCCCGCCATAGTCGATGCCGTTCATGCGCGTCACCAGGCTCTGAGCCTTCTTCGCGCCGAAGCCGCGGAGGCCCTTGATCAGGCTCACGTCCCGCGAGTTTACAATCTCGAGCAGCTGGTGCGTGCGGGGGTCGTCTGCCGGAAGGCTGGCGAGGAGGTTATTGTTGGCACCCTCGTGGGAGGGGGTCTTGGACCTGGGGTTTGGTTGGGAGCGGGCTGGTGCGCTTTCGACGTAGCTCTCGTCGGCGTCTGCGCCTGCGTCGCCATCGACATATGGAGAGTCGTGGGCCTCGTTCTCCTCATCCGGTTGGGGTTTTGCGGCTCTCTTTCTGCTCCCGGGCTTCTCTTGCTCCTGGGTCTGTTCGCCTCCCTCGGTGTTAGCATTCTTTGCGGCGATCTTCGCCTTCAGCTTCTCGATCTTTCCCAGCAGCTTCGGTTGCTTTGGGAAATACCGTAGCGCAGACTCGTAGCAAGTCAGAGTGCCCTCATCGTCGCCCTGTTCCTTCAGCTTCCGAGCCTGGAGCAGAAGTCGCATGCCCTCGGATTTGCCACCACTTGCTTCACCATGTGTATCCTCAATTCGTCGCTCAAGGGCGTCGAGCCTTCTCTGTACAGCTTCACTGATATCAGCTGAAGGCGGTTGGACTGGAGTCGCATTTTCCTCCTGCTCCCGAGACTGAGCTGCGGTTCTGGAAGCTAGGATCTCCTGCACCTTGCGCTCAACCATTTCCTCAATCTGGGCGGCTGACATGCCCACGGACGTCCCTTGAGGTCTCATCGCCCCCGGTCGGATCATCTTTGACGGCCGAGTCTGCCCATCGACAGCGTCAGACTTGCGTTTGCTAGAAAGTGCATTGCGTGGTGCTGAAGACAGCGCCGCGGCGGCAGGACGAGCAGCGGTGGTTTTGGTATCCACGAAGACACTGAACAACTTTGTCGGCTTGTCCCTGCTCTTCTCCTTGTCTGCCTTCTCCTTCGCCACTGCCCCCGCGTGAACGTTGTGCGCATTCGTTAGCGGCCTCAGAGGCTGTCGCTGGATCCCAGTGCCGCTCAGTGTCATAGACCGCGGTGCTTGCTTGAAAACAATCTCGTTCTCGATCTCCCGGACCTCGATCCTCTTGGCACGTGAGCTGACATTCAAGCTGCTCAGTGTGTCCAGGTGATAACTCCTGATGGGGGCAAGGTTGAGAATCATGACAGTGATCCCGTTGTTCTGACCGAGAGAGAGGATCCTGGTCATCTTCGATTCACGATAGGGAATGCGCTTGTCACCACGAGAGATGGCGTCGACGCATTGCGACAGGACGAAGAGGGACTTGTTGATGGCGGCAGACTCGACCAAACGTTCACGGTTGTTCTCGGTGCGGCGGTTGTCTTCTGATCCTGCCAGATCTATCATAGACACTGTGCTCTCCAGCACTTGTTCGCCCGTTGTCTGGGCAACTTTGACGCGCAGGATGGCATGGCTCCGACTGCTGTGGGCATTGAGTTTCGTAGCAGCCGTGATACGGTTGTTGTTTGCCTCGATGTACAGCCTCTCAAAGTCTTTGAGGTCCTCGCATGGCTGTTCCGAAAGACCAACAACGATTGTCTTGCCGTTGGCCTCACGCAGAGGCAGTCCCGAGGGGGTGCGCCTTTCCGGAGGTTGAAGGAGGTCGAACACCTTGTCGTTATAGATCTCGTAGTATGACAGCCGGACCTCGACTGTCGTCGCGCCATCTGAGTCCTTGGCGGTCTTCTTTCCCCGACGGAAGACGTTGCTCAGGAGCCGGGGAATGAGGCCCCTATCTGCCAGCTTCAGCCCCCCTCGCATTGTGTGTGTTTTGCCGGTGCCAGTCACGCCGTATGCGAAGATAGTGACATCGAGGCCTTGGAAGAGGGCTTTCATATGGGGAGAAACTGTCATGATAGAATTACTGTCAGTGGCTGCGGCGGCGATACGCTTGGAACAAAAGTCGACCTGCCTTCGGCAGTAAACAAAGCCTCCTGCGTGGCTGACTGGTCGTAAACACCGCCGAAGGAGAAATTGAAATCCTCAGATTCGTTCTTGGGGTTCGGTATTTTTACGACGGTTGGCTTCCTGCTGCCATCTTTGCAGTCTGCGCGGACAATCACGTCCTTCTCGACCTCTCCCTCCAGCAACGGTCGTATCCTTGCGACGACCCGGACAGACATGTCGGAACCAATGCAAACAACAGCAGTAGGAGGGGAGGACGCGTAGATTGAAACAGGAAGAGCAATTGATAGGAAAAATAAACCCAATTGACAACAATGAGTGCAATTGGTAGACCCCTTTCCCCTGCTCCGTACTGTTCACAGGTCCCGGAGGCTGATGAGCTGCAAGTTCGAACAGCACAGGCCGACGACCCCTGTCCTGTATTGTACAATATTGTCGAAGGTTTTGGTTGTCGCAGCAACGGTCCGCGCTCAGCTTATCCCTGTCGCCGCTGCAAAGGTCATAGTGGGTGGGGTATGGCCAAAACTGCAGCTGAGAGCATGGGCAGCTCCAGTTTTGGGGTGCTCGCTCGCCTGGCCCGTGCGCGCTCTGGAGCTCTTCCGTCATATCCCAGTGAACTGGGCAGGTCCGAATTTTGACGATGCAGCCGAGCGGGCTCGTACGCATTCCCACGCCAGACACTCCTTCACAATACCTGCTGCCACCGAGCAGCCCACACCCATATGATGCGAGGTCAATTGCCCCTGGTGAGGGCAACGCGGCCTCTGGGCAGGGTACGGCCCTCCTGGATATGCCTGCAGTGTCGCGCGATCCAACTGAGCGCATCGCCAGCAACCGAGTCTCCTCGTGCCGGAGGTGATGCATTCGGCGCGGCAATCGATGCGAGAGATCCAGCAGGTATGTCTCTCACTCCTTCGCAGATTCATGCGACCGGTGTGCTAACATGCGCTGCAACTAGATGCTCGATTCGAAGTGCTCGGCTCTCCTTACTCCCTCCTCTCCGTCACCCTGTCAGCCTCCCAGAAGCTCTACACAAGAAGAGGCACTCTCGTGACAGTAGCAGGCAAGGCGGAGAATGTGAGAGCTCTCGCAACTAATCTGTGTACCTCATTTGACTGACGGCCATTCGACAGACACAATCTACCCTCCGACTCCTCTCGCCCTTCCGCCATGCCCTCCTCGCGATGCCGTTCCTCTACCAGCGCATAACTGCCACCTCGCCCGTGACGGCCCTGATAGCTACCAAGTCGCCCAACACGACATTCTCCATTCTACACCTGGATGGCACCACCGACTGGCAGGTTGCCCAGCGGAATGCCCTCCTCGCCTGGACGGGCCACACCTTGAGCATCACACCTCGAGTCCAGCGCGGTCTGGCGCCAGCACACTGGGGAAACCATCATGTCACAGGCAGGGGCCTGGTCGCATTAGCTGCTCCAGGGCAAATATACCAAGTCACGCTGGATCAGGGCGAGGAGCTGGTCGTGCATCCCAGCCATGTCGTTGCCTACAGCGTCGGCAGGAACGCGCCCCTGCCCTTCCGGTTTAAGAGCTCATCCTGGACATTATCGATCCCATCGCTGCCCGAGAGCCTGGTGCCAAAGGGGTGGGCCAAGTTCTGGAAGGATACGAAAGAGACAGGCTTCTACAAGTTCCTAGCCCGAGCACTGTACAGCCTGCGGACAACAGCTAGGAGATCCATCTTCGGAGACCGGCTCTTCCTCCAGTTTAAGGGTCCAACGACAATACTGATGTCCAGCCGCGGCGTCAGAGTCAGCGATGTTCTGACGAGGGAGCAAGTCAACGAGATCGCAGACGTCGAGGCTGGTGTGGCCCCCAAAGCCGTGGAGGCGGCTGCCAAACCCCAGAAGACGCTGCCCAGCCCTGACACAGCTGCCCAATCCAGCGAGAAGCCGTTGACTATGCATGTGGCCACGGTGGGCAAGGACGGCAAGGTTCACTTTGAGGAAAGCAAGGAACTGAAGGACTTCGTCAGGTGATAAACGACGGGCTAAGGCGTGGCCGATCGCGGCCCGAAGGAGGGCCCCTACTCGCTATAATTCATTTGTAACAATACAACATCTACGAATAAACCACCAAATCGCGAATAGCACTATGCAGTCGCTGTGGCGGGTGGTCTGGGCACAGTAACGAGTCTTCGTTGGCCGCTTATGTGAAGACGAGTAAAGTCGACGGTTCTTGATGAATACCTTGAAAGTTGGGAGGTGTCTCTCGCCCATTTCCTGGTCGTGTTTCCTGGTGTAGACCGAAGGAGCCGGTGTGAATCATCATGTTGAACGAGATCTGTGCCGCATTCAGGGGGGCCAACCAAGATTCAGCCTCCCGGCTTATTCCGCCCCGAACTCACGGCTTGCTCATCCAATTGTCGGCGTACCACAGGCTCGGAACGGCGCGCTGAAGTCAAAAAAGGTTGCAATTTACCACTGGCGGGCGGCATTATCTGATCTTCAGATAACTTGGCTTGGCATGTGCTCGAATCTCCGAGATGGGCCTTCCGAGTCCAACGCCTTGCTTGGTTCGTCCCGAGTCATTGGGGGCCGACGACAAGGGCCATTGTTGGAGGGCGCGGCGCTTGGCTTCGCCTTTCGCTCCCACAGAACCTCCGACCAGGACGGCGCTTTTTTGGCCCGATCTTTCTGTTCGGTGCTAAAAGACTCGCTCCCGCCATACGGTATGGTTGCGATGAGCTGATGACAGCCACTCGCGCTTGTCTGTACCACCTGTCAGACATCACGAGCATCACAGACTGCAATGGCGCTCAAACATCACTGACCGTGCTATTGAAAATATTCTGCACGGCCAAAACATGCAACAAAACAAGTTGCCCTTACTGTCACCGCCTGGGTCTCTCAGGACCCTGCCGGCGGGGAACACTGGAAACATGTAGCCCACATTCCGTTGTTCTCGTCAACGGCTCCACGTCCTTTATCTCCGGACTTGAGATCCAAGGCAGCGACACTAGGAGCGACGCCAATGCTTACAGTTCTTATAAATGCGGCATGCTGCATGCTGCATTCTCCAGATCGGGTTCGGCGCAACGTTTCGGCCTTGGGGGCTGGATCCTATAATCCCTGAATTGGTCAGTCTAGGGCGTAGGGGCCTTCTTCATGTTCTCTAGAAACTCGGTCTTTCCCTCAAGAATACGGGCTCGTAGCTCCGACCGAGCTGGGGGTAGATCCGTACTGTTGGGTCTGAGACGGAGCAATTTCCATGCACCCCCATCACATTATCAATCCTTTTTTCAAGTCATCCATTAAAAAGTCTTCACTTTCCCGCTCTTGGTCCTGAATTGTCTGACATTCAAACTTTAAAAGGACTAATGTCGAAGACAAGATCACATCCGTTTCCGTTCGGTCATAACCACTATCGATCCCCTCGCCTACGCTGTGACAGTCATTCAACATAAGGCTGTCAACTCCCGTCCCTGAGGCTCAATCTGTGCGCGAAAACAAGCTTAGTCCAGCTCCAGGTCGCCGCGCCCGAACTCTTGGCACCTCAAGCCAAGTCTCCCACGTATAAGTCGAAATACTACCAAAGAGTCAGTCCAAGTCCAAGGCAGATTCAGCATGTCTGACACTGTCAGCGCGCACTCGGACTCGTCGAGGGACTTCGAGGACCACAAACAGAAAAAGGCCGAGATGGACCCATACCAATCAAGAAAGCCGTCCCTGGATCGTATCCAATCGAAGAACAGCCAGACCAACGCAAACATCTGTGGCGAACCGAGAAATGTTGCCGAAGCAGATATCGAAGAAGACGAGAGGGAGCAGAGAGCGGCTGGTGAGAAGAATGCCGGCGGCCCACCACCCGGCTCCGGCTTCCACCCGAGCGACTTCCCCGATGGCGGACTCCAGGCCTGGCTGGTAGTTTTGGGCGGCTGGTGCGGCCTCTTTTGTACTTTTGGGTTCATCAACTGCATCGGAGTTTTCCAGGAGTACTACCTGCGCGGGCCCCTCTCCAACTACTCGGCAAGTACGGTGTCATGGATCACATCGATGGAGGTCTGGGGGCTCGTCTTCTTCGGCATCGTTTTCGGGCGAGTATTCGACGTTTACGGACCACGCTGGATGCTCATCATCGGCACGGTTGTCTACATCTTCGGCCTGATGATGACGAGTCTCTGCTCCGAGTACTGGCAGTTCTTCCTCGCCCAGGGCGTCTGTGCCGCCATCGCCGCCTCTGCAGTGTTCAACGCCTGCATGACGAGTGTCTTCTCGTGGTTCTTCAAGAAGAGGGCCGCGGCGCTCGGGATCATGGTCAGTGGGAGCTCCGTCGGCGGTGTGGTCATGCCCATCATGATCCAGCAGCTCATCCCTAAGATCGGCTTCCCCTGGACGATGCGTGCCGTCGCATTCGTCTACCTCGGCTTGCTAGCCATAAGCTGCGTGACCATCAAGACCAGGCTGCCTCCCTCGCCGAAGCCGCTCGTCATAGCCGACTACCTGGCGGGCTTCAAGGAGCCTGCATTCGCCCTGACACTGGCGGCGAACTTCCTCTTCTTCTGGGGCATGTTCATCCCCTTCAACTATGTCATCCTACAGGCGCAGCAGGCCGGCATGGACCCGACTCTCGTCGAATACCTCCTGCCTATCATCAACGCTCTCAGGTAAGAGACAAAAGGCTCCTCTCATATTCAAGGTGCCTGATGCTAATGTGCCGCGATAGTATCATCGGACGAATCGCCCCTGGCTTCGTTGCAGATAAGGTGGGGCGCTACAACACGGTCATCTTCATCGCCACGCTTTCAGCGATCGTCACACTTGCGGTCTGGATCCCTTCCAACAACTCATCAGCTGCGATTATTGTTTTCGCGGTCCTCTTTGGCTTCGCTTCCGGTGGCGTCATCTCCATCAGCCCATCGCTTATCGCGCAGATCTCAGACATTCGCCAGATCGGCAACCGCAACGGTATTGCCTTCGTCGCGATGAGCTTCGGTTCCCTGACCGGGTCACCCATTGCTGGTGCGATTGTGTCCCGCCAGAACGGCGACTACCTCGGACTGCAGCTATTCTGTGGCCTGGCCATGGCCTGCTCGGCCTTTGTCTACGTCGCTGCGAGATGGGTGCAGGTCGGGTTCAAGTTGGCAAAGATCTGAGACTTTTATCATGCATGTACGATGGATGAGGTGCAGTTGAATATCCTTTCACGACCAATGATACCAGGGGATGTGTAACGGCATAGAATCATGGCTTTCGCATTTACTCGGAAGAAGGCAGCTTCTGTCAGGCGCATCTGGGTTTTTTTAGACCTGAGGACGGAGACATGAGACGGCTCAATATGGCAACATAACATATCTCCGCATAATATTAGTAAACATAATCACACCTCTCACTCGAATATTCTCAAGCGCCCGACGATCGCAACACGTTCTACGCGCTTGCATTCACATCATACACAGGATGAACAGGCCATCACGAGAGGGTCCCTGCCGCCGAGCAAAAAGCTCATGCAGGTCTCTGCCTGCAGCCCCCAACCACACAAATGCCGACGTTGCGCAGCGCCCATCCTGCCGTGGCTGAGCGCCACGGGTCATGTGCGACCCGCAACGCAAGGCCAAAAAAAAAAGGTGCATCTTTCACCGGGCGGTGCCAAATGGGCGCGCGCCCGCCTTTGTCTTCCACTGGAAACGCCCCACAAATATTACCGCGCAGAAGCAGCACATCCTGCAAGTGCGTAGGCTGTGTACCACCGCAGCGCACACCAACAGGCGCCCGAAGCCCACCCCCTTCTCCTCCGCTGCTGCAGCGAGGCAGGGTGCGCTGATCCTTTCCCGCGCACGAGATGCTGTGCCGCCTGGCCGCATGTGTGCACGCCTATTTTATTTTAATGGTCTGTTTCTTACGTGCCCTCGCTAAAACAGCTGCGCGCCCCGTTGTTCTGTTTCAAGCTGCGCCAAGTACGGTCAGCCCTCTCCTCCCCGTGCCGTGCCTCCCGGCGCCCCGCATGGGGTTGGGATGAGTGAGGCTTGTGTCCGGTGGACAGGCAGCCAGAGAGTGAGAGTGAAAGGGATATGCCGGATGATGAAGTCCTTGAAAATTAGAGGTTGATCCTCCCTCCCTTCTCGCACGTAGCGGTAGTAGTTGGACAGGTGGCAAAAGCCTACATGCTACTACTAGCTCTGTTTTGAGCTCGACCTGTCTCATGCGCTGTTCGAGCCACCTGCCCACCAGTTGGATTTGTCGAAACTTAGCTGCTTATATGTGGTGCTCCCGTATGTACAGACAGCCCGCCACGAGACTCAAACATGGGGCTTGGTGATTACATCACGCCCTCTGCAGCGGGAGTCGAACTCAGGAAGAATGCTCTGACGCTGGACCAGTCTAGGCTGCCTCTAAATCGCCTATTCTTTCGATATTGAACCCACCCAGGTCCCTCGCTCGGATATCAGACCTACAATATCAATCAATTCCAGACGACATGGACAAGACTGCCCTGGTCCGAGACGTCGACGAGCAGCCACAATCATCATCATCCAGATGGTATCGCAAGCCAGATGGCCCTCACAGGATGGAAGATATCCCGGCCCAGAACCGGCAGCCCCATTCTGCCCTGACAGAGGAAGACGACGATGACCACGTGCGGGATGTCAATGGAGGAGAGAACTCGCCCACGCCACACTCAGCCTGGTACCGCAAACCCCGCCCGGAACGAGACTCCAGCCTGATCGAACCGGACCCCGAGCTCGCTGAGCAGACGGACGAGAAGAAGCGGAGGATCTGTGGGTGCTCGAGGCCGACTTTTATCATCGTTCTGTTCTTTGTTGTGGTTGTGGTCGCTGCTGCGATCGGCGGCGGGGTTGCTGGAGCGCAGGCTTCGAGGTGAGTGTGCCCTATGTCCTGCTCAAGTATTTGGCTTTTTGATGATTCAGGAGGGCTGATGAAGACGATAAAGAAACAAGGGAGACGACACTCAGTCCACGGCATCGTGATGAATTATGTAATGATGCCTGTGCTCTCCATTCAGCAGCTAGACTCTGGTCGCTATATGTTTCTTGAGAAATAGTGGGGGTCAACTGTTAAACAATGAATATAAGACTGGGCATGACTTAGGCCCGGCATTCATAGGCCACCGGCCTTGGAGGAGATGTCCCTGGGAAGCTGTAAGACTTGGTTGAACTGACAGACCCATCTGTGAGGCTCCTCAAACGTACTGATGCGTTGGTGAGTTACAAAAGTTGCCAGAAATGCAATGGCAGGTCCTTGTACCCGACCTATGTAAAAGACGGAGAATAGTAAAATTGACTTTTGGGTTACTTCAACTTGCTTCAAGCATCCTTGTAGACTTTATGCTACCGAGTGTGTCTGATCCAATATGGTTTTGCAATACCGAAGCTTCTTACTGCAATTAAATCTTGAACAGATCTCGGCATAGCACTTGTGTACTGCGAGTGCACTATGTGGTGCAAAGCTTAAACACACAAGACGCGCACATGTGAGAGCCAAGACGAACCACGAGACTCATCCTGAAATTTGTGAGAATAGTAGAAGGAAAGAGTAAGTACAAGAATAGAACATCCACTGCTATTTACTTCAGCTCTCCCTTAGGCCCCTTCGGAATTTCGAAAATTCACGATGCCCGTTGACCACTGCCGACAACACAAGAACCAATTCCCGCAGAGACCGGCAAGCCTTCATCATTCTAACATCCGTAGGCGGTAATCGTGCTGGTGAAACCCGAGGCCACGGTAGCCTGAAGGGCGTCGACCTGGCTTGTGTACGCAGAGTTGACTGGTAATTAATTATCAGCAATTAGTTGATAGCAATAGGGAAGGTCTCCATAGACTTACTGGTGCCTTCGAGGGCGGTGAAGAACGCATTGGCGTCAGACTAGAGGCTATATTAGTAGCTGTCTCCTGGTTGGGAGAAGTGGTCAGACTTACAGAGAGTGTCGACAGAGCGTCACAGACGGCACTGGTGTAGCCAGACGACGCGACAACCGATTGCTGCGGGGGACACACAGTCAGCATCCAAGATCCTAATACACGCTGCCACAACCGCTTTTCAAAAACCGTGGTCTAGAGCGCACCTTAGCAGTAGCATCCCCAAGGGTGTCAGTGATCTGAGCAGTCAGGCTCTCCACGTCGGCGTAGATGGTAGCCGAGTCAGAGGCAGCCAGGGCACCGGTGGAGGTGACCTGGGAGGTGGCCGTGGTAATGGACGAGGCCAGAGAGTTGTAGCTGGTCAGAAGGGAGAGAGCCTGGATCAGGGAGCCCGTGAAGGCATTGATGGCCGTGTTGAAGGAGGTCAGGTCCGAGCTGATGTCGGCGATGTCAGCCTCCACCTGGGCGGGGGTGCGCTTGTCGACTGGGCTGCCGAGGGCGAGGCCCAAGAGGCTGGCCATGACGATCTTGGAGAACTGCATGTTGATTGTGGTGTTTTTGTGGAGGTGCGTTTAAGTTTGACTTCGGGTTTTGATGAGATACTGCTTCTTTCGATCTTTCACAAGTCGTCTAGACATCGCTCAAATTTATAGATATTCCACAACCTCATCATCCTCGAGGCGGCGCCCGCGGATTCCCAAATGGCATCAAGCCGCACAGCAATTCTGCATGTTCATGACCAACGCACGGTCGAGTCGTCGAGGCATGTTGCACTTCGTGCTGGCCTGTGATCAGAACATTGGCTTCGGGGTGAGGTCGACGATGCCACCTACCTAGGTGTTTATCCCATTATGGAAATGCCTCCGGAAGGTGGGGTCAGTCTTGGATACCACCGTGTAAGTCATGTTCCGCCTGACAAAAGACTCAAGCGGGTTTCACGGAGCCGGTGGACAGGTAACTTTCCCCCCGGTCCTTCATTGTTTTGGGTGCTACTTTGAGCTGCCAGCTTAGCCACCAGGTGACACCCTATGAAACCAAGTTGACAAAATATCGCGACGGCAGCATGCTATTGTTGAAGCCTTTGCGAAGCGACCCGGGAAATCCCCATAGACAGCCCATGGACTGGGTGCCCGGGACTTGAGAGGGGTAAATAAAGTTAATCGCTCGGTAGAAGAAGCATACCACGTGCCTGGATGTGAGGTCACAATCTTTTACGTTGAGTTCACGACTAAATCCACGATATACTGGTCAGGGGAAACAGTGAGCTCAGCCACGGCCAACCGGCCGATCCTAGTATGATATTCTGGATCGGCAGGGTCCAGCTTATGCATATTTCTACAGTACTGTTCAAAAAAGCAATTGTCCAATCACTCGAGGCACATGCAAAAGTGTCCGCGGACAGCCTCGAGCATCCTGATTCCTCCTTGGCTGGTAGCAGTTCCCCGCTTCGACGTTGCAGCCGCGCGAGATCTCCGTGCATCGCGGGCTGCAACGTCCCGCACACCCACTCACCGTTGACACATACATAGACGTGACCACGAGCGTGCAGGACCATGGCCAAGTTTTGGACTTCATGGGCTCCGCGGAGGGTTTGGTGCGGGAAGTGGGCAGACGTCGGACGGACAGGTCTACTAATCATGATTTGGAAATAGTCACGGGACGAGTGGTTTAGTATCTCTAGTTTTCCCAGCGCAACTCTCGGCTGGCGGCTTGGCACTTCAAGTCAAGAAATACAAAGTCTATATAGATAAAACTATGCAATAGACATCTAACAACGTCTCGGTGCGTTAAGACATTTTTAGTATTAACGTTATCAGCAGAGTAAGGCTGTGATCACGGAAGGAATTCAGTATAGTATAGTAATTAAACAAGTAGTATTCCGGTATAGATATTAGCTTAGCAAGGCCCCTATTCCTCTTTTAGCAGTAGTTCTCACCTATAGGTAGAATTATCTACTTATATATAGCTATACTAAGTCTTAATAGGTACTCCTTACCCTACTATAATCTCTCTACTAAGTATAACTACTTTAGAAAAAGATCTATATATATTCTACTATTAAACTAGTATTTTAGTTAGTATATAGACTAGCTAATAGAATCTAGTATAGTATATATACTAACTTTTACCCTATAGTAGTATAGCTAATAATATAGCTAATAATATAACTAATAATAATATAGTAAATAATAATAATCTTATCTAATAGTTATACTTAGTATTAGCTATCTATATAGCTATATACTACTATAAACTTTAGAATTATTATAAAAACTAAATATAGCCTTTAATAGCTAGTATTACTAGTAAGAGTAGTAATATATATAGGCTAAAAGTTATAAATAAGCTAGTAAATAGCTATCTATATAGTAATAAAGTATAATTTTATAATATATTTTAAATATCTAAGTTTATTTTTAAAAGTCTTCTTATTTAGCTAATAAAGTATATAACCCTTATAAATATAAAATAGTTAATAGTAATATACTAGTTAATAGTATTCCTTTAAATCTATACTTATAATAAATCTTAATAGAACTATACTTATTAATTTCTACTATATTAGTTAACTATTAATAAGATTATAAGGAACTATTTAAAGTATTTTAAATAACTATACTAGAGCTTTATATACCTAAAGCTAGTAAAGTAGCTTAATAAATAGTATAAGCTATAAAAGAAGAATATATACTTTAGTAAGTATATTAGTATTATTAATAGTATATATATTATAGCTTATATACTAGTAAAAAAATAAGTAAGCTAGAGGGATTAAAAGGAGAGGGTATTATAGAATATTTTTATAGTTATTAAAAGTAATAAGTTATTTAGTTTTATACTAGTAGGTATTAAAGGTAGTATAAATAATTAAACTCTCTTTAATATTATCTATAAATAAAACTTTATAATTCTTTTTACTAGGTTTTATCTAATAGATATTAGATTTAGGTAATAAAAGGGTATTCTAGTACTATTTCTATTAGTATAATATTACTTATAGGATTAGAGGGAAGGGGAGAGAAAGCTACTTAATATAAAAAAGTTATATAACTTTTATTATACTTAGCTTTATATTATAGTAGAGTAGGTATTTAGTTTACTAAAAAAGAAATAAAAGATTATATAGATTTTTATATCTAAATATAATATTAAAGAGTAGAAAGTATTTATTTATATCTATATAGTATTTTAAAACTTTCTAATTAGTTTAAAGTAAATAGAGGAGAATAAAGATAGGGAGAATAATTTAAAGAGCTTTTAATAAGTTATTCTATATATTTATTATTATAGAGTAAGGTAAATAGTATATTAAATAAATTTAAAGATTTTAAGAAAGATAATAGCTATAAATATATAGTTAGATTATTATAAAAAATATTATAGTAGTTATAGTTAAGAAAGAGAGGAAAAGTATAGTAGTATAGCTTATAAAAAAAATATTAATAGTTTATAGGTAAGTAGGTAGTTAGTTAGAGGCTTAGAGCTTAACTTTAGAGTACTTTATTAGTAAAGGTACTAATACTTAATATTTCTTAGCTAAACTTAGATTTTTTAACCTTAGAAAAGTTTTAAAACTATTTATTAAATCTTTTTATATATAGAAATTAAGTTAGAATTAAATTTTAGTTATTTATTAAAGAGATATAAAAGTTTTAATACTTAAAGCTTAAATATATCTAGTAGTCTATAAAGCTTTATTAGTTATAGTAAAAAATACTAAAATTTCTTATATACTAAGTAATACTTCTATATTTTTTAATATAGGAGAGAGATAAGAATAAAATAATTATATATTAAATAAAGTAAATTATAAATTATAAAATATATATTTTAAAATCCTAATATAATATATTTTAAGTAAGATATATATAAATATTAAATATAACCCTTAACCTAGTAAATAGGCTTTAACTACTATTATATTACTAGATATAAACTCTTCTACCTTAATTAATACTACTTCCTTCTTTAACTAAACTACTATACTTTCTTACCTAATAAGCTATTTTAATATCTTTTATAGTATTTAATAGACTATTCTATATAATAGTACTTAGTCTCTCCTACTAGAATTAATTTAAATATACTATTATAATCTTATTATTATATATACTTAGCTAACTATTCTTTCCTATATATTACTTAGTAATATTAACTATAGTTACTCTAACTATAAAGTCCTCTAATAATAACTAAATATTAATTAACTTTACTATTTTTAAACTTTACTTTACTATCTCTATAATAAAAGCTACTATATTACTATATAAAGCTTTATTACTAGTTATTCTAGTTTATTAATTTACTAATAAAGAAGAAGTTTTAAAGCTAATAGAAAATAATAATATACTATTAAATTAAAAAGCTTAATCTAGATTACTAAAATCCTCCTATAAGTTATAACCTTATCTATATATTTATATACTTTTAAACTCTTCCTTATTATATATACTAATATTATTATCTATAGAAACTTCCCTTAATATTATAGTATTAATCTCCTTATTAAATACTTACTCTTACTAGAAAATATCCTTATATACCTCTCTATCCCCTAATAGAGTACTCTTAAGCTAAACTAAATTAAACTAATAGTTTTTTATAAAAGTAAAGTTCTTATCTAAGCTCTAAACTAGCTTACTTTCCTTATTATATATAATACTAAAAAAATTTAGAAAGATAAGGAATTATTTATACTATTTCTTCTCTCTATTATACTTCCCCTTAAGTAATATTATTAACTATAACTAATATAGCTACTCTTTTAATAACTTACTAACTAGCTTATTCTATATAAATCCCTACTACTATATATTTATTAAATTAAACAATCCCTCTAACTTATACTCCCTTAATAACTCTATAAAGTACTTTATTTACTCCTTTATTATCTTTAATAAGGGTTTCTATATTAGAGCTTAATAAGTTATTAGAGAAAAGCTTAACCCTCTATTTAGAGTACTTAGTTACTTAGCTATAAATACTACTATTAATAAATTTACCTTCTACTTCTAAATAGTACTATTAGTACTCTAGGTTAATAGTAAGGTTTACTCTAATTCTAGCTATTAATAAGCTTAACTAATAAGTATAGTAGTTAAGTTAGGGGTAGGGTTAAAGGGGTTATTATAAAAGAGCTCCTTAAGTACTAATTTATTATCTATTAGAAGAATAGGTATTCTAAGTAAAATAATATTATCTTTAACTCTATTACTAGTATAGCTAATAGGGGATTTAAAGTCTATTATAATAGCTTATTAATAATATTCTAGATAACTAATCTATAGTATAAAACAATAACTTAATAGTATTAGCTATATCTATAACTTCTTATAGACTAGCTAGCTATACTAGAATAGGAAGGTAATAATAGCTTCTAACCCTAGTAAGTAACTTCTTCTTCTCTTCCTAAACAGGTATAATTATATACACGGGTAGCTTAGCACAGAAGTCACCCACACTGACTTCTAGCTACACTGACTTTCCTCTATGATCACACCCTAAGGCACCCTGGACCAGGAACACCACACCTAACTCCAGGACCACTACCTAGCTGTCTTTCTACTCCGAGTGAGGCATATTTTGTGAGGATGACTACAAAGCCACTCTTAACTATGTCATAGGGATAGGCTTATGTGGGGACTCTTGTGTGGAGAGTTGGTGCCGCTCTGCTACCTGCATGCTGCTTTAGTTCTGTTTGACTTCATGGTCTTCCTCACTGTGACTGAGGGACACTTGAAGATGAGACACACTTGCAAATGGCAATTCCACTCAGCAGCTCAAAGGGAGAAGAAATCAAGTGTGTAAATGATAATGCATGATATATCATTTGCAATGCGCTATGAGAAATGAAATCGAGCATTCAACGCTTTCGTAACCTTGGAACTGAACCCATGCAGCATTTACAGTATCTGAGCCATACAGACCCGATTTAGAGCCTGGCATGAGATTCCCATCAACTCCTTTACAGTATCATGATAAAACGCGGGTCTCTGTCGTCACCACAGCCCTCAAACTCAGCGTACTTGCCAGCCTGCTTGTCCCTGTTGACCTTTTTGCAGTAAAGCACATTCGCCAAGACGGCGACCCAGGCGTAGCACAACAGGCCCAAAATCACCGTGTGGCCCTTGTGGTACAAGGGACCCTGTTCCTTGGGATAGATGAAGGCTAGGTTGGAAAGTTATCGTCAGCACCCGAGGCCAGGGAGATCAAGTGGAAGGAATATGTATCATGCTGGAGAACTACGGTAGGTATAAGAAGCGAAGGGGAACTCACTGGCAACAAACCCTCCGGCATTCGCAATAGCAAGCTGGAGGGCCGACGTCGTGGCGCGCTTGTAGTGACCGGCCGAGTTGTTGGAGTTCCAGACCAGCACGCAGGGGACACTCGCGTACATGCCGATGGCCATGAGGCAGGTCATGCCGAAGCGGGCGGGGGCAGATGTGACATTGGCAATCACGGCATAGCCAGCAATGGCGATGGGCAGGGTGAACAGCATGATCGTTCCTCGGAGTTTCAACCGATCGGATAGCAAGGCGACGAAGACTGTTTGGGGTGTCCATGTTAATTTGTGTGCACATGAGAGGACGGAAAGGATGCAAATGGGACTCACCTGTCACAGGGGTGGCAACCGCATAAGGGATGACGGACCAGAGCTGGGTCTGGTTTGCATCTGATGTTATTTGCATGTCGTTGATGATAGTTGGTAGGAACAGGCCAAATGAGTACAGGCCGGATAGGATGGCGAAGTAAGCGGTGGCCGTGAGCCAGACCTGAATGTTCAGGACACCTCGTTTGACCTCGGACCACCTGAACTTCTCTTCCCTTTCAACGGAAGGGCTGCCGGATATAAGTTAGCATATGAGATCACGTAATTAAAAACTCACATATGTGATGAGAAAAGGGACGGAAGACAACTTACTTGAACCTCTCCGCATTGGGCACCTCCCCCGACAGCCGCTTCGCAGCAAACTCACGCTCCTCAGGAGTAAGGAAAGACGCCGTGTGCAGATTGCTAGCCAGGAAGAAATACGAGATAGCACCACACACGACCGTGAGCAAGCCCTCGATGATGAAAATCCACCTCCACCCCTCAAGACCCCCGCGGGGCCCAATGGCAGACAACCCACGGGCGAGCAGGCCGCCAAAGGCGCCAGAGAGCGATGCCGCAGTGTAGAAGATACCGATGCGGAGGGCCATCTCACCCCGCGTGTATAACCCCGAGAGGTACAGGACCATGCCGGGGAGCAGGCCGCCCTCGGTGGCGCCCAGGATGGCGCGGACGGCGACGAAGGAGCCGTAGTTGCGCACAAAGCCGAGGCACATGGTCACCGTGCCCCAGGCGCAGGCCAGGGCGGCGAGCCATACTCGGGGTGTGAGGCGCTTGAGGATCAGGTTGGAGGGGAGCTCGCTGTGGGGTGAACACGTGGTCAGCTACTTGTTCGGGAACATTGGTGTTGAGGGTACAGTTGGGTAGGCAGTCAGCCTCAAGGCGAATCATTTTGGTGGTTGGTCCCGTCGTGAACTCTACCACAGGGTCGCATGCCAAGGTCGTACCGCCTTTGGGTGGTGCGCGATATGTCGTGCCGATCATGTACTCACCTCGCAATATATGTTGCATAGAAGACTGCCAGGCCCTGGTTGTACTGCAGGTTGGAGATCTCGAGGTCCTCCTCGAGACCAATAATCTTTGCGTTGCCGACATTTGTCCTGTCGAGGAAAGAACACAGGAACAGCAGTGCGAGGATGGGAAGAACGCGTGTGTCTGTCTTGAACAGGATTTTCCTGGTCATGCGGGCATTGTGCTCGTGATGCAGGTGGGAGTCCTCGATGACGGCCTCGGATGGCTTGTCGACGTCGTTGTCGAAATCGGCGTCTGCCATGGATGACGGCTTCATCTTGGAGGTCTGATAACAACTACCTGGCTATGGACTGAAGCCGATGAGGAGAATAAATTTGATAGCGAAAGAAATGAATCGGGGGCCGAAATTTATTTTACAGCGGGCCGGAGATGACAGAAACAAAGATAAATAGGCCCGATAGTCTACGTGTAACCACAGAAAATTGGCCGAGCACGAGAAAGACGTGACGGGAGGAGGGTCACAGTGACGCGAGACATCTGGCATCCAGTAGTGAATGCCATGATGAGTAGCCGAGTGGAAGGGAGCGAAGGGGGTTGGCCACGCCGTATCTCTGGGCGTGGGGAAGTGTCTGCCCCCCAGGTCCCCCAAGGAAGCTTGTCATGGTCAAGCTTTTCTCCAGGAGGACCCCAGAAAACCCACCAGGGCCACCGACCTGATCCACTTCCCCGCAATCCATCGATGTTGGCCCCCGCAGCTCTTGGTCTCTGCTATCCACTCTCAGTCTGGTTTTCCGATATTCGTCAGCAGTGCTCCTGGTAAGGGCGTGAGGGGGTCTCACAGCTTTTCCGGGTCTAGGCCATTTTGGGGGGCTGAACCTGATCCAGGGCCAGGGTGTCGGGACTGGAGTGAGACTAGGAGATTGGAGATTGGTGTACACACGATAGACGGTGAGTGTGACTTGACTCGCTTGTTGTCAATTACTATACGGTGGAAGACTTGTAAGTATGGCGGAAAACAGAGCAGCAGCTCAGGAGCGAAAGGGAAGGGAGTCAGGATGAAATAAGCTCTTGATGAGAGAGACATTGTGGCGGAGAGAAGTAGATAGACTAGACACTTTGCATTTATGCCACAGCCAACAATGCACCTGGTTTTTCGTTTTCAAATCGACTCGTTCGTCCTTCCCCTCTCTCAGGTCCCCTCTTCATTCATTTCTATTAGCCGTGATTATTAGAGAAGTGCTTGCGTACTATTACACCCAAAAGAGTGGACCTCTCTGGTAGCTGGACCCTGACCCTGACCCTGAGCCGAACGGTGGTTGTTCTGACCGCCGGCCGGTTGACGTCAGGGTAACGCCGAGGCTCGGCCTCGATGATGAAGCATTAACACACTGGTTCCAACGGGCTATTCCGGCGACATGAATATGGAGAAGCCGAATGCCGCCCGACCCATACAGCCACGGAAGCCAGGACCTTGTCCGTGGCCAAACTTTTACTCTGCATTTATTTGGTGATTTTATCGTTGACTTATCGTGTGCTTCTCAAGTCGTACGCATTTGTTTTTGTGTCAATTGACCCGAGGCGCCACCAGCGATATCATCAAACATGGCTGCGACAACACGCCAGCTGAGGCGCTCCATGCCCTCCCTCCTCGCCTCGGCGCAACCATCAACAAGACAAGCAGCAGCAGCAGCAGCAGCAGCGCCATTATGTCTCGGCCGCTATAATTGCCTGAGGAGGAACAACGGCACAGTCGCCCTCGCCTCCTCCACAGCAGCGATATCCTCACGCCGCCTCTTCTCCTCCTCGACAGCCCGCCGCTCGGCCGGGCTGAGCTCATCAGAAAGCAAGGCGCCCGCGCCCACCCGCGGCGGGTCCAAGCTGTTCAAGGACGCTGACGCTGCGGTGGCGGACGTCAAGTCTGGGTCGACGATTCTGTCGTCCGGGTTCGGCCTGTGCGGTGTTGCAGAGACCATCATCACGGCGCTGCACCGCCGCGGCAAGGACAACCTGCACTCGCTGACGGCCGTGTCCAACAACGCCGGCGTCGAGGGCAAGGGCGGCCTGTCGGTGCTGACCAAGGAGGGCCAGGTCAACCGCCTGGTCCTCAGCTACCTGGGCAGCAACAAGGTCCTGGAGAAGAAGTATCTGACCGGCGACATCGCCATTGAGTTGTGCCCCCAGGGCACACTGGCTGAGAGGATCCGCAGCGCCGGCGCTGGCATCCCGGCCTTCTTCACTGCCACTGGTGCACGTAAGTATATCTGTCCCCACGTCGATCTGTTCTCGCGCATGGCGCATCGATCAAGACTGACATGATCATCTCCCAGACTCCCTCCTCCAAGACGGCAAGATCCCCGTGCGCCTCTCCCCATCAGGCAAGGTCCTCGAGGGCGGCCGCCCGCGCGAGACGCGCATCTTCAACGGCAAGACGTACCTGATGGAGACGGCCCTGCCAGGCGACGTGGCGATCCTGCGCGCCTGGAAGGTCGACAAGGCCGGCAACTGCGTCTTCCGGTACACGACCAAGGCCTTCGGGCCCATCATGGCCAAAGCCGCGCGCCTGACCATCGTCGAGGCCGAGAACATCGTCGAGATCGGCGAGCTCGACGCCAACGAGGTCGACCTCCCCGGCATCTTTGTCGACCGCATCGTCCCCGCCACGGCCGAGAAGCAGATCGACATCCTCAAGCTGCGCGAGGAGGGCAGCAGCGGTGATGGAGGGGCGGCTGCCGTGAGCCCCGCGCAGGAGAAGCGGAACCGCATTGCGCGGCGCGCGGCCAAGGAACTCAAGGATGGGTTCTATGTTAACCTCGGTGTTGGCCTGCCTACGCTGGCGCCTAGCTTCGTACCCGAGGGCCGTAAGGTGTGGCTGCAGAGTGAGAACGGTATCCTGGGCATGGGTCCGTACCCGACCAAGGATGAGGTTGACCCGTAAGTTGATTCCCCCACTCACTCCCTTCTCGGTTCTCGAGACCATGCCTCGTTCAAAGCTGACACGCGCATCCCAGGGACATCATCAACGCAGGCAAGGAGACAGTAACCCTCCTCCCCGGCGCAGCAACCTTCGACTCGTCCGAGTCCTTCGCCATGATCCGCGGCGGCCACGTGGATGTGTCCATCCTGGGCGCGCTGCAGGTGTCGGCGTCGGGCGACCTGGCCAACTTCATGATCCCCGGGAAGGTGTTCAAGGGCATGGGCGGGGCCATGGACCTGGTCTCGAACCCGGACAAGACCAAGATCGTGGTCACGACCGAGCACGTCGCCAAGGACGGTACCTCCAAGATCGTCCAGCTGTGCACGCTGCCGCTCACGGGCGCCAACGTCGTCAGCACCATCATCACGGACCTGTGTGTCTTCCAGGTCGACCGCGAGGCGGGCACCCTGACGCTCACTGAGATTGCCCCTGGGGTTGAGGTCGAGGAGATCCGGGCCAAGACGGATGCTAAGTTTGAGGTGGCTGATGACCTGCAGGTTATGGAGTAGGACGATAGATAAATGTGTGGACTTTTTGCCGATGTTCTCTGTAGATAATGCATCTTGTCTTTCGGGTCATTTCGCCAGGAGTTGGTGCTTGTTTTCTGGATAGTTCGATTGTATATAGAACGAATTGAGACTTGAAATCACCAAAACACCAGTTCATGGCCTCGCGAGCGCTGTCGACTTGCTCATGCAAAACACAGACGCATGTATTATCTCAAAATGTAATATGCCTGTCTATCTACAATTGATCCATCAATCATCCCACCATCTACAACTTGGCAGCAAAATTATTCCCAATAGCCTCAACAATCCCATCCACACTCCGCAACACCCACTCCCCACCCTCATCGCCCGCAAGCCACTCGATCCCCTCCCGCTCAGCATCGCTCTCCGCCTCGGCAACATGCAATCCCTGGTCCACGGCCTTGCGCAGCCCAAACACATGCGAGAGCACCTGCGGGCCGACGCCCGTCTGCGCGCGCAGGCACGCGATCGCCACGAGGCTAGTCAGCACCCTGCCGACGCTCGCCAGCCCGCCGCGCTCCTCGGGCTCCCCCTCGGGCGTGGTGGGGTTCGACAGCAGCGGGCCGTAGTGGCTCCCGTGGATGTGCACGGGGAGGTCCGGGTGGCTGTCGGCCAGCCGGGCCGTCAGCTTCTCGTCAAATGGGTCGTAGACGCTCTTCCACAGCGCCAGGCCCGTCCTGTGGCGATGGGCCAGGTTCTCGGGCGTGATGATGCGCGAGGGCCGGGTCTCCAGGCCGTCCTGGACGGCCCTCGGCAGGGAGGCCCGGAAGGCGCCCAGGCTATTTATCGAGCGGGGGATGCCGTTGAAGGAGATGCACTTGAGGCCGACCTCGCGGATGAGCTCGGCTGATGGGACGGGGGGCAGGGGCTTGTAGGTCTTTGCCGAGGGGTTGGAGGCTGTTGCTTGGAGGGCTGCTAGGGAGTCTGGCGAGTTGAGGGTGAATGTTGCTGCTGACTTTTGGCCAGATGTCAGTACTTGGATGGGCTTGTGTCAAAGTAGAAGAAGGGGCGACATACGGAGAGGACGATCCATGGCCTTGGGCCCAGGTTCTTGGAGTGCGCCTCGCTGGCGATGCGCTCGTAGATCTTGGAGATGCCGATGGGGGCCTTTGCGGGCCCTGGTCGGGAGAAGGGGGCATTGACGAGCTCCTTGAGGGCTGGAGAGAGCTTCGACATGTTGGCTTGTGTGTGCGTGTGTCGTGTGTGGCGGTGGTGATGTGGTATGACAAGACCGTGCTGTGGTGTTGAAGTTATCCGAGTCTCGGCAGATGCTGGGTGAACTTTCAGATGCGACGCGAGTCTCGAATTGGGTTTGCAGATCGACCTTGTCAGTCAGAGTCTCGGCTTCTTGTGGCCACGGACAAATAGCCTACTTGGACCCAGATATAATAATAAAAGTGTGAGCGTAGGATGCGAGACAAGAACAAAAAATCAAGTCAACTGAGCAAGGGCCAAGAAAGGGGCCGAGGAATGGCAGCATGGCACCATGTTGTTCTGGCGCCCGTTGTTGGTTGCATCATCGTCTCATCGCCCGCCGTTGGGCCGAACCGGCAGCGACAGCGGCAGCGACAACTGCTGTGGGGCTGGTGGTTGTCGCTGTGTGCACCGCGACTAGACATTGGAAAGTTACGGCGGGCAGAAAAACCACCGGCCGGAAAAGCCGCGGAGCTGGTGCTGGCTGAGAACTGGTGGGCCTGGAACACGGCCGAGATTGGTGTGTCGGGCCGGGCCTCGGGCGAGTCGGACCTGCCGTTCTGTATCCTACTTGTAAGAACCGACTGAAGGACCAGGGGACATGGGGCCGGCTGTCTGAAGTAGACCGTCAAAGAATATGATAGCCCTTGGATATGAGAGATAATAATTCTTCCTTCTCAGGTTCAGGGTCCTGACCGATCCTGACCTGACCTGATCTGCCACGATTTGCATGTGATGCCCTGGACTGAAGCCGAAGCCATCGTGAACTAGAAGAGGAGCAACCATGAGTAAATCACAGAGAGAAAAGCAGAAGCAGCCCTGGTGGCTTGGGTAAGTCGAGATCACCCAATGAACTGGATTTGGGTCTGGAAATCTGATTTGATTTGAATATCCAGCGGCGCCGCTGCGTCAATGGCAGTATGCTTCAGTGAGCTTATCACCCGCAGCGCCAAGAACATTAACATGACGACTCAGAGCTGACGATACCCTCACACAGCACACCCACTTGACCAGACAAAATAGTAAGCAGAACACGGCAGTCTCACCCACCACCCAAGAACTAATGAGAACAAATCAAAGCCGCATGCAAGTAATGCACACACGAGCCCCAATGCTCAAGACCCTGTCCACCTTTGCAGCAAGAGACGGCAAGTCAACCCTCAGATCCCATCCAGAAGCACATAACATACATACATACTAACACCCAAAACCAGGCATCCCCTCCCTCTGGACAGGCCTCTCCGCCTCCATCCTCCGCCAGTCAACCTACAGCACCGCCCGCTTCGGGCTCTACAGCATCCTCGCCCAGCACCTGAGGTCAAAATCCCCCGACGGCCAGCTCTCCTTCGGCGCCACCATCGGCGCCGCCGCGGTGGCGGGCGGCTCGGCGGGTGTCATTGGGAACCCGGCCGAGGTGATCCTGGTGCGGATGTGCGCCGACGGGGCGAAGCCCGTCGCCGAGCGTGCGAATCATCCCGATGCCATCAGGGGGTTATGGCGGATCGCCCGTGACGAGGGGCTGGGTACTTTTGCGAGGGGGCTGGGCCCTACTGTTGTTAGGAGCGTGTTGATGAATGTTGGGCAGATTGCGCCGTAGGTCATTCAGTGGCCCATGTTCTGCTCGCTGGCCCCGGTGGCTCCTGTGTTGTCACGGAGGAGCTATTGGCTGGGCTCTGGGGAAAAAGTGATGGTGAAAAACAATGGTCCGGACTGACACAGTCTCCCAGGTACACCGCGGCCAAGCGCGCCCTCCTCGCAAACACCTCCCTGCAAGACGACGTCAAGACGCACATGCTGTCCAGCCTCGTCGCCGGCACGGTGGCCACCACCATCTGTGCCCCCGCCGACGTGCTCAAGAGCCGCGTCCAGGCGGCGAGCAAGTCCGGCGCCGGCTCGTCGGTGGGTTCCCCTCACTCTCCTCCTCACCCAAGCCAGCCTTTCATCCGTGATGAGCGACTCAGTAAAGATAGAAGCTGACAGATACCCCGTGTGTCAAACAAAACAGAGCCTCCTCCAGATCACAACCCAAGGCCTGCGAACCGAGGGCCCGCTGTTCCTGATGAAGGGCTGGACACCGGCATGGTTGCGACTGACGTGAGTATCAGAAGATCTGCCGCTCCTTTCTATTAATGTGTCCCCACTTGTTTCCTTCAGGACGTTATACCGTGGAGACTGACCGTGTCCCCCTCCCGCAGCCCGCACACGATCCTGACCTTCGTCTTCATGGAGAAGCTGCAGGACCTGGTCAACTGGAGGGCAATCCAGGCCCCGCCGGTCGAGATCAAGGTCTGAAGCCTTCCTTTCCTCGCGAATGGTCGCTGATGCAAAGTTCGCTTCCCTCTTGTTTTCTATCCACGCGTGTCCGCACACATCCCTCGCGACCATGGCGTTCTGGTTAACATAGACTCTCTGTCTGTTTGTCACTGGTGGGCAGTTGGCAACTTTTCCTAGTAATTGCGATTTGGATCGGACGGTACTAGATCAAATGCATTATGTGAGAATATAATACACCATGCTGTATGCAAGTCTCATCTGAAATGCCTAGTTGAAGAACATGTGAATGGTTCAAGATCAACAGCGCGCATATCTCAACACCAATCAACCACCTTTTATACAGACACCATGCCCGGTGCCCTTTCCGCTCTAGAGCCCATAGTCTGGCAGATTGTTCCAGTTCAGCATGTAATCGAAGTTGGTCGCGTCCTCCCAGCTGAACCCGGTCCCAGCACCGTTCGCGCCAACCCCGCCCATGCCACCGCCGAACCCGCCCGGGTCGAACTCGCCCCCTGTCCGGTTGAGCGCCTCCACGATCTGATCGTCGCTCATGGCCGAAAACTGGAACAGGTCTGACGGGTGCGCCGACCAGCCCGGCGTGTCATACGCCGACGTCAGGCCTGCCGAAGGTGGCTGTGGGATGGCGAATCCACCCTGGTTTAAGCTGGCGGCCGATCCCGTCCGTGCGTTGGACTGATGTGAATAACCTACACTGCCCGCCGCGTGACGAGCAGACTCGGGGTACGTTGCGGCCGGCCTCGGTGTACCTTGTCCGTGACGTGAAGGGCCCGCAGTCTCTGCAGCACTGGCCTCTTTCTTCACCAGAAGCCTCAGATACCTTCCGTAGAGCCGGCCCATCCCCTGCCTATGCTTGGTGATGTTTCCAATTTTCTCCATCATGTCGGCCGTCTCCTCGATCAGCGTCCTCACACTTGGCGCTAGGACGCTGTTACTGTTCCCTCCCGACATTTGCGTGCTCAGCTTCAGGGCGAAACAAGCTGCGAACGAAACCATGATGGCCGTGTTGTTGGGCATCGAGAAGAGCTGTACCTCGCCCTGCACCGCAGCACGCATCACGTTCAGTGCTGCCGAGAGGCCGGCCGTCCTGAAAAAGTGGCGCACCTCGAGTGGTGCGGTAGGATGATTAATGACGCTGCTATAAATGGAAAGACGGGTGTGCGTTACGAGCACCTCCACGTAAGGAGGCAGGCGGTGTTCTGTCAAGTAAGCAGTGATCAAACCATAGTGTGATGTGGTGAACTTACGGGGTCCCGTGCCGCCCAGGGTCATGCCCCATTCCAGGTGCCACTGCTCAAAGAATTTGTCGACGGTGCTCTGTATCCTGCGAGAAGTCAGTTGAAAGCTTCAGAAAACACAGTAGGGTCACTCACGATTGGGCGATAAGGGATCCGTCGGTCAGTCCACTTTTGGCCCCATCACACAAAGATCTAATGGTGGCGAACAGATCGTCCAGATCCCTCCGTAGGACGGCCATAGATACCAAGTGCCCGTCCATAGGGTCTGCTATATCCGATATATGCCATCGATCACATTTCCTAATCAACGGTGTCATCGGGAGAGTGGAGGATCGGCCCCTTGCTAGACACATTCCTCGTTCGAGAACGAAGAGTGCGATCCAGCACCGTTCTCTTCGTCGTACAAGTCTCCGTCCAAGTTCCGAGTTAGGATCGACGCTCTTGAACCCGCCCAACCTCAGGGCAAGTTCCGGGTCCATACAGTCCTGCCTTGCCAAGTCTCCGGAGCTCCCGTTCTTGAATGCCTCCATCGGCATTGAAACCTTTGCCATCTGGAGATCGATGGCGATAGTCGTTGCCAAGGAGACGTACCAGCATGTTTCGTCGTCGGTGCTGTGTACGCCTGGGCCCATCCAAGGGACGTTGATCATGAAAGCGAGAACGATCTCCGTTGACCTGTGCCGTTTCTCGATTACCTTGTTGGTGAGCCACCTACAGTGGTTGGAAAGCCGCTTTGATAGGGCGCCAGCGGACTCGATGAACAATGCGGCGGCGGCCATGATTGATGTAAAAAGGAACGAGGAACGAGACCGCACCCAAGGCACGGTGTAGATGACCGGATCTAAGCCCCAACGCGTATGTGCAAGGTTTCGATGAAAGCTAAAACGGCAAATGTCAGCAAGGGGTCACTTCTTGACACTCATATAGGGGTGATGCCTCACAAGTCAAAGAGCCTCTCGGCCTCATCTTCTGTCACCAAACCCAATTCGATTGGGTCATAGCCTTCCCCTCGGTCGACATTGAAGTGGACCGTCCCGAAGAAGCTCTCGACGTATCTCATCTCGGGGTCATTCTCCTCGACAACGACGCTTGCCGGAGCCTGAGAGGCCGCCGTCCCGGGCGACTGGCTGTGACTGGACACGGGAGATAAGTGCAGGTTGGACGCCCTGGCCAGCAGTTGCAGCGGGTTCTCAGCATCGTCGACGGCAAGCCGCTCCTCGGGCTTCACCGGATGGTGAGAATGAGAGAAGGTCGATGTGCGGCGGCGGTGGGAGCCCTTGCGCGGCCTGGGGCTTTCCTCCTCCTCGGACGACGAGTCCTGAAGCTCGCTGGAGGCTGCGGTGCTGAGCCGAGGTCGCTTGTTGCTATCGGCAGGGCCATTCAGGTGACCACCCTGGCCAGCGGCTATCATGGACTTCAGTTCACTGATGGCCTTGCCTGCGTCGGCGCCTTGCACGCCGGGACCCGCCCTCCGGAGGGCCTCTTCCACCTGGTAGAGGGCCTTCTCCAGGCCCTTGCGTTTGCTGAAGTGATTGTCAGCATCATCGAGGTCTGCCTCAAGGTTTACACAGCGGGTGCTCGGGCATGGCTCACTTCTTGACACCTTTCCTCCTCCCGACGTTGAAGGTCGGGCGGACACATTCGGAGCCGGTCTGTGCGCAGCGACGGCAGCGGGCTGGGTCGACGCCCTTCTCACAGCGGACCTTGCTCCTGCGACAGGACAGGCAGGCGGCTATCTTGGAAGCACGTTGCTGTTCGTTGAGTGGAGAGGCACTCTGGGGCCCGTTGGGCTGGCCATTCTGACCCTGGCTCGGGGAGAGGGCCGTGATGAGAGTGAGGTCCGGGGTATGGGCGGACGAGCTGCCGTTGGCGTTGGCGGAGGTGGAGTTTATGGGAGGGGAGTGCTGCTCCGGCTTGACAGTGACGGAGTCGGCTGAGGCCTTGGGGCGATCCATTGGACGCGGGAGTGGATCTGGTGCGTCCGATAACGAGATCCGGGGTGAAGAAGTGAGGGCCGAGGTGAGGCAAAGGCGATGGATAAGTGATGGGGGAAGACGAATCGAGAAAAGTTTCAGGGATGTACAAGAGGTAGGGCCAGGGCAGGGCAGGGCAGGCAGAGGCAGGCAAGCAGCTTCCTCGCCTGACTTAGGGCCCGGGTACTCTGTCCTGCCTGGTCATGGAGTCTAGTGCTAGGTATGTATGTACTGTGTGCAATAGCAGTGTGAGGGCTGGGCAGATTGGATCATGAGGCTGTGCAGAAGAGACAGCTCCAGCAGTGGGGACTGGGGAGGTGAATCCGTACGTAGGCACACACAACCCCGGGAGAGACGGACAGACAGAACACACTGGTTGGTCCCCTTGCACGTGTGGCAGTCGTCAATTGAGCTGGGCCATGCTAGGTTGAGGCGCCGAGTCCACTTTGAGTTCGAGTCGAGTCGCTAGTTGAGCCGAGTAGTCGAATCGAAGTCAAGTCAAGCCGCACGCAGTCGGACCGAGCTTAATCGGAAGCTTTGCCGGTGGGTGGCTTGTTTTTGGTGTGGTGTGTGACAAGAGCTACGGGCGATGGCAACTGGATCGAGGTCGCTCGGCTTGGGAGGTCGGCCTGAGATCTGGTTTCCAACGGCGGGTGGAGATGGGCCTGCGCACGTAAGCAGTTTCCCACAGTCCCAGTACAGTCCAGTCAACTGCAGTCCAATCCAATGCAATCCAGCCAGTTCAATACCAAAACAGATGCACCAATTGATTCAGGTCGTCCAAGATGCAATAAGGAAAAATCGAGGCATGAACAGTGCTCGGCAACGTAGCCTCAGGAAAGAGAGAGCAGGGCCAGACGAAACCCGAGAAACTGGGGGGCGATGGGACGGATGGCTCACGGCAGGAAAGGGCCTGGCCGTTTCAAAGTACCTTGGTACTTGTCCAAGGGGAAGGCAGGCGAGTGGGGTAAGGGTCGCAAGGCGGGGGTGGGGCACACAAGGGACGTACCGCCCGCGAGACTGCATCCGCCGTTTCTCCTTGCCAGCACCCCTGTCCAGCCAGCCCCAGGTGTCTGTCCCTTGGATGCCCTTCCTGGACAGCTCCCGTCGCATCTTCCTCCGTGCCCCCTCATATAAATCCGGGCCAGGGGAACGGGGCTGAGAGCCAAAGAGGTCACTTGCTGCTCTGATGGAGCCATGACTACCGACGGCTATGTTCCCAACCAGCGCATGCTGTCAACCTTAGCGAACCAGACAACCGTGGCCCGGCCATTCCCTTCTGGGAGACCTCGCAGACCGACCTCCCCCATATGTTAGGTCACACCCCTCGGAGGGCGGAGAATTGGATCTCGACTTGGCGCTGTCTCCATTCTATCGGCAAGTTGCAGCCGGTAATCCCTATCTGTCCATCTCCAGGTACCCCAGATTGCCCAAACATACGTTGGTTTGCGTCGCACAACCCCGATATCTACGTAGTATTCCAAGCTTTGATAGAAAAAGTCAAAGTCTGTCGACTTATTAAGGTTACATCCCCCCGGATTCGTTGCCCGTTGTTCAATCTCTTACCCGTCTTGTTCGGACGATACCGTGTCCATGGTTCAACTGCTCACCGCACGACTCTCAACGCGCTGCTGTTTCACCCCATCTCCACGCTGCCCAGGCAGCGCTACATCGCGCCGCAATTCCAAACCGCGACGTATTCGGCTGTATTGCAGTCGCTCTAGAGGACGCGGCCCGTAACCAAACTTGCGACCCCACGAGACACCCGACCAGCCGGGTTGGGTCGCTATGAGATTGTCCGACTTCGGGAATCCCGAATGTTTGCAGCTCGGTGACTGTTCTTGGCCTTGAAGTATCGGCCGTGGTTGGCCCCAACCCGAGGTACAGGGTTTTACCTGCAATAAGGTTAAAAAGGTACTTCTACCCTGTTAGCAATAGGGGCCCTGCCCTATCTCTCTCTCTATCAGAGAACAAGAAAATACAGTCACATCAGGTATAAATAACTAAGTAAATTAGGTTACTTCCGGTAGACCTACAATAATAAAACGGTAA